>OU426990.1:49871965-50259767 GCA_911387755.1 Chrysotoxum bicinctum
ATTTCCATATCCATTCTGGTTCCAGTTAGATCCATTTCCACCGACTCTGTCCCCGGTCGCTCGTATAGGATTAATTGGCCATTGCACAGGCAATTGGACATGGACATGCCTTTTGGACTGGCAATGGCCAGGCAGAGCTCGACGCATATCCATTGCTCCGCTATGAATCCATAATCCAATTAAAAAATGTTTGTTAGTTGATCCGGTGAGTTTGCACAGGAAGAAAACTCACGGTTTGGTGGTTAGTTTTATGGAATGTTTTTTCGTTCCCCTGAGCTGAAGTAACCAAGGATAATATTCATATTAAGACCTTTAAATGAAAAGAATAAAGACGGAAACTTTAACCTCTCGAAAGCTATTGGTCCTGATGCCGACGAGAAACTTCATCTGTTACCGGTGGTGATTCATTGTTTATAGTTCTTTTTTTCTTAGCTAGACAACAGAACTTCCGGACCAGAAGACCGTAAAATATTTCTCTTTTGAATGGAAAGGTACAAATCTTCTAGCCATTGCCAAGGCAACACACACTGACATTGCTTCGACGAAGGATCAAAGGAAACTAGTAACTCCGGATAGCTTCCTTGCAGAAATGCTAACAACTTAATTCAATAAACTTGCCAAACTTATCTTACCTTATACACAGATACACTCTCGAGGTATAGCGTAATCTCTCCATCTAGACGGAAGGGCATTGATTCATTCAATGAAGTTGTTGATGTATAGAAACCCCCATCGCATTTTCTTAAAGAGGTCCTTTTGTGTTGTAAGACTTCATTTTCATCTGCATTTCGGTAACATTTCATATCGAGTTGTATTTTAGGACGAAGAATCAGAAAGTCCTTGATAACCCTTTTTTTTCTAAGACGGTCGGTGTAGCAGAAGAAGTTTACCGAAACTTCACTGCAAAGGTTTTTTGTTGTTTCGTTAGTGTTGGGAGGGATTGAAATGCTTTTCGAATAATAGAGGAAACTTCTTCAAGTTTTTTGTTTTTTTTTTGTGAGTCGAGGTGGTACCTACACAAGTTGTTTTCATGTTACCTTGAGAGACTAACATTCAAAAACACAAAGACATAGAGTAAGGTAGGAGGTGTAGAAAATGGATACTGTATAAGAACTTCAGAATAGGTGTATGTATGTTCACCTCTAGTGCTAAATCCGACAGTGATGATGAAGACGTTTGGAAATAAATCGACAGCAGTGAACTTTGAATGTAATAACGAGTTGAGATGAAAGATTGTGATGTCATTCAATGAAATTGGTCTTAGGTAGGTTTTCTGATGTTATTGAGAAGTTATGGAATATTTTTGTGATGAAGGTGAGAAGTTCTCCGGACAACTTTTTGTTTGTTATTCGAAAAAAAAACAAGAAATCTTTATTTAGGTATAATGATTGATAAAGTTATAAGCGAGACTTAAGAGAAAAGTTTTCTATACTTACCTAGATTGTTGGTTGATTCTGGAGATATATTTCAGCAAGTCTTCATCTGCTTCTCTAGTGAACCGTCCACCGGGGTTGGATTCGAAGACTTTCCTGGCCGTAGGACTTCAATCCAGAGTTTTATAGAGGAGCACTTTAGTTTCTCGAGAGAGGACTTTGCTACTTTGTATAAAGACCCAGCGATTAGCAAGAGTTATTCCCTGTTCGATCTCAGCGATGCTGTTATTGTATGAATTAAAAGCGGCGCCTAGGTAGACAAAGTCCATAACTACCTCAAAATTATAGCTGTCTATGGTGATGTTCGTTCAGTTCAAGATGTCGTCAGTGTTGTGATGACAGTATTAACTTGGTCTTGTCCTCATTGACCGCTACACCCATCTTCTTCGCTTCCGTCTCAATGCTCACAAAAGCGCCATTGACATCACGCCTTGTTCTTCCGAATTTGTCAGTTTGTCAGTGAGGTCGACGTATCTAAGTAATTGGACGGACTTTTGAAAGATTGTGCCTCTATTTTGCACTATTCTTTCAAGAATGATGTTAAGGAAGTCGCACGATACAAAGTCGCCTTGCCTAAGACCTTTTTTGGCATCAAATGCATCGGTGAGATCTTTTCCGACCTTAATGAAGCAGCATACGTTGTCCATCGTCATGTTGCACAAACGGGTAATTTTGTCAGGGATGCAAAACTAGATATTGCTCTATATATAGTTCGTCCCTATAGATGCTATCATATGCGGCTTTGAGATCGATGAAAAGGTGGTAGGTGTCGTTTTGAAGTTCCTGAACTTTTTTCCCAGATTTGCTGTAATGTGAATATTTGATCGATAGTTGTTGACGATCGGGCAGACAATGCTGACGTTCCATTCATTTGCCATGCTTTTTTCGACCATATTTTGCAGATAAGCTGATACATACTCACAACCAAGTCATCGCCTGTTGCTTTGAACAGGTCGACTGCAATGCCATGAGCTCCATCGGCTTTGTGGGACTTAAGATTCGATATAGCTAAGTCGAATTGAATTATATCTATACCAGAGGAATTCCCTTCTTCATCGCCATTATAATGTTTAAAGAAATGGTCTTTCTATATTCTTAGCATGAACTGCGGTTCTACTACGATGTTCCCTTGATTGTTCATGCAGCCTTGAGATAATTTTGTTATTATTATATAAGACTTCCAAACCTCATTCCTGCTGTGACATCCCAGAATTTTTTATAAACAACTTTCAGATTTCTTAAACGTTTTTTTAATCGTTCCCATCCTTCGATAGAATCTGGTCATTTAATACTTGGAGACAAATTGTACTCGTATTTTAACTAAAATACATTATTTCGTTATAAATGTCACCCAGAAGACCTAAAATAGGTCTCTTCCTGAGAAGTAAATAGAATCTCAAATTTTTCGAATTTTTTTTTAATTTTTCTTTAATCCATCCATATCGTAACCATCCTTTAATGGAATTTGACAGTTAATGGTTTCGAAAAAAGAGGACAAATTACTTTACTACTTGCATAAGAGAATTTTGTTCTAAGACTCAACCGAAACTCCTAAAGTAAAATAGTTTTTCGCAATTTTTTGAGGTTGTTTAATTCATCGAAATCGTAGCCATCCCTCTTAGGAATTAGACAGCTTATAACTCTCCAAATAGAGAACAAATTTTATCTTGACGTATACGTATATAGAATATTTCTATTTAAATATAAACCTAAGATTTCGCTTTTCAATTTTTAGAAGTGTTTTAATTCATCAAAAAATTCCTCTTATTTTGAACAGACCAATTCTTCTTATCAAGAAATATGCTTTGAAATCCAAATTCTTTTAGCTGGCAGATTCCGAATTCTATTGGTGAATTCGTGAACCTCCCTTTTGACAGGAAATGTGACTTCCCAAAAGGAGAACGCCACTAAAATTTCCTTAAGCTTAAAAAGTTATTTTTTCATAACTTGGACAACAATCCGAACGTAGCTTTTCTTTTTTTCTTAGATTTACTTAGAAATAATTGAATTTTTATTTAATGTATTTAAAAAAATTAGTACTAATGGTAAACAAATGAAATCCAAGCAAAATGATCCAGGAACAGAACATGCTTAATTGTATTAAAAATACAATCCCAATCCAAAAATGATTTTTACCAAGACGGCAATTACATATTTTCGAACGGATTCTTTATCCTTTTTACTTGCGATATGGGTACTATAGGGCAAGTTCTGCATTTGGAAAAAAATGGAACTCGAGATTTTGATCAAAGTTGAATTAAGATGATAGCAAAGACGAATAAAGTGGGTCCGACAATTCCGTATGTCTGTCTGTATGTACCTCGATCCACAGCCTAGGCCACTGGACCTATTTTCTTAAAGTTCTTCAGAGATTCTCTAGAGGGGAAATTGAAATTTTTGTTAGCTCTCAAACTAACGGTACAGCCCATCATACAAGCGTAAGGCAAAATCTTATTTATCTCAAAAACGTCTCTAACGATTTTAATAAAAAAAAAAAATAGGTGTGACACACAAGGACTACATTTTGGTCAGAAAAATTTGGAAAAATGTTATTAACGGTTTTTAACGGCTTTTTGATTTTCGACTTTCGCATTAACGGCTCTAACGATCTTACCCAAAAATTTTCAGCAGGAGCCCCCTTAAGTTTAAAATAATATTGTATATACAAATATTCGAAAAAAATATATTTTGGGTTTTAAAAAAATTACTTTAATAATAAAACATTTTTAAACTTTGTTTGCATCAAGGCATACTTTTGCGGAAATCAGACCCCAACTAACATTTCAGTTTCTATTAGCTTAGAAATATGGACATGCTGGAAGTTTCAATTTATATAATGCTTCTAAAGAGCCTTCTTCAAAAATAATTTTCCTATAGAAGTCAGGGTTTCAATATCATCTTCTTTTAAACCTTTTGCAAGTAAGACACAAAGTTTTTCAGAGACTATAGAACCAATTTTTCGGATATGGTTTTATAAATGAAAATAGAGAAGCTGGAACTTGTATAAAGATTGCAATGTGATATGATATAGAAGTTTACATCAGTGAATTTTAAAAAGGTTTCTATAACAATTTCCTAAGAGCTATATAGAATACGTCTCTTAAGCCTAGCAGACTTTAACAAAAAGTCTTTAAAGAAAATGTCAATGTTCAAACTTCTAAGAACTCTGCAAATAATTCTTAACAGAAACTGATACATTTAATCTTAATTAAAGTTAGGAATATTAAATTGCATGCATCAACTAATTATTTGTACACATTTATTGTAATCCATCTATGTACTTTTTAGATATTACTCAGGCAAGTATAAGAGTATAAATCGAGATCCCTATGATATATAGCATAGACAATTAGTTTGATTGTTTGCCTTGTGAACCTTAAGGTTAGGCGCGCACATTCAATTTTTAGTTGCACAACTGTTTGGTTGCTTATATAAAACAAATGTCCGCGCAGGTACATATAATTATATGTTACATAAAATAGCGAACTCATTTCAGGCAATCGTTTAGTTTATGTCAAAACACAAACTTTTTAGTTGCTCGAACCAAGCAGTTGCGAAACTAAAAATTGAATGTGCGCGCCTACCCTAAGAGTCTAGCGAAGATGAAGTTGAAGTGACGAATAACCAAAATTTAAGAAAAAATACCTTCGAAAACAGGCAGCTGAATTTCAGATCAACCATTTGTCTCTTAAGAGTTGAATTGCAATTATAAACGAGAGTTTCGAAACAGGTGCGAAGTGATAACCTGAATATCCGAGAACTTTTTTGTTTTCAAACATATAAAGGCTATTCATGTAACCGCGGAAAACCCTCGTAAACCAGATAATTTTATCTCCGCAGAAACGAGCTGTCAAAATTTGTATGAGAAAAAGTTTCTGCTAATCTCATAAAATTATCTCACAAATTTACTGCGGAAAGTGCAGAAATAAACCTCGTAAACTAAAGAAGTATGGATTCTGACTTTTAATTTGACATTTCACAAAATATTTCCATCATTTACGCAAGTATTTTTTAGGGGGTGTTCATGAAAACATGCTGCGCAAAGATACATATATCTTTCTACAAAGCGGAAAATTATCTCGTTACATGAATACCCTTATAATGTAGCTGCATTTATATGATTATCTTCATTTTGATCTTCTGCGCACTATATTAGATATAAATGTGAATCTTTGGAAGAGGCATATATGTAAATCCAGCATGATATCTCTATATATCCCTCAAAGTGGAAATGCATAAAACTATAGATGGGTGAACTGACCAAAATGTTTGATGGTTTTATTACAAATAATATAAATAAATATTACATGAAAATAATTCACGATATTGAAGATAGGCATAATGTACATATACTTAACATAAACAAATGTCAAACTAAACGGAATACAAACATTTTACATATATGAATCGATTTTAAGGACACAAATCAAATCAAAGAAAGAGTTAAGTAAAACATAAAACAAATCACTACGGTCAGCAATTTAAAGATATTTTGTGCGCTCCCATTAGGTATGAAGATTAGGGCTCAATACTGAAAATTAAATAAACATTTTGTGTAACTACCCAACAAAGGAAACATAAAACATTTGCTTAGGTTTTGTTTTTCTTGTGTGAACGTGGCCTTGGCAAAATTGTATATCGCAGTCTTGTGTTAATTTTGAAGTTTGAGAAAGAACTAGGATGATTAAGTTTTTGCATCTTCCAAATAATTTTCAATATGGCCCAGTGCGTAGAGAGATGGACTATTACACAAGAGATGCCGAGTTCGATCCCCAAATAAGGTATAATGTCATTTATGTTTTAAAATTATTCCAAATACATTAATTAATAACAATTCCAATGTGATACATAAGCCCGATTCTGTCGTGCTGATAAATTCAACATAGCTGATAAATTACCAAGTTCCTTATAAATAACTATCAGCTTTTCGTATTCTATGCCTTAAAAAAAAGCTCTTTTACTGACAAATTTATCAGCTGTGTAAAAGGTACTGACAATTGTATTTGTTTATATTTTGAACGCGTAAAATATATACAAAACATAAAATAATAATAAATATAAATAATAATAATAACAATAATAATAATAATAAAATAAACAACAATAAAAAAATTTATTAAAATGGAAGAAGAGTTGTTGTTATTATTGTTATTGAGTGACGATGAAGCAAAGATTGACGAAAAAAAAGAGAGAAGAGTGCAACTGAAAGCATTGAGAGATGATATATAAATTTCACTTACTTTGCTGCTGGTTCCTCCATTGCTTATGTTTTTTTTTTCTCTTTATTTTGACACTTCAAATTCACCACCAAGAGAGGTGAATTTAAAAGCTGTTTATAGCTTTTATTCTATCAGGTGTTTTGTAGAATACCTAATAATTTGTCAGCTGACAAGAAAGCTGATAATTTATCATTAGCTGATAATTTATCAGCTAAATACAGAATCGGGCTGATAGTTTCAGGTTTAAAATTGATTAAATGTCGGAAAAACGCCTTCAAAGAAATATAAATTTACTTTTATTTTCGTATTTTTCAGGCTCGGTAAAAGTTCGAGTGTAAGCTTGTAATAGACATAAAAAGCCGTGCGTTTGTAATTTTTGCGAAGCTTTATTGAAGCCATCTGTCAAAACTTGAACTTCAGTTCAATTGCGAATAGGACTCTGTTAAACTTCTAATAGTTCATATACGAAGCTGGCATCTTTAAAAGATATGTGCATGGTACTTCTAAGAGGATTTTCAGAATCACTTATAGAAGTACATAAAAGGTTTTGTGAGCTTGTATAAAATTCTCCTTTTTGTTCTTAAACAACCTTTACAAATGTATTAAAGAACTTCGAAAATATATTTAGTTAGACCGAATCGAAGCTGAAATGTTAGTTGGAACGGCAATTCCATGGATTTGAACATTATTATCTCATTAAGTCCATGTTTTATATTTACACATGCATAATTTTTAAATTCCAAAGTACATTTACATAACAGCAAGTTCGTGCGATCCAGTCATGCGTTTTATTTTTATTAAGATGCTATCACGTTGCCCATCTTTCTTTCAATGAGCACTTGTAAGCAGAATGCCTACAAGTGTAGGGAAATTTTTGTTTTCTACAAGTGTAAAGTTTTTTTTTTGTGTTACAGAAATAATCTACAATTGTAAGATTAATATAATCCTACAAGTGGCTGTTGACTTGTAGTCTTGTAGCTTTGTGTAACAGGCCCCAGTTATAGCTATAATCGAAAATTTTAAGTTTTTTCAAATTTATTTTCTCATCAAGTAATCTTATGACTCATGAATTTAGTGAAAGTAAATTGCACGACTGAGTCGCACGAACTTGCACTTTTAGTTAACTTAATAAGAAGCCTCAAAAGACGACTTGAGATTTTGATCAAAATTGACATTACAATGATAGCGAAGGTTAAAAAAGTGGGCAATTCTGTCTCTCTGTCTATTTGACTACAGGCTAAGCGACTGATTTTCATTAAACTTGTTAAATATCATTTTTAGTTTTTTCCACCCACACGTTACCTGACATACGATTTTTTTTTCGAAATTTTGTAAATATTTATACAATATATAATAATTTATTCAATTACCTATGTAAATAAAAATACAAAAAATTTCATTTAGTTAAAGGTATGTAGGTAATGGTTGAAAAAAAATTTCCCAAAAATGGTTATTGAGGGTACCCCCCATGGAACCTTTTTTTTTTTTTTTATTTTCTCAAAAACGGTACCACCAATTTTGATCATTTTGCTAAGGCTCTCCAAAAATTTGCATAGTATTGTGTATTCAAATTTTCAATTTTTTTTAAAACTCAATGTTTCGAAAACCCCATGCTAAATTTTTTTTAAACTTAATGTATAAAAGTTTCTCAATATGATCTACAAGATGTGAGAAAAAAAAATTATTTTACTTTAAAATAAAGTACCCACCAAACAAATGTTTTAAAATGGTTTTCAAAACCGGAAAACTAGGAATATTTCTTTTCTCTCCGCTCTTCTCAGTTTTCAAAGGAACATTTTAATTTTTTGTTATTAGTTTCTATCTCTGTTATCTCTAGCCCCAGTCTTCACTACTAACTTTAACATCAGAGGCCAGCAAAAGCTATAATTCAAAATTTTAAGTATTTTGAAGAGTATTTTGTTATCAAATAAAGATTATGACAATTGTGATTTTTGTGACTTATAGTCAAATTGACTCGTGTTGCATACTCTTAGATATAACAAAAATTAATAAGAAAAAGCCATTTACCACACATATTTTAAAAATAGTGACAACTCAGGTATCCAATTATTTGTTTTATTCCATAGCTTATTGAAATTTTTGAAAAATTATTTTCTTCAATTTTTGTTAAGGTTCGAGAGTTATCTATTCAAATTTTCTTTCAAACATCTTTCTTATTTAAGAAGTAAATCTTCAATTCTTTTAAAGATATGAATCTAGTATTTTGTAGACTTGACCCTAGTTTGACTCACAATCGAGAAGGGTTCTTAGATTCTATCGAAAACGAAACTTTAGTCAAAATTCATAACCGACAATCAATAATAGGTTCGTTTTTGACATTAGTTCAAAGTATAACCTTCCGAAAAATTAGCAGTTGTAGCTATGAAAGCTTTTAAGATGAGTTGAATAACCAATATTGACATCTTCAAGGTTACGGTATTAAAATGGGGGAGAACTTCTCGATATACAAGGTTTATATCACACTGAAATTACTTGATAGATTAGTATACTTAACTCAAGATTCACATAATTCCGAAATTGTAGGATTATCAAAACTTCACGTTACCCAAAAAACATATCCAGAGCTTCCAACGAAGCTATTAATGTGAGTTTGTTGGTTTTCTAATACTAAAATTGAAGCACTTACGAGCTGCTTATAATATATTGCAATACAAAACTCCGGTAAGATTAATATGCTTCACATGAATGAACATTCAAACTTTTGTAATTGTTAACTAAGAGACCTACCGGTCGATAGGAAATCCTTGATTTAAGTCCTTGTTCATCAAAAACTAAAATCACAAAACAAAACTTCATAACTAATAATAAAATTTCCGAACAAATACGTGTGCACGTAAACTGATTCTCATCCTTAAGGGATTTGTATCCATAGAGAGGTTATACTCTACTATTGCCGATAGCCCCTTCTTGTCATACACATACATTAGCACCATGCTGAAATAATTTATGTCTATAGCCACCACACACTCGAACTCCTTGTTGGCTTTTTATTTGCTTTGGCTTGGGCCCTCTCGGAGCTTGACTACATCAGAATTACGTCAATGATACTCAAAATCAACAAATTGCTTGCCACTTCCAAGGTTCCATATCGCAGAGGGGATTTGGCAAAAAGTTCTTCAGAACATTTATTACGAAGCAAAATTGGTCAAACTTGGACAAAGAGCCTACTAAAGAGTTGGGTAATTCCATTTCAAATTTATGGCAGATATTGGTTAACCATTAACGTTGAGCAACAATATTATTTCGAAAAGTTATGCTAATGACGAGTACCACTCTATGCTGATGCTGAAGTCTCTCATAATTACTTCATTCAATTATACGACCTTCTTCCATCAGCCCCCGGTAAAACTGAATGCGTTGCCTGATTTGATTACAAACAATAGCTGTGTAATTACCGACCTTTACCACCGCCGCAGCCATCGCTACTTTCGCCACCCATCACCACCTGAGAGTGAAAGGGCACTTGACAGCGCTGTGTTGATTACAGTAATCGGATTAAATAAATTGCGAATCGCACTCTAAAATGTGAATATTCTTCGTAACTATACATACAAACCAACAAAAAATAGAAAGAATAACCATATACAGAGCTTTAACGTTCGGTCAACACGGCAAAATGGCGCCCAACAGAACAAGGTAACTCGGTGGTGATGGCGAGTGTGAGCTTCTGTCATTAAGGGAGTAATGAGCATTAACCTCTCATGAGATTCACGAAAATTTAATCTCTTAATTGTTCCTTTCCTTTATTGTTTACTGTTATATGAAAATACCCACCATGGCTATTCTTATCTTTGGAATGCTTTTTGATTGCCATTTTTTTTTTCTGTTTGTTGTATTTTCTGAATTCTCACATGAGACGCGAGGTATTTATGGCGAAATGGATATCGCATGACTGGCAATAAATGGCGGACAATGGTCGACTCGACACCGCACCTCTTAAAAATTGTATGCAAACAATACAAACGGCATGAGGAGTCACAATGGCGCCCAACGGATGTGGCTATAGTGGCGTTGCTTGTCAATGCCGGGACTCGTTTTACTTTTTCATTTTGGAGTATGCTTACGTTTATTTTTTGTATTTTAATTTTTCTTTTGTTTATTTGTGCGGGGCCCTTATCGTTATTCTTTGTGATTGTGGTTTAAGCAAAGAGTAAATAAAATGCTATTTAACAGGAGCTCTTAGTGTTGGCTGTACTTTGCTAAAGTTGGTAGTTTTTTTCGAAACTACAGACAAAAACTAAACGGATTTTTATAAAAGTGTTAAATTGTTTCCATGAAGTTGTTCAAATTGAGCGGAGTGTTTTTGAAGATTTTCAAATTTCTATAAAAAATAGAAATATGATTGTGTGGCAGGAACTGAAATTCATTTTAAGTCCATCGAAAACTATTAAAAAGAAGTCTGGGGTAAGAATTCGGAAACATTTTACAAATTTAACTGACAATGGTGTATACAATCTTAAGGAAAATCACTACAACAACACCATAAAAAAGTCCCAGATTTGAAAATCCAGGTACTCGCCCCTACTGAGTGACTTCCTGGACAAAGTATTTTTCCCTTGAATAAGTCTTAGGTTAGGTTAGTTTAAGGTGGCTGTCATTAAAGAATCTGACCCACTTAGACCAGTAGAAGTCCATTGTGATACCACGATCTACTAGGGAACAAAGGTTCCAAACTAGTTAAAACCATTTGGAGCTTCTGATGAAGCGAAGGAGACTTTTAATGGATAAGGCTTAGGCGGAAATCAAATTTGTACCGTTTTTTCTTTGACTCAATTTTTTAAGTGGATATTGTAAGAACTTACTAATGAAGCTTATAGAAAAATAGCTAAGTCTTTAGCAAATAGCAAGACTGCGATCTTCTTCTTATTAAACAATTTTTTTTTTTAAATAATAACATAGGAATTGGTTTCGATCACCTTCCTAGTTTGATCAGTTTATTTTTTCTGGACTTCGACAAGCTTATATGTATAAGCCTCGAGAAAATATCATCACAAAGGGGGAAGGCTTTGATTCGTCAACGTTAAGTTAAATTATAGACATTAAAACCCAGAACTAGTTGTAATTACGACTCTTAAGATAGCTTAAGTCAAATTGAAATCATATCCTTGGGAAACACGCCAACTATGAGATAGTTTGTTTTACAAAATTATCAAGTTAAGTCAGATCTTCTAAGAGATGTAACCAGTCGAAGGTAGTAATCTTATGTTAAAGTCCACTACCACTACGGTTCTTCTTCTTCTTCCTTTGTTTCGGCGCTGTTATGATCTCGATGTCGAGGGTATCATAACTCTCCCACGTATCTGCTTCACACTAGTGATCCGCCTGTGGGGTTCGCCGGGTTGACCTCAGAAATCGGCGGCAAGCCTCCCGGTTTTGTATTGTTCCATTTCTGAGGCCAACTGAATGCTGAATGTTTAGGCCTACCTTTCTTTTTATTCCGAATTGGAACGTTGTATGATATTGCCTTTTTGACGGGGTTCTCAGGATCTCTCCTTTGAACATGGCAATACCAACTGAGTCGGTCGTGTTCAATTTTTTGGGAAATGGTATTCTTAACATGAAGGCTTCCTCGGATCTTCGTACTTCTAATTCGATCAAGCTTTGTAACTCCTGCTGTCATACGAAGCATCTTCATCTCAGCTGCCGTTAGCTTACTCTCATACTTTTTGTACATTGTCCAACATTGTGAACCGTATGTGAGTGCTGGACGCACAACTGAAGTGTAGAGCTTTCCTTTCAGCTTAGGGGGCATTTTTCGGTCACAGAAGATAGCAGAATTTTCCCGCCACCTTATCCACCCTACGCTTACGCGATGATTGATATCGTCATCACAAGTAGCTTCGTTATTTATCATAGACCCCAGATATTTAAACTTTTCACACTTCGAAAGCACTACTCCATTCAAATAAATGTCTGGAATAGGCCTGTGTGGATCAGAAAATGGGCAGCATAGGTACTCTGTCTTTTTCGCGCTTATGCGGTACCCACTTCCTTCTAGAACATCCACCCATACGTCAAGTGCTCGTTGTAGGGATATCGGGTCTTCACTTATGATGGCTCCATCGTCAGCAAAGAATAACTGATGTACTTTTGGATCCGTCACTTTGCTTTCAAGCAGGTAATCAAGAACTGTAATAAAGAGCAGGGGACTCAAGACACTTCCCTGGTGTACACCTACTGTGATTTCGAATTCTTCGGTGACTCCAGCGGCGCATCTTACTTTACTAACTGCTCCATCATACATGTCCATAATTATCCGCACATAGGTTTCTGGAACTCCTCGTTGCCTGAGGGCCACCCATATTAGATCTCGTGGTTGCCGATCGAATGCTTTTTCACCACCACTACGGTTCACCTGATGAAATCAAAAGAACTCTCAATTTCTATTACTTTGATGTTACAAGCAGTGGCGGCTGTACCTTAAGTGCGCTCGTGCGCTGAACCACCAATTCAAAAGATTTAAAAATTACAAAATATTACTGCATCTTTATTTTTAGATTCCCATATTAATATTTATTTTTTAAACATACAAGAACACAAACAGATATTTCCAATTATGACGAAACAATGTAAGCACTTTGCTTTACTATTAAGACTTACTTTCCCTGCAAGTAAAAATTCTCGTGCGCTTCGGCTAGCGCACGAGGACTGCTAATATAACTTGTATGAGTTTCAAGCAAGTATCCCTGACGCGTGAGACAAAAGATATTTCATTGAAGTGTATCGAGAAATTAGCCTGCTCTCGTGCAGCGCACGAGAACCGAAGATTAACTACAGCAAGTCAGCAACAGCAACCGATGTTTGACTAGAATGCGCTGCGCCTGCGAATATGTAATGTTGTTTCGCTCTATCCGTGACTGGTTAAATAGTGTAGGTTTGTGGGAGTTAGGTTAGTAATTGTTTTTTATTTTGGTTTTGGTTCGATTCTGTACTGTGTACGTACAGTGTGTGGTGTGGGATAAAATTAACAGTGATTAGGTATATTAAAGACAGTAATAAATCTTTTTAAAATAAAGTTACCTGAATCCACGATTTGACGCATTTAAGTGAAACAATAAAAAACATGATTCCTTGCTAAATGTAATAAACGTGTCAGTTTTATACATGGTTGAAATTCTTCGAGCAATTATAAAAAATAATAAAAAATCGACATATACATGTAAATTGTTGTTTTTTTTGCGATTTCTAATCTTAATACCTACTTACAGGGCCGGACAAGCTATACGTGCAAGCTGTGCAAATGCGCAGGGCGCTGAACTGAAAAGGCGCCTTAGGCAAGCGTTAAAAAAGCCACTACTTCATAACCACTACCTACCATCTTTTTTAAGTTTCATTTCTTTTTATAGCTCACTTCAATATTGGTATTTATTATATAATTAACAGCTGATTCTGAATTTAAAGACAGATATACATATATATATAGATACATATCAAGTTTTCCAAAAATAAGTCGATGTTTAATTTCCTATACACACCCCCATTCCCACAGTAAAAAAAACTACATCACAAAATATTTACAAAGTGCACAATTTTGTTCGCTTAACAACAGATACTCGTACCTACATATTTGCTATTTTTCTCTTTATCAATCCACTGTTACGTTACAGTTTGCAAGTTGATAACATGAGCGCGATGCCAATTCTTCTATATGAAATCGAAGTCAGCAATGTTACTCAAACAGAAATTCTGAGGTACAAAATTCATACTCAGTGCGCAGAATTAAAAGTTGCGTCTAGGAATTTAAACTCTTCCGGTTGAGTGTTTCTTTCACTATGTTTTAGTTTGGCACTGGCCTCTGTTTATGAGTGAAATTTTATCACTGTCGTGTGTCGAGAATGAGACAAAGGGTTGAAATATGGAAATACTTGAGTGATGATGATGCGATGATTAATGTTGAGGTTTGTCGTTAATGAGTGAATCTGTTTTATTCAATTTCTCCTTTTCTCTATTTTTTTGTTCTTGCCAGTTATTGTTTACATTTAAAAAGGGATTTTTTGACTGGTCTAATTACTTTATTAACTTCCCATAGGGAGTTATTTGTCTATGTATTATGGTAAAAAAAAACTCAAAACAAAAGAATATCCTTTCTATCTATATTTACAATAAAACTTGCTACGCTACTATTCCAGTAGTGTATACGAGTATGTATGAGGTTATGATAATGGTTCAAACATGAAAGGAAAAGAGGCTGGTGTTCAAAACAAAATTAAGTGTTTTGAACCAAGAGCTTATTTTGTTCAGGCTGCTTGCATTCCTTTTGGTTGTTGTTGGTTTTTAATGATTCAGCTTGCTGTTCATTGGAAGCTGTTAAGTTTTTGACATTGCTCAATGCATATAAAACTTTGTATCAGGTTCAACAATGCGTTGGGACATACGTATATACAAAAAATTTCGCTGGTTTGACCTTAAAACCCCTTTCTGAAACCAGATGGGAGTAGACTAAATGCTTTAAAACCATTCAAAATCTTAGAAGCTATAATATGAAGCTCTTATTGAAATATCTGAGGCTGGAAACGTTGAGAATAGAAACATGCTGTACTTAGGAAGTAAAATTTTAGTTTAAAGTTTTTATGTTGTATATTAATCTAGTTTGATATTTAAGAAAAAAATAATGGCGCAAAATTTTAATTGAATTAGTACGATGCTAAAGCTTTTTTAGTATGATACTAGGTTAAAACAATAATTTTAATCGAATATAGCATCATACTTCTCTACCCTTTTATTAAAGGTAAAATCATCGAATACCTACTTTATTTTTTTAGTATCGCGCTAGCTTCATATGACACTTTGACATTTGCAGACATCAAAAAAGGTTCGTGTACTTATTTTTTTAAACGAAATGTCGTTGTTTTAGGTGTGTTCAGAGCAATTTATTAAGGAAATTCTTTTAGTACGATACTAGTGAGAAAATGTTTAAAATTAAGAATGAGTTAGTAAACTACTATAAAGTTAGCAAATTGTTAAGTAGTATCATAATACCTTAATAATAGGCTGTTTATAATTTTGCGCCAATATAACTAGTAAGTATTTACAAACTCCGTCTGCTAATTTATCTACTAAATATGCTACTAAAAACTCTTTAGTGGAAATGCGATCAGAAGAACAATTCACTAACGTGCAATCAGCTGAAGCCATAGCTCTAAATCTATAAATACCATCACAGTTTCCTCAAATAACAGTTTTTTGAAACTAAATTTAATAAAAAACTAATTCAGGACCCCAAAGACTCAGGAAAGATAAGTTGACTAGTCAATCATGGCTATAGAGAAAGAGCTTGTCAAGTCATTATATTATGATGATCTGGTAGCTGAGTTTGCTAAAACAGAAGCCAGAAAAGTTAATATAGCCGGTTCTATTTATTTTTTATTAAAATAATAATCTTTTTATTATTTCCTGCATGAGCAACAATTAATGAGTTCATTATTTATTTGTATGTTGTTATGTTTTTGAATTAGTTTTTAAATATTTTTTACTTCAAAAAATACTTTTTTCAGTTCCTAAATTTTTGTGATATATTTGTTTACTATTATTTTTGTGATATATTTTTAATTTCTTAGTTTTTAATAAAAATCATATTTATTTTAATTAAATATAAGTATTATCTAGGAATAGGTCTCTTGGGGATCCCTCGTTAAAAAAACGCATTGCAAAGGGTACCCCTTGGGTAATGAGGAAATGACTTTTTCCGCCAATCCAATCCAAATGAGAGGCGCCACTGATAAAGCTTGCGCAGGGCTCTAATTTAGCTCGGGCCGGTCCTGCCTACTTAGTGAGCAAGTAAAGTGCACCACCTGTTCAACAACCCACCAGCCGCCACTGGTTACAAGACAAAGAGGTTGTTGAATTACCTCCGACAAAATAATCTGTTTTTCGATTCTGAACTTAATGAAAGCGTTTAATATATAATCTTATCTTTCGAATACTTATGGATTATAAGAAATCTAACATATGCGTCTATTAACAGTAATGTTTAGCCAAGAACCCGATTTAAAAATTAGTGACAAAAGACAATCTTCTAAATTAGCAGGAATCGCCCTATGACAAAAGGGACATAATGATATTGCAAGAAAGAATTTAAAAGAATATGAGAGGTCTTTCATGTAGCCCCAAGTTTTTGTTTATGTGTATCCAATATTGAAAGGTGTTCTTTTTCATACTTTCTCTTCCTTATATTTTTTAGTATCGTGCTTACTTCATATGATTTTGATATTTACAAGTGCCGCAGATGGTCTGATTACTTAGTTTAGAAAATATTTAAAGTCAAGAATGAGTTAGTAAACAACTTTAAAGTTAGCAAATTGTTAAGTAGGATCATATTAATACCTTAATAATAGTCTGTTTAAAATTTTGGGCAAATCAAAATAAAATTGATAACTCCAGATACTCGTATATTAGTAGCTTTTAGATTGTATTTTTTCTAAATTTATTTCTGAGATACTTAAATAAATATTATAAAAATCTTAGTTGGTCCTTGGTGGAATATAACTAACAATTGAGTCTTCAAAATCGAACTATTCATTGGCTGTAGATTTTGGCAAGACCAATTATTCTAAATGGTATAGAAGAATGGTATGGACCGTCTTAAATATTCATTCATTTGATACCCCTCAAATTGCTGCCATCTTATTAATCCATCAAAATGGATGGAGATTTGCCACTCTGAAATTCTGAATTCATTCAGATCCTTTTCAATTATAATTGACTACACCATCCATCGATTTCATTTGAACAAACATTTTCAAGTTCAAAACCGGAGGATGAAAATTTTTTAGAAGATGGTTTGGTTCATTGCTATACTGATATTTCTGAAACCTATGATGGTGTTGGCTTAGAGAAAACGTGGTATATACAACAGATATACATACGTATCTTTTCAGACAGCTGCTTTAAAATCTCTGGACTCTGTCTCTACAAACTCTAAGCGATCCTTTAACTAGTGATCATTTCTCTTGAAGATGCCGCAGCAGTTCAACATTCACATTTGCTGTGTGCATAACAGGTTGCCATAAAGGTGTCATACTTACTAAAAGTGGATCATTATTACCTATTCTAACAAATGGTACATAAATGTTAATATATGTATATATGTTTCCAGACTGATGAAACCTAAAATATTGGCCTCATATTTTACTCACATGGAACAGTGGTATTGACGTTCAATTTAGAAAAATATTTGATCCATTTAACAAAATATTTATATTGAATTTTTATCTCCAACCAATATAGGTTCTAATGTTTGAAAGTGCGCCATATATGGGACAGTTTTGAACTTGGAAGGTGCCCTTTTGAACAGTGATATAATTTTTTTTACTGAATAAAAGAACTTTTAAATTCTATTTTACTCAAAATTAATACTTTTGTTATATCATATTCATGTATTTGTAGAAAGAAAACAAAAATCCACACAGATTAATAAGAAAAAACAAGCTAAATCTAAAATTTGGGTTTTTAAGTAAAAGCTGGATTTTTAGTGAATAAGAATAAGCTTGAGCTGGCTAGTTAAAGATGTTTTCTAGTAATAGCTATTTAAAATAGCCAACGTTAAGTTCATTTAGTTTTAGCTTGTTTTCCAAGCCTAAGCTTCAATTAGTGTGAATAAAAATAGCTTAAACTATAATATTTTAGTTAAAGCTACACAAATTTCAAGATTTGTTCGACCTGTCTAGAAAGCTTTAACTACGTCTTATTTTCAGTATTCAATAGCTCAAAAATGAGACAGAGAACGTATAGACGCAGGAACTGACGGATGATATGACACAAACATTTTTTACCTCAAACCAATACTTGCCCTATAACAGATAACAAATTGCTTGATTGTCATCAATGGGTTGCTGGTTTACTCATTACATGTTGTTCAGGCATAACACTAACAATATGTAATTGAGTTAAACTAGTATGCCCAACAAGGATGAACACGAATAAAATAATGTGAATTATAAGCGACATAGAAATAAGACACGGCATTTCTCCGCTTTAGCTGAGCCGCCATCCCTGGAGATAAAAATATCTGAGACAACCACCAACAGTCTCAGAACATCGTGCCACGCATCTTTCCCATCCTTCTTTCTCTTCATTAACTTCACGCCCGCGCTGTGTTGAAACATTTAAAGGGTAATCATAATCCCTTGAGCGCGGGTAGATTATAAAAAAAAATTGCTTGATTAAATGCTTGAAGCTGATTAAATTTTCTCTTAAATGTCTTAAATATGTTAAAAAAAGTAAAGTGCCCCAACACGCTTATTCTGCCCCAACTGTTCCAGTGACATAAAATTTATTATAAATATTTAACTGAAATATATCCAGTAACAAACTTACCGTAATTAAGTTTAAAATTTATTTATCCTCCAAAAAAATGTGTTCCTGTTTTAAAATCGCGCGGTAATTTTTTTTAAACTCTTACAACCAAACACTTCCACTAGCAAAAGGACCTTTCACCTTTAAGTCCGAGAGACAACTGAGAGAATCAAAGAAAGTCAGTGACGTTTATGGATATGGTATTGACAGGTTAAAATTTCAAATTACTTTTAAAAAAGAGTAATAAAGTAAAATTTTATAAGCATTGTTCAAATGTGCCCCACTCTCCCCTACCCATCGCTACATGTAAGCTTGCTTAAGCAAAATACAATAAATGTGACCCGGTCTATGAAAAGGTGGCTTATGACTCAAAAAATTATTTTTCAATTTTTTTTGGTTAGGATAGTTTTTGAGATACTCTTTTACATGGTGAAAACCAGAAAGTCCTAACTTGCTTAGAAGTGTACTAAAAATGTAGAGAAAGAAGAGCACAAATGAAAGAAAAACAGAATTTTATTGAAAATCCAGAATCAAGATAATACATGGAATTGCAAATGAAAAAAAAAGGAAATCCGAAAGTAGCAACATGAAGCAATTAACTAATATAATATTTGGAGCAAAAGCAACACTGCATCTCACTTGGTGCCCTTGAACAACGAGAGACACCGGGCAATGAGAAGGAAGGAGAACAACTACCGACAAACTGAAGAAATGCATCGTTTATCTTTGACAGCTGATTTATCGAAATTTTGTTTTTGAGTCATAAGCCACCTTTTCATAGACCGGGTCACATATCGATGGTTAACTATGAATACCTCTTCACATACATTTTTTGTGAAACTCACTTTTTGATGCAGTTTCGTTAATAATTTCCATCTGCTTCGCTGAATTTTTAAAATTTAAACTATTTCACATCATAGATATTCGAAACTGATAATTATGTATAAAATTTTATTATTATGCGTTTTAATTTTGAGACTATAATCGGTTTTTTTGTGTCCCCTTTAAAGTTTACAAAATGCGACATAGGAGGTATTCATAGTTAACCGTCGATATGTAGATTACAAAACTTAGGTGAAACAACATCAAAACTACCAGTTTCATGATAAAACATTTCTGGACAAAGATAGATTTCAGACGCTGTGGGCAACTGATATCTCTAAGCATGTTGCACATTGGATCCGTGAGAAGTTCTAATAACCGGACACTGATAAATAAGTAGGTGCGCTTGGCGACTTGGCGTCCATTCGAATGATTTCTGCAGAAGTAGCATTGCCCAAGAGAAGGAGGGAACAATTCCTCAACATCGTTAAACGAGTAGGGAAAAACTGTCCTGGAGCTATGTGGTATCTGTCGGAATAACAATTGATATAAGTGTATTGCTTCTTCTACATCAGCCACTTCAACCTAACCTAACTTATCCTACCTACACACAAACTACTAGCACCAAACTGGTGTAGTTTTATTCCAAATCAATTAGTCTAGCTGACAAAGAAGCAGGAATCGCAATCAAAATTCGACCCAACCACTCCCTTAGATTTTCATAAACGTCAGTAGCAATAGGAATTTCTTAGAAAGTTTAGAAAATTTTGAAGTTGAATGTTTTTAATTGAAGAAGTGAGGTTCTAGTTTTTTGTATTAAACTTTTTGTACTTAGATCTTTGTAAAAGTACGAGTACTTTGGAATTTACAATAAATTTTATAAATATAAAACACACATTTAATGGGATAAAAATGTTAAAATGCATAAAATTGCCGTCTGATTTCTGGAAAATTATGAAAAAATACAAACAAAGTTTAAATATGTATATCAAAATATTTATATATATATATATATATATATATATTTAAATTTGCCAATTTGAGTGTTTAATAATAAGGATTTAAGGAAATAATTTCAAAACTACAGTCTTGATAATATTAATTTAAAAACAAAATTTGAATTTCTTTCAAATAATTTTGTATACAATATTAGATATTTCAAATTTAAAAGAACGCCTGTAAGAAAATATTTGTCAACATGTTGGAGCCGTTAAACAGAAGGTCGCAAATCAAAATATGCAGTTCTATGACAGGTGCCGTTCATTTAAATTTATCCATATATTTTTTACCAAAATATAGACCATGCCTATAAAAGCATACCTAATTTTTTACTTGCGACTTATAGGTACTATAAGTTATGCAAGTTATGCATTCGGAAAAAAAAACCGAATTCGAGATTTTGATCAAAGTTGACATTACGATGATAGCGAAGACCAAAAAGTGGGTCTCGCAATTCTGTCTGTCTGTCGGTTCGACTACAGCCTTAACGGCTCGGCCAATTTTCTTCAAACTTGGTAGGTATGGGTTTTAATTTTTTCCCCCCACACGTTTTTTTCTTTTTTTTTAAGACCAAAAATAACGGTACCTGCCATACGATTTTTTTTCGAAATCTTACAAATTTTTTTTTCTCAAAAACTGTCCCACAGAATTTAAAAAAAAAAAATTGAAAAATTTCATTAAGTTAAAACTAGGTAATGGTTGAAAAAAAATTTCCAAGAAATTGTTATTTTTGTAGCCCTCTGGGTCCATTTTTTTTGTTTCTGATTTTCTCGAAAACGGTACAGCCAATTCAAATCATTTTTTTATGGTACAGATCCTCTAAAGTTTGAATATTATTGCATATTCAAATTTTCAATTTTTTGGATTTTTAATAAAAATTCAAAATTTTTTTTTGGAAACTCAATATTTCGCATTCGATTTTTTCAAACTTGACAAATAAAAGTTTCTTAACATAATCTACAAGATGTGGGAAAAAAAATTTTTATTTTATCTAAAACTAACGTTACCTTCCATACAAATTTAAAAAAATGTTTTTCGAAAATCGTATTTTTCTCAAAAATGGTTCCGAGAATTTTGCTAAAATTTTTTTCTTTTGATTAATTTTTACATCTATAATTTAATAAAAAAATTTAAATCTAGATATTACTGACTGCACCTACCATAGAACGGTTTTTTCGAATTTTGAATTTCTCATTATCGGCATAACGGATTTTAATGAAATTTTTTATAAAGAAGCTCCTAAAAATGTTTAAAAAACATTGTATTTCAAAATTAAAAAAAAAAATATTTTTTCAATTTTTAGAAAAAAAAGTCATTTTTTTTTAATTCGATATCTCAAGAACGGCTTAGTATTTGTCTTGGAAATTAGACTTTTATCCGTACAATAATTAAAGCTTAAGATTGGCGTACCAAAATTTTTTCTTCAAAATGTTTTAAAAATGTTGTACATTAAAGCTTATTTTTTTAAGGAACCGCTACAACGACTTATAATTTTTGTTCTTGCATAAATTAATATTTACATAGCATTCTCTTTTTATCTCTTACTACTAAAGGAATTTCAAAAATTCATTTTATCCTTATGAACAGTTTTCTTTAATAACATCCGTTTTTAAAATTCCTAGTCTATTACATAGGAGCAAGTTCGTGCGACCCAGTCGTGCATTTTATTTTTTATTAAATTAAAGATCATAAAAATTAATTGAAAGAACAAAATATTTATCAAAATTCTGTGCGCCGTTTTCGAGAAAAATACAATTTTTGAAAACCATTTTTTAACATTTGTATGGTGGGTACCTTTATTTTTAGGTAAAATAAAGCTTTTTTTCTCACATCTTGTAGATTAGATATATTGAGAAACTTTTATTTATCAAGTTTGAAAAAAATCAAGCATGGGGTTTTCGAAATATTGAGTTTTGAAAAAAACAAAATGAAACTTTTCTTAAAAATCAAAAAAAAATAATTTTTGGAAATTTGATTACAAAAATCTGTTCAAATTTCTACGGAGCTATATCATACAAAAAATTATCAAAATCGGTGGTCCCGTTTTAGAGAAAATCAAAAACAAAAAAATTATTCCATGTGGGGTACCCTCAATAACCATTTTTCGGAATGTTTGTCCTGTTGGGTAGGCTAGCCAAGTCTTGACTTGAAATTTGTTTACATTTAGTTGGCTTCTTTTTGTGTTCAGTAAAGTTTTAAATAAAACAAATAATTTTGACCATAATTGATATATTCTAAAGCTTTTTCACTTTGATTTTCCGACCTGAATAAAAAACGAAGTCATCGTTTTCATTATTATTATTTTCATCACCTTTTTTGTAATTAGTTTAGTTTGATATTAAAAAATATTTAGATTAAAAAACCTTCGTTTTTTGTATCTTATCAAATATAACATTTTGGCGACGAGGTATTTCAGTAGAAACCATCATGGATATAAAACTCGTGGAAAAATTATTATCGCAGCAAAAAGAATGGATGGAAAACGTGCTTCAATCCAATGCAGACCGCATGGAGAAACTTTTACAGAGTACGACACAATCAACGTCTGCGACATCCAATTCCATTCCACAGTTTCGCGCATTTTCTTTAGAAAAAGAGACTTGGGAAAACTATTTGTTCCAGCTTCAACAACATTTCAAAGCCAATGGAGTGGAGGACGATAATTTGAAAAAAGCTAATTTTTTGTCAACTTGTGGAAACTACATCAATGAGGTACTCCAGAAACTGTTCGAGACCACCGATGTGAGTATACACCCATTCAAAGAGCTAACAGCTAAATTGACAAAACATTTCCAAACAAAACTGCATGTACTCGCATCGAGATGCAAATTTCTGCGGCAGAAAATGGCTCCAGGCCAAACTTACGCAGAGTGGATTGCCGATTTAAGGGGACTAGCCAGAGACTGCAAGTTCGTCTGTACAAAGGAAGGCTGTGGTACATCATACGCTGACTGTATGATTAGAGATATGATTGTTTACTACACCCCGCATGAATCCATCCGCATGTCCGCCACCCAAAAGAAAGACCCGACCCTAGGAGAGATTGAAGAGTTAGTGACAGCATTTGAGTCAACCCAGACAGCTGCCGAAATTTTGAAGGGAAACGTTGCATCAACAGCAACATCAGCAATCGAAGTCAACCAAATTAACCATAAACGTGAACAACAACATTCAAGTAAGTCCAATGAAAATTATCTTGCTAGGAAATCTTGCCCTGGATGTACAATCTACCACGACCGAGAGCAATGCAAACACATGAATTCAGTTTGCAATAATTGTCACCGGAAAGGACACATTAGTACAGTTTGTTTGTCAACAAAAAAGTCTGAAACAAGCGTACGTAGTAAGTCTAGACAGCGCTCCAAAGGTGGCAGGCGTAGGTTTTCATCCCATTATGTTGTTAAACATGAAAATGAAAATCGTGCAAGCCCTAGCAATCGCTCCAAGTACACGGAGACGAATCATTCAATCAATGAGATAGTTGAAAATGATCTGGACGATCAAGTCGCGTCAGCTCAATGTGAGACCGAGCGAAAGGGGCGTAAAATTTTTGTGTCGCTTCACGTTAATTAGCAACCAATGCTTTTCCAGTTAGATACTGGAGCAACATGTTCACTGGTCGGGCTCGAAGGGTATCAGACACTTGGTAATCCCCCCTGTGAACCTACTAGCCGTTCATTAAAGGCTTACGGAGGTGTAAATATACCTATTAAGGGGTCCGTAAAAGCATCAATACAATATGAAAACAAAATTCACAATCTGTCATTTTTGGTAAGCGAGTATCGAAATGGTGCAAATATAATGGGTTTAGATTGGTTCGAGGCATTTGATTTCTCAATTAATTACGCAAAGGGAGAATCAGTTTTACAAGTTGAAAACGGAGATAGTTTGGTTACCAATGCTAAGTTAATCTGTGAGAAGCACAAAGCTGTTTTTAGTCCAGAACTAGGTTGCAGTAAACTATTTTTCGCTCATTTGACATTGAAACCGAATAGTCAACCTAAGTATTTTAAGCATCGTCCCGTACCTTTCGGATTAAAAGAAGCTGTCCGAGCTGAAATGACACGTTTGCAAAAGTTAGGCATTCTTCGACCTGTTGAAACTAGTCAATGGGCAGCACCCATTGTCGTGGTGAAGAAAGCTAACGGGAGTATACGCATCTGTGGAGATTATCGTATAACGATAAACCCACAATTAGAGATCGATCGTCATCCAATTCCTAGAATTCAGGAACTTTTCCACAAACTACAAGGTGGCCAATACTTCACAAAGGTCGACTTGTCCGACGCCTATCTCCAAGTCCCTTTAGACGAAGAGTCAAGAAAACTTTGCGTTATAAGCACAGAATTTGGTCTTTTTGAATATCAACGTTTACCTTTTGGAACGTCAAGTTCCACGGGAATTTTCAAAGGTACATAGAGCAATTAACCTCAGACATAGATTTTTGCACGTCATATTTAGATGACATCATCGTTTCTGGCCGAACCAATAATGAGCATCTTCATAATCTTCAAACTTTACTCGAGCGTTTGGAACGACATGGGCTGAGATGTCGTCTTGAAAAATGTCAATTTGCTAAGAGTGAAATCAACTACTTGGGCCATATTATCGATGCCGCAGGAATACGCCCATCGGAGGCCCGGGTCGCAGCGATTCGTGATTTGCCTGAACCAAAAAACTTAAAAGACTTAGAGGCGTTCATAGGCAAACTGAATTATTATAATCAGTTCATCAAGAACTTTGCCCAAGTAGCCGCTCCACTTAACAAACTACGTTCGTTAGATCAGCCTTTTATCTGGGGAAAAGATCAAAAGAAGGCTTTTAATCAATTCAAAGAGGACATCGTGAAAGTAACACGATTGGTACATTTTCGTGACGATTATCCAATCACATTAGCCACAGATGCATCGTCACACGGAATTGGGGCGGTGATTTCTCACGTTTATCCAGACAAGACGGAAATACCTATCGCGTTCGCATCGAAAACGCTTGATGACTCTCAAAAGAAATACAGCCAAATTGAGAAGGAGGCTCTTTCCATTATTTACGGAGTTAAGAAATTCCATCATTACCTTTTTGGACGTCAATTTGAATTGATTACTGACCACCAACCGCTGGTCACTATTTTTAATCCATCTAAAAAGCTTCCACACATGACTATACAGCGTCTTCAAAGATGGGCACTTATTCTCATGGGATACGCATATAGCATACGTTATCGCCCTACAAAACAACACGGGAATGCAGACTGCCTGTCGCGGTTGCCATCCGGACCGGATGACGCATTTGATGGTACCGAAGAATCTTGTCACCATGTGGATGAAATGAGCTCTACATTAATCGAAGATTTTCCTATAGATTCTCACACAATCGCAAAGGCTACTCAGAGCGACCCAGCTCTCTCAAAGATCATTCATTACGTCCAGAAGGGATGGCCAAATGAAAAACTAGAATCAAATTTTTCCTTTTTACCCTATTTTCGTAGAAGACTTTCTTTCGAAATACTTAATAATGTACTTCTTTTTCACAGTGGAAGTCCTAGAGTAGTTATACCCAAACAACTACAGCCGAAAGTCTTGGCGCTTCTTCATCAAGGACACTGGGGACTAACACGCATGAAGCAGATATCTCGACGGTATTGCTGGTGGCCCAGCATCGATGATGACATCACCAGAACTATTTCCAGATGTGTTGCGTGTCAAAGTAATGGAAATAATTCGCCTCGAGAGTATACCAGCTGGCCAACAACTGAAGAAGTGTGGGAACGAATACACATTGATTTCGCTGGACCGTTTCAGAACCAGATGTGGTTAATTGTTGTCGACTCCAAGTCAAAGTTCCCATTTGTTATCCGAATGGCGTCTACTACGTCGGCAGCAACAATTCAAGCGTTGCGATCAATTTTCGCATTAGAAGGACTTCCCAAAACGCTGGTGTCCGATAATGGGACCCAGTTCACTTCAAATGAGTTTCAACAATTCTGTCGAAGCAATTCAATTAAGCACATAACATCAGCGCCTTTCAATCCAGAATCCAACGGAGCCGCTGAGAGGATGGTGCGGACATTCAAAACCGCTCTTCGAAAAATTTTGCTGGATACACCACAGTGGAACGAAGCTCTCTTGGTTTTTCTCTCCACATATCGTTCTACACCAGATGATTTTGGAATGTCACCAGCAGAGAAACTCCATGGAAGACAACATCGCACCGTTCTCTCCGCGATGGTCCCAGAAGCAAGTAAAACAAATACAAAATACAAAACTAAATTCTATATTGGTCAACCGGTTTTCGTACGACAATATCAACGTAAAGAGAAATGGATTGCAGCAGTTGTAGAGAAGAATTTAGGAAGCAGAATGTACTGTGTAAAAGCTAGCACAGGGACATTCCGACGCCACCAGAATCAGATGAAGTCGCGTTCTCCAACTGAAAGTAAAGACGTTCATCTTTGTGCACCAAATCTGATTTCAACACAAAATCACAACACAAATACTGATCAAGCAGCATCAAACGATGATAGACAAGATTTAAATGACTCTGACGTTTTTATGCAACCGAATTCATCAGTAAACATCAATCTTGAATTATCAGAACCAATTTCGAACGCAGTCCCAAAAATACATCCAATAAACATTGAAGGAGACAAACGTTCATGGGATACTCCACCGGAGCTTAGACGATCTGAGAGGCCGCGGAAACAGGTCGTATATTATCCAAATTAAGTGAGGGGGAAGCTGATATATTCTAAAGCTTTTTCACTTTGATTTTCCGACCTGAATAAAAAACGAAGTCATCGTTTTTATTATTATTATTTTCATCACCTTTTTTGTAATTAGTTTAGTTTGATATTAAAAAATATTTAGATTAAAAAACCTTCGTTTTTTGTATCTTATCAAATATAACAATAATAAAAAATGATGTTTGCTCAAAGCAATCACAAAACCAACAAGTTAAAATCCTTTAGTTCACCTTAAGGACATTTTAACTTTTTCTCCTTTTTATTGAGTAAATTACACACAAAAAAATCTAACCTGTCGCTATTAAAAGAAATACTGGCTTTCGATTGTTCTAACAAGTTCATGTAATTCTAATCTGCGTATTGTTGTGGAAGTCCATTTGCATTTTCTGTTTTTAACCAAAACCCACACCACTCAACTACCTCCTACTCAAGCCCCCAACTATAAGTGCCATTACTTTTCCAGTCAACACCCTTTTGGCTAACCACAGTGTCATGTGTTGAAAGCCGCTAATAAAATAAAACATTTGTCGTGGATAAATTACAGTAATAAACTTTAGCAATCTAACAAACAAAATAAAATATGAAAATAGTAAGCAAACAATAGAAAGCCAAACGAGGTCATTACGACAACAATTCTACAAAAACTGTACTTAGGCGCATTTTTTCCCGACAGATGGCGTGACATTGAACAATTTCTAAGCTATTCAAAAGTTTCCTCATCACAAAAACTTTTTAATAAACATTCTTGCTCTGAGGTTCCCCAAACTGCGGTTACGAAATCCCTTACTTCCAAATGGTGACATTTTTCAATTCAATTTGCAGCTCTTTTGTCTACCAACCAATGAAACACCAAAGCAGGTGTCAAAATATCATGCCAATTACCTATCATTGCTTTTTTTGTGTTGTTTTGTCTTGTTCGAGTGAGTATTTGTTTTGTTTTTGCTGGCTGTCACATAAGTTTGACTTGGGCAAGAAGGTATCCTTACCAACCAACCAAAGCATCGTTGAGCTTGGTCTCTTATTCAATGCCACCACCACACCTGGAATTAGGGTATGAAATTATAGCCAACTGACACGAAGGCTCACGTGAATCGGAGAACTTCATTTTCGAGCGGTTAAGTTTCAAATACTTAACCACTTTGGGGTGTATTATCCTTCTGTTTAGCTTTTAAGTTGAAGAATCCTTTTTTAAGGTGTGAACATTTTTATAATTTTTTTAATTATACAAACGCCAGGAGGCAGAAAAGTTTTATTTAATATACTTGGCGACTACGATAAGGTTTCACGTGTCACATGGGGGAGGACATTTTGGTATTCCCATACATATCAAGAAGGTCACCCAGAATAGATCTGCCAGGTGCGAGAAGTATTTTGTGAGGGCAGGTTTCCATAATTTTTTTCAGAAAGAAAGAGAGGAGTGGGCCACTGTGGCGTATACGTATTATTTATGTATTTATTATATCTATTGTAGTCTTTAAGAAAAATAACACTGGCTCAAAATATTAACCATTCAAAACCACCACCATAAAATTTCTAAGATGGGATTCGGCTCTTAAGGTTATTTTTGAAGCGATCGTCGACTTTTTGTTATTTTTAAATGAAGTAAGGTATACTTTAACGTTAAAGCCCTCTTTTAACTTTAACAGCAGCAAATAGCTTCTTATATGTATCTATTAAAGGTTTAATTTATTCGAATAGATAATAGTCGTTTCATATCAAAATAAATTGCAACAAAATTTTTAACTATTTTTTTTTTTAATATGTGCTTTGTAAAAAGATGGAATATTAAAAACGAGAAAGAGTCCTTCAGAATAGGATTTCTTGCAATATTGCGATGGACAGAAAATGTATAGCCAAACGAATTTTCAACACGAAATAACGAAGCTGAGCCTTTGTTTTGATAATTAACTCTAAATACAGGGTTCGTATCATATTTTTCATGTCAATTTTATTTGATTGTAATTTTTGTGAAATTTGTCAGTTGGAATTTGACAGCCCTAGAGAGTGTCGGTAACAAATAATTATGGACCAACAATAACGTGTTGAAATGTCCTCGTAATGTTTGCTAAAAATTTTCATGAAAAATTTCCATGCTTCAATTGATACAACAGTTGCAGGAAAATGACCATCAATATCAATGAGATTGGAGTACTCAAGCTTTATAGCTCGCTATAGACGACCGTCATTTTGGGCAAAAACTCATTATGAGCGATGAAGCACATTTTGACTTGGCTGGCTTTGTTAAAAAGCAGAATAGCTGCTATATTAGGGCAATGAAAACCCTCGATTGATACACCCTCGTATAGTTACTGTATTTTTGGGCCAGTTGCGTCATTTCATATTACTTTGAAGCTGCCATAGGCAATGCTGTATCAGTTATTGGTGACTTCTATCAAGAAATGTTCAAGAACTGTTGTCTTTCTGTCTTCGGCCAAAACATGTGGTTCCAAAGAGACGGTGCCACTTCGCTTCCAATAGGACTCGTGCTACGATGAGCAATCTTACGAAAAATTTTTTCCGGCCGAATAATAACAAAAACTGGTGATACCGGCTGGCCCCCACGATCACCTGATTTTAATTTGATGTACACCAACTACTACCCGATGCTTAAGGGCAACTTAGAAATGAAATTGCTGAAATTACAACAGAATTCTGTGAAATTGTTATGAAAAATGTGCTTAAAAGAGCTCGGCTTCGTATAGCACGACCTACTTGACCGATATCGTTACCTTTTCAAACGTATATAACTTGCTGATCCTACTTCCAATAAGAAAAAGTCATTTGAATTGTCATCGTTCAACAAAAGACTTAAGAACTAAGTGAACGCAAAAAAAAGCAAGAGTAAGAGTAAGCTCATAGTTATCGAGCTTAGAAGATTTTGAAAAATTCATTCGGTTAAGAAAAAAATTTACATTTCTCAGTAATTTATCAGTATAAGCAATAAATTAGTTCTATCGAAGCTTATGTAAATCATAATATCGAGGCTTTTGGGGTGTTCATAAATTCAACAAGAAAAACTTCAATATTCCAATGATACATTGAATATTAGGGTCGTTATGCGAAAGATTTAAAATCTTCCTTATCTTTTTGCTGTTTTTTTCGAACTTCATAAAATAGTGGAGCTATTCCAGACACTGATGAGTTTTTTTCAGATTTTTTGTAAATAACTGATTTTTTTTTATAATTCAAGTATCTGGAAATGCTATTTCTAGATGCTTGAATGACTTAAATGTATCTAAGAAAGGAGGATATGATTCTATACCACCTATTTATTTATTTTAAATCAATGCTCCTCTTCACTGCACTGGGCACTAACTTTCTCATTCAACAAATCAATATCAACTAGTAACCATGAATAGAAGATAAGTTATATTGATCCAATTTTCAAAAGTGATCTAAAGCATTTGGTAAAAAATTGAGACCAAATTCAAAATTATTTGCCATACCATAACTAAACAACTATATTTCTCTGTCAAAATTTTACTATCATGCAAAAACCATGAATTTTTACTTGCGACTTATAGGTACTATAAGGCAAGTTATGCATTCCGAAAAAAAATCAAACTCGAGATTTTGATCAAAGTTGACATTACGATGATAGCGAAGACCAAAAAGGTGGGTCTCGCAATTCTGTCTGTCTGTCTGTCTGTTCGACTACAGCCTAAACGGCTCGGCCGATTTTCTTCAAACTTGGTGGATATGGGTTTTATTTTTTCCCCCGGAAGTTTTTTGATTTGATTTTTTAAGACAAAAAATAACGGTACCTGTCAAACGATTTTTTTTTCGAAATTTTATAAATATTTTTTTTTCTCAAAAACTGTCCCACATATTTAAAAAAAAAATTCAAAAAATTTCATTTCACCTAGGTAATGAATGAAAAAAATTTCCAAAAAAATATTAGTTTTGGTACCCTCCTTGGAACCATTTTTTTTGTTTTTGATTTTCTCAAAAACGGTACCACCGATTTCGATATTTTTTTTTATATTAAAGCTCCCCAGCAGTTTCAATATTGTAGTGTATTCAAATTTTAAAACAATTTTTTTTTTGGATTTAAAAAAAAAATCAAAATTTTTTTTTGAAAACTCAATATTTCGAAAACCCCATGCTCGATTTTTTTAAAACCTCATAAATAAAAGTTTCTTAAAACAATCTACCAGATGTGAGGAACAAAATTTTTGTTTACCTAAAAATAACGGTACCCTCCATACAAATGTTAAATAATTGTTTTCGAAAATCGTATTTTTTTTGAAAACCGTTCCGAGAATTTTGCTTAAATTTTTAGTCTTTCGATTAATGTTTAAGATCTAGAATTTAATAAAAAAAAATTGAAAACAAGACATTACTGACTGTATACCTACCATAGAACAATTTTTTAAGATTTTGAATATCTCTTTATAGAGATGCTTCTAAAAATTTAAAGAAACATTGCATTCCAAAACTTAAAAAAAAAATCATTTTTTTTTTGGAAAATTCGATATCTCAAAAATGGGTCAATATTTTTTTTGGAAATTTAATTTTCTTTCGTACAATAATAAAAACCTAAAGTTGACGTACCAAGTTTATTATTATAATTATATATAAATTCATATTTGCATAGCATTCTGTTTTTGTTTCTTACTATTAAAAGAATTTAAAAAATGATGATAATTTTATTCTTATGAACATTTTTTTCTAATAACATTCGTTTTTAAAATTCCTAGTCTAATACATAGGAGTAAGTTCGTGCGACCCAGTCATGCATTTTCTTTCTTTACAAAATCGATATGGGTGCTTAGATATTTTTTGAAATTTAATTTTTATTTGCACAATAAAACTTTACATATATTAATACCAACATTTTTTCTTAGTCTTAGAAATACATAAATGTCTTAGAAAAACATAAGAGCAGGTTCGTGTGATTCAGTCCTCTATTTTTTTTAAAGACTTAAAATAACGCTGCAGCCGTACATCTGTTATGAGAAGCCTGAAAAAAACAGTTCTGATCAAAAAATATATTCAGTGTAATTTTGTAAGTATGGTCAATATTTCGGTAAAACAATATGTTTAAACAAAACACATTTTTTACTGTTATGTATTTTTTTTTTTGATTTTTGACTTTCTCATTAACGAACGTACCAAGTTTGATCAAATTTTTTTAAATTGTTTTTGGAATTTTGAAAAATGGTTGAAAATTCAATATCTTGAAAATAAGTTGATGATGGTTTTTTGATTGTGTGTCCATGAATTTCAACTATTAAACACTTAAAATTTGCATACCAATTTAAAATAACAAATTAAAGAATATTTTTTTTTAAGAAATCACACGAGATTCTATTTTTCGGAACCTGAACCTAGAAAATTTACAACTCTTAACCTTCTTGTGTTAGCTTTGCTTAGAGGAATGGAGGGGACCAATAATTTTCTGCGGAGTTTGAATGGCTTGCTTAAGAAGCACTTTGGGAAATAAGAGATATTCATGAAGAATTGACCAGTATTTGTGAAAAAGTTTCGGTGTCAGTAGTGGCTCGGAATCCTTCACTGTGATAGTTCAAGGCACTTTTCTTTTCGTAACGGGATTCTGCTATTAATATTCTTGTAACAAAATGATAGTATTAATATCGTATTCTCATTGGTTGGCCACATATTATAGCCAAGAAAAATTGCATGCTATCCAGCCAGTCATACTTTTTAAATTTTACTCTGGTTGTCTGCACTCGGTTGCTGTTACCAATTTGTAAAGCATAAATCCATATGACTCCTTTTCATTTTTAGACGTCACAAAAAAGAAGTTTTTACCTAGATTTTTGCACGAACTGTCATAAATTTATGTGTGTTTAGGTGCAACGGATGGGAATCGAACCTAAACATTTTGCATGACAGCTTAACGCACTAACCATTGTGCCAAGATGCGTGAAAATCTTTGACATTGTGATACTTTTTTATTCGAGGCTAGCGTAGACTCGTCGGTGTCCAGGATTTATCGCAAGGAAAGCAAAAATCTTGGGTAGGAGTTTTCGAAATCCAAATCAATTTAATCTTTATTTATTAGCAAATTTGTTTAAAGCATTTATAATTTCTTCTGTTGCTTCTAACAAGGTATTTCGTATAATTAACAGCGAATATTCTTACAATGAAATTACATGGTACAACATATACGTGTTTAAAGTTCAATCATGCCTCCAGCAAAAGACTGGAGGAGAAATCGGGGCTTCGTTCGCTTTAAGAAGCTTGTCTATTATGTACTCTTTGAAAAATGGTAGCCACAGAAATCATCAATTGGGATACGGCCCTGCTCTTAGCAAAAGACTAGAAGAAAAATTGTTTTAGGCTAATCCTTGTCCACCCTACACTTAGGAGAAATGGAGCTTAGAAATAAACAGGTACAAACACCATCTTACTCCTAGCGATAAACTAGAAAAATAATCGGTGCTTTGTTCGCGGCAACAAGCTTGTCTGTGGAACTCTTTTTTAAAAAGAATAGCCATAGAAAGAATCATAGGGATACAGCCCTGCTCCTAGCAAAAGACTAGAAGAAAAATCGGTTTAATCTAAGCCTTGTCCAAGCTATACTTAGACACTTAGAAGAAGTGGAGCTTAGAAATAAACGAGGAGGGACAGGTTAGCTTTAGCGACAGGTAGACTTTCAGAACCAAAAACGGTTTTTCGAAACTAATATCTATAGTACACTTCGTAACCAGCAGTGTGTTCCTAGGTGATAATTAAATGTATTCAGTGTGTATTTTTACTTGCGACTTATAGGTACTATAAGGCAAGTTATGCATTCGAAAAAAAAATCGAACTCGAGATTTTGATCAAAGTTGACATTACGATGATAGCGAAGACTAAAAAAGTGTGTCTGGCAATTCTGTCTGTCTGTCTGTCTGTCGGTTCGACTACAGCCTAAACGGCTCGGCCGATTTTCTTAAAACTTGGTAGATATGGGTTTTGATTTTTTACCCCCGACTGGGTCGCACGAACTTGCTCCTATGTAATAGACTAGGAATTTTAAAAACGAATGTTATTGGAGAAAACTGTTCATAAGGATCAAATTAATTTTTTTTAATTCTTTTAGTAGTAAGAGACGAAAACAGAATGCTATGCAAATATGAATTTATGCAAGAACAAAAATTATAAGTCGTTTTAGTGCTTTCTTTAAAAAAAGCTTTTATATACAAAATTTTTAAAAGATTTTTAATAAAAAATTTTGGTACGCCAATTTAAAGTTTTTATTATTGTTCGAATAAAAACTAAATTAAAAAAGAATTATTGAGCCGTTTCTGAGCTTTCGAATTTTCAAAAAAAAAGAAAAAATAGATTTTTTTTTTCAAAAATTCAAAAAATATTTATTTTATAGTCTTGAAATGCAATGTGTTTTAGACTTTTTAGAAGCTTCTCTATACAAAATTTCATTAAGAACCGTTATGTGGATAATGAAAAATTCAAAATTCGAAAAAATGTTTCTATGGTAGGTACAAGCTGTAATATCTTAATTTCAAAATTTGTTTCATTAAAGATCATAAAAATTAATTGAAGGAACAAAAATTCTATCAAAATTCTAGGTGCCGTTTTCGAGAAAAATATGATTTTTGAAAACCATTTTTTTTAAATTTTTTAACATTTGTATGGTGGGTACCTTTATTTTAAGGTAAAATGAATTTTTTTTCTCACATCTTGTGGATTATATGAAGAAACTTTTACTTATCAAGTTTAAAAAAAATCTAGCATGGTGTTGCTTCCCAACATATTTCTTTTATTTTTTACACAATCAACCACATTAAATTTTCATATTTAATCAAAATAATTTGTATACTTAATCTTTATATAAACTCATTAGCACATTTGATCATGGAGAATGGCGGGAAATATGCATTTGACCAGATGTCGAGATGTATATCAAATTAGCCATGAAATTGACTTTACATTCTCGACAGTTGGTCAAGTGTATTTTTACCTTTTGTTAATAATTTGCAAACGTTAACTTATATAATTTATTAAATCAAATAATTTGTAAATATAGCACGCACACGTTAAAAACACGCCGACGAAAGACAATTGTCAAATGTGCAGAAGTCATGCAGCCTGCAAAATTGTATTTATTTTCTTCTCACCTTATCCTATATGAATTTCAATTAAATCTATAACTATTTCATTATTCATTAATATTCCATTTAAATTTTAGAAGGAGTAAACAATACAAATTGTATATCTGTTACACTTTGCAGAACATAGAAAACAATACACATAAACATTATATGAATGCATTTGTATATTTCAACATTATATTTGTTCCTATATAAAATATCAGATAGGTCAATAACCTTTAAATTATAATATCTGCTTAACAGCTGATATTATGTAATAATTGTTACACCGAGGCATAAAGTTTTCAAACACTTATTAAATTGTCACTCTTCGTTTTGAATTGTAATAAACTGGTTGATTGGAATTTGTAACGTGGTTAAAAGAAGGCATTTTCATTTTATTATTTTGGTACTACAACTTAGGTACAAGTTTGATAATTTAAAATTGTTCAGAAGTTGATCTGTTTTAAATAATTAATTATATTTCGTGGGTAACATCTTGCCCCGGAACATGGTCCTTCGAGCCTAAGAATTAAAGCGCGTTTGTTAAAAAAAAAAAACATTTGCGATTTAAATTGCCACATAGTGTCTGTTTTGTCAAAAAAAAAAAACAAAAAAAACTTTTGCGACTTAAAGTGCCACATAGTGCAAATTAAATTTGTTAAAAAATTGCAAGTTGGTACAATAAATTGCCCAAAAAAAAAAAAAAAAAACTTTAAGGAGCATAAGGAACAAGGAAACTGATAGAACCCTCCAGTGAACTGTTAAGTCCAGCATCCGTAAGAGTTGCATCAAGCCGTTACTCAGTGGACAGTTAAAGAGTTGGAATCCTGTACTAGCTGCATCTTCACTACGAGGAACTGTTAAGTCCAGCATCCGTAAGAGTTGCATCAAGCCGTTACTCAGTGGACAGTTAAAGAGTTGGAATCCCGTACTAGCTGCATCTTCACTACGAGGATTACATACTTCTATTGTAACGGAGTTCCTGGTTCATAAAACGTTATTGAGGTAAAAAATATTTCTACAACTTAATAAGATATTTTTTAACTTATAAAAAACATATATAAATCTCTATAAACTTTCTGTGGCTTTATAAATCGAACTTAACTTTTCGTTAAAAAAAAAAAAAAAAAAAAAGAAAAAAAAAAAAAGAAAGATAGTGAACATTAAAATCTTTTAGTATCCACCCTACCAAACGAAACTGAAATTCTGAAATAAAACTGAAATTTTGAAATAAAACTTTTCTGAAGACCCTTTAATTCAATTTCTTTCAAATTGCCATATATCATATATGTACTATAAAATTAAAGCATGGCAAAATTACAAAAAATCATAGAAGGACAGAGCTTAGTATTAGCTGAAATGTCCAGTGGTTACGAAGATTATTTAAAAGAAAGCGTGTCGCGAAAATCAAGAGGGTACGTGAACGCGTGTCTTAAAGAAGTTGAAGACTCTTTTGCTCGGGCTAAGAAAGATCACGCGGTCATCGTGAGTAGTACGCAGGATGCTACAAAAGAAACATACTTTACTAACGAAATCTTTTTAAAATTAAAGCTCATTTATTTTAAATACATTGGTGTCATAAATGACGACAGAGATAAGCTTATAGCAGAAAGAGCTATAATTTCAATAGATTCTAATGCTTTTAATTGTACTAATAGTAACTTTAATACGTCAAGATCTGGTCATAACGATGTGCGTCTATCGCGTATAAAAATTGAACCCTTTTCGGGAAATTTTGACGATTGGATTGAATTTTACAATCTTTTCGATAATTTGATTAATAAAAATGAAGATCTCTCAGACATACAAAAGTTACAATATCTCAAAACATCGTTAACGGGTGATGCTGCTCGTCTTATACAGCATCTACCCATTGAAAGCAAAAGTTATGAGTCTGCTTGGCAAATACTCACTGACAGGTTTCAAAATAAAAGGAAATTAGTGAATACCCAAATTAAAAATTTCTTAGAACAGAAAAAGTTAAATGTTGAATCTGCATCCGCCTTAAAATCGCTCCACGACAAAAGTGTCGAATGTGTTCATGCTCTTTCTAACTTGGGAATCCCTGTAGATGTGTGGGATGCCATTTTAATTTTTATTATCTTTCAAAAGTTGCCATACCAAACCCAAAAAGATTGGGAAAACAAACTTGGTGCAACAAAAAGTCTGCCTGACTGGAAAACCTTTCTATCATTTATAGAAGGTCGATTTAATTCACTTGAAAATATTTTAGACATGCATGATGATTCAAAAAATTTTGCGCCCGCAAGTTCCTTTCGGAAAAACGTTCAATTAGCTCACCACACGCAACCAGAACCCACAAGCAACAAATTTCTTTGTCGCTTTTGCAAAATGCCTCATAGCATTCGTCATTGTAAGAAGTTTCTTAAAATGGGTGTAAAGGCCCGAACTGAAATCGCGAAAAAACATTCAATTTGCTCAAATTGCTTAGGATACGATCATCATGCTTCAACATGCAGCAGCACAAATCGATGCTACAAGTGTGGACTAAAACATCATACCTTACTACATATCGAGTCCCAAAACTTATATCAATCGAACAAATCTTCAATCGCATTCCAATCTATTACACCACATTCAAAACAAAATACACAAACCCACTTTGTTCAAAATAATAATCAGTCTACTCAAGATCCACTTAATACAGAACCTCAACCACATTATAGTAATGCACAACCAATAAATTACAACACGCATTTCAATAAAATGCAATCTCAATCCTTATTAGCCACTGCGCTTGTAAAAACATTCAAGCCAAACGGAACGCAACTTATTTTAAGAGCTCTTATAGACCCAGGTTCTCAGGCAACATTCATCTCTGAAAATGCTGCTCAGATTCTACAACTCAAAAAACGTAGAACTCATGCGATGGTCAAGGGTCTGGGGAACACAGAAACTGGTACATCAAAATATGAAGTCAGTTTAACACTTTTCTCTGTAAACAATTCTGAATTTTGTCTCGATGTTAGGGCACTTGTATTTAATAACTTAACAACAAGGTTGCCTACTCAGAAGTTTGATGTCAATGACTTCATGCATGTAGCAAATCTTTTATTAGCCGATCCATCATACAATATTCCAGGGAAAATCGATCTCTTGATAGGTGCCGATGTGTATTCGACAATCATCTTGGATGGCATAGTAAAAGGGAATACAGGAACCCCAGTAGCCCAATTGACCGAATTTGGCTGGATTCTGACCGGAAACATCCATTCAAGGCGAAATCCAATCACCATACAGAGCCATCATACACAACTGGATTTTCAACTGAACAAGTTTTGGGAAATCGAGGAAAATCTTGAAAACAGGAAACTTACACAGGAGGAGGAAATTTGCGAACAACACTTCAAAAATACATCCAAGAGAAGATCCGATGGAAGATACGAGGTGCGTCTTCCGTTTAAAAATAACAAAAAACCGTTGTTAGGAAATTCCAAACGTGCTGCAATGGCAAGATTTTTACAGATTGAAAAACGTATGAAGTTAAATAGTAATTTTAAAAAACTTTATTTAGAATGTATAAATGAGTACCTTGCATTAGGTCATATGACGGAAGTTAGAATGGAAGATGAACAAATGCTAAGTAATTCTTACTATCTTCCACATCATGCTGTAATGAAAGAATCCAGCACCACAACTAAGCTGCGGGTAGTCTTTGATGGATCGTGCAAGACATCAAATGGTCTTTCACTAAATGAGTGTCTTATGGTAGGCCCTCGGCTACAACTAGATATAATCGATTTAGTAGCTAAATGGAGAAGATTTAAAATTGCATTGGTTGCGGATATAGGCAAAATGTATCGCCAAATTTGGATGGCTCAAGAAGACACACCATTTCAAATGATTTTATGGAGATCATCAACAAATGAACCTATAAAAACATATTGTTTGAATACAGTGACATTTGGAACTGCTTCAGCCCCCTTCTTAGCTGTGCGCACCTTGCAAAGGCTGGCGGAAGATATTGAGCAGAGTCATCCTCATGTAGCAAAGGCAATTATGGATGGTTTCTTTGTCGACGATCTTATATATGGATCAGACAACGAAGAAGAAGCAATAACGTTGCAAAAAGATATTGTGTCAACCTTTCAAGCAGCAGGGTTTCCCCTAAGAAAATGGGCCAGCAACTCTCAAAGGGTCATGGAAGGAATCCCTGAAATTGATAGAGAAATAAATTTTCCTCTCGACTTTGAATCAATAGATTCTATCAAAACATTGGGTATCCAATGGCATCCTAGTAAAGACCACTTCAGTTTTAAAATTAACTTGCCTGATTCTACCAACTTTACAAAGCGATCCATTCTTGCTGACATCGCTCGTCTTTTCGACCCATTGGGATGGATATCTCCTTGTGTTGTCAAGGCTAAAATGCTTCTCCAACAACTTTGGACAAGGAACTTATCTTGGGATGCACCTATACCACAAGATATTGCAAGTTCTTGGACAGATCTTCGCCATGGTTTGACACAATTGTCAGAAATAAAAATACCTCGTTGGATAAATTATGAAACCTCGTCCAAGGTGGAGCTGCATGGCTTTAGCGACGCCTCAGAAAAAGCTTACGCAGCAGTTATTTATCTACGTATTATTGAAAACGGCAATGAGTACATTCACTTGATAGCATCCAAGACCAGAGTTGCTCCAGTAAAATGTATTTCATTACCACGACTGGAATTATGTTCGGCTCTACTTCTGGCTAAACTTATTGCAAGAATTGTAAGGGCCATGCAACTTGAACCCATCAAAACATATGCATGGACTGACTCCATGATTACCTTAGCATGGATAAAAGGAAGTCCATCTATACGCACCACCTTCGTTGCTAATCGGGTTAGTGAAATTCAATCCCTAACAAATATTGATTCATGGCATCACGTAGGTACAAAGGATAATCCTGCAGATTTGGGATCACGAGGATCATCACCTGACCAACTCATTAATAATGACATGTGGTGGAGTGGACCAAATTTTCTTAAAGAATTCAATCCACAGGAGTATTCATCAGAGGCAACTATCGAGACACAACAAGAAACAAAAAAGAAAAACAGAAACGATACGATCTCATTCTACAATAACAACTTAATAATATTATCAAATTTTTCACATATTGCAGCTTATTGCATTGCATTAGAAAACGATTTTTTGAAAAGGGTATCTGACTTAAGAAGATTAATTCGTAGTATCGCAATATGGCAGCGATATATAAAAAACATAAAACTAAAAATTAAATCAGAATCGAGTGAAGGATTAGATAACTATCCACTTACAATCGAAGAATTAAATGTATCTCGAATGAAAATAATTAAATTAGTGCAGAGCGAGCTGTTTCCAGAAGAAATAAAGGCTTTAAAAGAATCGAGGTCTCTACCGAAAGGAAGTGTAATTTTGAACTTAACTCCTTTCCTTGACACAAACGGTGTTTTACGTGTAGGTGGCCGCCTTCAAAATTCTTTTCTTCCTTACAGTCAGCGGCATCCAATTATACTAAGAGATCAACATCATTTCTCTAGGTTGGTGGCATGTGATGTTCATCAACACACTCTACATGGAGGACAGCAACTCATGATGGCAGAAATACGGAATTATTATTGGATCACCAACCTCAAACGATTAGTAAAATCTACTATCCATAAATGCGTTAGATGTCATAGGCACAATGCTATAATGCAAACGCAGCTAATGGGAAATCTACCTACGGAACGTGTCATAGTCACAAGACCTTTCACAAACACCGGTGTCGACTACGCTGGACCTGTTGAGGTTAAAATGTGGAAGGGCAGGTGCAACAGGTTCACAAAGGGCTATATTGCAGTTTTTATTTGCTTATCGACAAAGGCTATCCATCTCGAGCTCGTCAGTGATTTAAGCGCAGCAACTTTTATTGCAGCTTACAGACGATTTGTAGCCAGGCGAGGAATATGCAGCAACCTATTTAGCGATTGTGGAACAAATTTCAAGGGTGCGAACAACGACCTTAAAAGAGACAGCAAATTCATAACCTCCGAATGGTCATCTTCTGTTTCAAAAACTCTCTCCACATTCTATACAACTTGGCATTTTAATCCTCCATTGTCTCCCCACTTTGGTGGATTGTGGGAGGCAGGTGTCAAATCTCTCAAACACCATCTAAAAAGAACAATGGGTACTGCGAAACTGACCTTTGAAGAATACACAACTCTTTTAACTCAGATTGAGGCTTGCCTCAACTCACGGCCTCTTTGCCCGATGACATCTGATCCAAACGATCTCAATGTGTTGACGCCAGGGCATTTTCTTATAGGTGGTCCACTCAACTTATTGCCTGACAGGAACTATTCAGATAAGAAATTAACCAATCTGGATAAATACAAGTACATTCAAAAAATTACACAAGATTTTTGGAAGCAATGGAGTACAAGTTATCTTCACTTGCTCCAACAACGACCAAGGTGGCTTCAACAGAAACCTAACATAAAGATTGGAGACATTGTCATAGTGAAGGACGACAACTTGCCACCTTCGTTATGGTCACTCGCTCGGGTGATCGAACTGCACCCCGGAAATGACGGTCTAACTCGCGTAGCGACGATTAAAACAGAAGGGTCTACTTTCAAACGACCTATAACAAAACTTTCTCCTTTACCAGTATCTAATCCGTCGAATTCGAATTTATTGGAAAATGAACAATAATACCTTGAGAAGGTTCGAAAAAACTATATCAATGAACTATACAAACTGAACTAATCTAAATGAACTCATAAACTTGAATTAATAAAATTAATTATAACGCCCATTTCATAACGCCCATATCACTATGCCCAAACCATAATACATAATAATGTCCATATCAAAAAAAAAATATGTCCATCTCATCACAAGTCTGTAATTCACTATATAATGTATAAACCCTTGTCATTTCAACCCCAAGCTTCGAACCGAGATTCTAACACCAATCAATTACATGAAATCGAGCAAAACAGATAACTATATTAATTTATAATTATCCTTGTTTTATAATGTAAACTAACCTTGTTTTGTTTTATATAATTTTCATGATCAAAAAACTGCGATGATGAACAATTGTACTGAGGCGAATCCAAGGCACTCACAAGCAAATAAGATGAGAATAATCCCGTCGATGAATGATGATAAATAATCCCTGCTGAGGAAACAAAATTCAATGTCAAGGACATCAAACAACAACAACAATACGTCACCAGCCAGCATCCTACCCACACACTTGGAGGCGGGAGCATGTTGCTTCCCAACATATTTCTTTTATTTTTTACACAATCAACCACATTAAATTTTCATATTTAATCAAAATAATTTGTATACTTAATCTTTATATAAACTCATTAGCACATTTGATCATGGAGAATGGCGGGAAATATGCATTTGACCAGATGTCGAGATGTATATCAAATTAGCCATGAAATTGACTTTACATTCTCGACAGTTGGTCAAGTGTATTTTTACCTTTTGTTAATAATTTGCAAACGTTAACTTATATAATTTATTAAATCAAATAATTTGTAAATATAGCACGCACACGTTAAAAACACGCCGACGAAAGACAATTGTCAAATGTGCAGAAGTCATGCAGCCTGCAAAATTGTATTTATTTTCTTCTCACCTTATCCTATATGAATTTCAATTAAATCTATAACTATTTCATTATTCATTAATATTCCATTTAAATTTTAGAAGGAGTAAACAATACAAATTGTATATCTGTTACACTTTGCAGAACATAGAAAACAATACACATAAACATTATATGAATGCATTTGTATATTTCAACATTATATTTGTTCCTATATAAAATATCAGATAGGTCAATAACCTTTAAATTATAATATCTGCTTAACAGCTGATATTATGTAATAATTGTTACACCGAGGCATAAAGTTTTCAAACACTTATTAAATTGTCACTCTTCGTTTTGAATTGTAATAAACTGGTTGATTGGAATTTGTAACGTGGTTAAAAGAAGGCATTTTCATTTTATTATTTTGGTACTACAACTTAGGTACAAGTTTGATAATTTAAAATTGTTCAGAAGTTGATCTGTTTTAAATAATTAATTATATTTCGTGGGTAACATCTTGCCCCGGAACACATGGGATTTTCGAAATATTGAGTTTTGAAAAAAAAAAATTTGAAGTTTTTTTTAAAAATCCAAACAAAAATTTTTTGAAAATTTGAATAAACAGTTCTATTTATATTTTTGAAGAGCCTTCGCAAAAAAAAATTATCAAAATCGGTGGTACAGTTTTTGAGAAAATCAAAAACAAAAAAAATGGTTCCGTGAAGGGTACCCTCAATAACCATTTTTCTGAAATTTTTTTTCAAGCATTACCTAGATTTAACTAAATGAAATTTTTTTGTGTTTTTAGTTTTTAAATCTGTCCAGCAGTTTTTGAGAAAAAAAAATATTTATAAAATTTCTAAAAAAATTCGTATGGCAGGTACCGTTATTTTTGGTCTTAAAAAAAAAAAAAAAAAAAACGTATGGGGGTAAAAAATCAAAACCCATATCTACCAAGTTTTAAGAAAATCGGCCGAGCCGTTTAGGCTGTAGTCGAAGCGACAGACAGACAGACAGACAGACAGACAGACAGAAAGACAGAATTGCCAGACACACTTTTTTAGTCTTCGCTATCATCGTAATGTCAACTTTGATCAAAATCTCGAGTTCAATTTTTTTTACGAATCCATAACTTGCCTTATAATATGTACCTATAAGTCGCAAGTAAAAATGATGGTCTGTGATGAATAATGTGAAATTAAATGTTCTCATTTTCGTCGATATAAGTTCTGTTTTTCGTTTCTGATCATCAAATAGCAACTTGTTCTAAAGTAATTGTACCATCTTGGGATAAACTTCAGGAGCAAGCAGCCACAGCTTGTGTAACTCATATATCCATGATAGAAAACAGAAATTGTTAAGTTGTTAATTTGATTTTTATTTTGTCTCATGTGCCTTCAAATAGACAGTTGGAAGTTCAATTTCATGGAATTCTACTGAAAAGTCTTATCTTTTTCTTTTCTTCGTAGAGTTCTTGGTGTGGCATGGCCCTAATTCTCAACTAGTAAGTATCTCCAACCAGCTTGGTTTCATACTAGTTATCCAGAGTTACTGTAAACAAGTTAAAAGTACTAAGCAAATTATTATATTTGTTTTTTAAGTTTCTTGTTGTTTAGAAAAATAAAAACCATTTTAAGTTAGTTCAAATATACTTCCTTTCATCTATAAATATGTACATTTGCTCAGGCAAAAATGCTCCCAAGTTCAAAAGTTCTTACTTCATTCATTGCCTTCAACTCTATCCATATCCATGTCACTTCTATTTGAGTAGGTTTGTTTGTTTAAATAGGATTTCAATGCAGTCCTTCTTGTCCCCATAGACGTTTATGTAGATTGCTATAAATTATGCATGGAAACACGTGCAAAACACATCCCATACTTGACATTTTCCAGAAACACCGTGTCATGTATTCAAAGCATGTGTCATGATACAATTTAAAATCATTTTGCACTTAGTCCTTTTTTTGTGTTCTCACACTCTCCCCCTCTCTTTTCCCATTGGCGGTATAGATTTACAAATAAACGAATTCACTCCTTCGAGGACCTCCAAGTATACCATAATGGACAGCTCCATGGCTCGTTCTTCCTCGGTTCAATGTGCTCGGTCATGACACAAGACCCAACCAGAACGGCAACAACAACAAAAAGAGCGAAACATCCTGTTTTTAAGGTAGATCAAATACTTAAATCGTAAAGAAGCTGTTTTTTGCACTTCGTGCTTTGTATTCGGGTCATGTCGGTTTTTTGCGGATGCACACAAATATACACTCCGTACAGAATCAAATGAATAAATAATTCAAAAGTACGCCAACGGTCAACATGAAATATGCAGTGAACATAAAATCACCGATGCTGGTTGCACTCGAAACAACATCTTCTTTTGCTCCCAGCAGATGCGATTGGATATCAACCAGGAGGACCATAACGTCAGTATGTAAATAGCAAATACTCCTCAAGAATAATGTGCTTAGTTAGGTCAATCAACTCAACAATAAACAAACAAAAAATCGTTAAGGATCATTCATCCTGAGGGAATGATGGAAACATCCAAAATCCATATCGAAATGAAATCAGACCAACCCGCTTGGGATCAGAGCAATAATTAAAAAAATAGCACAAGTGCCAGGCGCTCACTATATAGTGCCACTCCACAAATAAAAAGGGAGAAAGCTTCAAATTCAAATTTCCGCTGAAGCAGAAGAATCCTTGAATCCCACCATCATCATTGCATCGGGAATAGAAAAGCCCCCGCGGATGAAACGACAAAATGAAATCAAATCTGTTCTTTGGCGCGCTTGCCGCGCCCTCTGCCTTTAGTTTGTGTGTTTGTTGCAGCGGGTGGTCTGGTGAAGGACTCTTAATATGACCCAGTGCACTGGAAATTGCACACAGAAGTCAAATTCAGAAGGGAAGAAGTGCAGAGAGCTTTGTGAACGAAAAATTGGAAAATTGAAAAATTTCAGCGAAAACAAAAAGAAAAAAAAAAAAAAAAGGCTAAAGGAAAGGCCTCTTGCTTGTTCTTACTTTCTGTTTCGTTTTCAATTTTATCCAAGGGAATCCTTTTGCTGGATGGGTGTTGGTGTGACTCGACCCTTTTACGAGAGCAATACGGTCGTTGCATTCGCATTCGAATAAACAAACAAGCTTATCACGGGGAATTACATTTTCAACTATTGGATTTACTCTCTGTCTGTCCTGAACAATAAAGCAGCGGAAGTTAAAGCTAAAAAACAGATGTAGAACTCATCATAGACTATGTTGGATGGAACCCGAATAACCGAAGGAACAAATTCAATTTCTATGAAGAATCACTCTCGAAGTAGTTCATGTATGATGAAGCTGTGCCCCCGAAACCATTTTGTTCGAAATTAGAATTGCAACCATTTTGGATGGAGCAAACAATGGAAAACCTTTCAATGTGATAGTGTGAGGAGGACGAATAAAGAGATATTCTGGTAGCAGTTAGAAATCCCTCCTATTATGTCATCGTATGAATATCGTTTTAGCAAAACATATAAAGTATATGAGGAGCGAAAAATATATTTGAGCTTGTAAATTGAGAATAAGAATATAAGAATTTTCTAACGAGCTTTTAAGAATTTTGACCATCAACACATTTTCATAATAATTGGAACTTGAAGAAATTTAATTTTTCGTTTATGTTCACTTGTACAGGGAAGAGGTCATAAGTCCACATGCCAATATTTCTTAATGAAGAGCTTGATATATATGCATTCATATGTCCATACAATCAATTCTGAAATTGCAATCCACCATCGTGGGTCAAATATCCAAACGAAATTTTTGTGAACTTATGACTCATGTGGCCTTACGATCCACTCACATATTCTATCACATGTTGACTAAAAAACAATAGGTAAGTATAATGATCCTCTCACGAATTTCCCTCGTTTGTTTTATTTCTTTAAAAAATGACTTGGGGCAAATGTGCGTATGTACGGAGGCATATTTTAAAAATATGGTCTTATGATACTTTCGGACAGTAAAAAAAAAACATATCTAAACGCATGGCCTTTCACATGTGGCCATTTCTATAAATCGTCGCTATATTTTAGAAACTTATATCATCGCGAAGTTGGAGTAACTTCTTTATTTATTTATTTCGTCTATCAAGTTACATTACTTTATTGAGACTACAGTTTAAATTATACAAAAATAATATTAATAATAAATTCAATAAATAACTTAAATAATAAAGTTTACAACAATTTTAATATATCTCTCTTAATATCTAAACTACTTTTATTAAAATCAATTATAACATCAAATTCATTGAAAGCAATACAAGAATCAGTTATTGGATTGTGTTTAGCATAATTTGTGTTGTGGAAAGGAACATATAGAAAATTACCATCTCTAGGTCGCAGACTACGGTAAGGTACATAAATATTGAACATTGATAACAAATCAGAACAATCAATGTTTGAATTCAGAACGTCGAAAGCAAAGAGCACTGAATATAGTTTTCTTCTCATCACCAAAGGTTTCAAGTCAATTAAAGTACATCTGGTCGCATAGGAAGGAAAATTCGAATTTCTAAAAATCTTTCGTAAGGCAAATTTGGTAAATCTTTTCTGAACCTTTTCAATCCTATGGATATTAGATTGTGTAAAGGGATTCCATATAATACAACAATACTCCAACACAGGTGTCACAAGGGATACATAAAGGTTTTTTAAAGTATAAGGATCTTCAAAAGACTTAGAATTTCTAGAAATAAAACCCAACATCGAGTTAGCTCTAGAAATTACATGGTCAACTTGAAGCGAAAAACTCATTTTAGAGTCAAAGATAACTCCAAGATCTTTTTGATTTATTAATCTTTCTAAGGAATGATTCTCAATTTTGTAATCGAAACAAAATGGATTTAATATTTTTGAAAATGTTACAATACTGCATTTTTTAATATTGAAATATAATCCATTTTTATTACACCAGTCAACTACGCAATCAATGTCTATTTGTATTTTACTGGCATCTAATGGAGATCTTACACAGCTAAAAATTTTTAGATCATCAGCATAAAGAAGACATTTGGAATAAGAAATATGATTTGGCAGATCATTAATAAAAAGAATAAAAAGGAGAGGACCTAGGTGACTACCTTGAGGAACGCCAGAAAGGTTTTATTTCATTTGATAAGACGTCCCCAATTTTGACATACTGTCTACGTCCAACCAAAAAGCTTTTAAACCATTTAAGGAGAGCAGAGTGAAAACCAAGTAGCTCAAGTTTTTTTACAAGAATGTTGTGTTGTACACGATCAAAAGCCTTTGAAAAATCGGTATAAATTACGTCGACTTGCAATCGATTTTCCAAACAATTAAGGCTGTAATTTGTAAATATTGATAAATTAGTTGCCGTCGATCTTCCACTCATAAATCCATGTTGATGCTGGGAAATATGATTTTGAACTAAACTATAAAGTTTATTTTTAACGATTGCTTCAAAAACTTTAGGTATAAGCTGAAGTTTAGCAATAGGTCTATAATTTTCCACAGCTCCCTTAGACCCAGATTTGTGCAGAGGAGTTATAAACGAATGTTTCCAGGTATCTAAAAATATGTCTTGTTGCAAGGACATATTGAAAATATAGCACAGTGGTGCTGCTAAATTATATTTGCAGAATTTTAAGAGAAATGGTGGAATATTATCCGGAGAAACAGAGAAACTGTTGTCCAGAGATGATAAAGCTGTCAACACATCATCTTTAGATAAACATAGGCTCCCCACACTTAAATTAGAACTGAAATTCCTAAAATTTTGATCATAGTTTATGTTTAGGTCAGAGAAATTTGATTGAAAAAATAACGCAAAATTATTACAAATATCACTTATATTCTCAGAAAAAACCCCTTTATATGATACACTAGATGGAATCCCAATAGATTTTCTTTTAGTGTTCAGAAATGACCAAAAACATTTAGCATTACTTTTGATTTTGGACTCTAGAGACCAAATATATTGTTTATAAGTAAATCTTTTTAGAAATTCGTACTCTCTCCTAGTTCTATTAAATAGTTCACGAAAAGAAACCGAAAATTTACTTTTCTTATGAAGTTTATTCATGACATTTTTAAGCCTGGATAAGCTTTTATTAAACCATATTGGCCTTTTTGAATTATTTATAATCTTTATGGGGACAAAATTAAAAATCGCACGATCTAATATGTTCCTAAACACAGTAAAAGCTGTCTCTAAGTTAGTACAGTTCAAAATTGTTTGCCAATTTACAGATTCAAAATATCTATTCATAGAGACAAAATCAGTATTTTTAAAATCATATTTCTGAACTGTGTTGGAAGAAAATTGTGAAACATTTAAAACAGAAAAATTAAATTTTATTTGAAGTGCTTTGTGATGAATAGTATTCTCAGCTAACTTAAAACTAGCTTCATATAATTCAGCTTCAAGATTTTTATCAATAAAAATTAAGTCTAAAATACGACCAATAGAATTATAAATATCATTAATTTGATACATATTCAAAGCCATTATACTATCAATTAAATTATATTCAAAATCTTTAGATAAGTTACTAGGAAAAATTTGCTTCTCATCATTTGAATACAACCATTTTACATTGGGTAAATTAAAATCACCAAGAATTATAATGTAACAATTTTCATCTATATTTTTTACAATATCTTTTATATTTTTTATGTGAGCATCATAAACAGAATATTGAGAAGATGGAGGAATGTATAAAACAAAAAAATATATATGAATGATTCTATAAGTAGGTAAAATAGATAAATCTACACATACACACAATTGCTCAATATTAGTATCAGATAAAATAATTTCTCTACTTTACTAGATCGAACAGCAATTAAAACACCGCCTCCTCTATTTAAACCTGTCTGTACGCTACAGCGATCTTTGCGAAAAACATTGAAATCAGATGTAAAGAATTCGGTTGTAAGAAAACTATCATTTAACCATGTTTAACTTCTAATAAAGCTATCATTTAAAAAGAGTATCGAACATGCTTGAGTGAAGAAATAAAGTGGGTCAAATAAGGCTGCAAGCATTTGGAATAAGTCTTCGTTCTGGCGAATTCTTGAAACTTTGGTACCAATACTTCTTATAATATTAATTTTTAAATTTCTGAGCTTCTTCTAACACTGTAGCGTGTTCTAGGCATGACTTCTAGCAATCAAAGAAGTCCTCTCTTAGCTTAAAGAAAACGTGATATCGACCACTGATATTTTTTTTTCTTTTATAATCAGCGCACACTCAAGGGGTTTTTTGTATACCCTTAATATGCCAGAGACACAGTGTGAGCATTAAGAAAAAAGGGAAGGGTTGGAAAGGAGGTGTCGGTGTACATTGGTTTTGAATTCTTGAACATTGCAATGACTGGGAAAGACAGAGCGTGGCAAGGAATTCCACATTCGCGTAGTACGGCTGAAGAACGAATCTCTGTACTTCACAGTACGGCCGAAGTTGGGCTCAAGGGTAAACTGATGGGCATTCCTAGAAGTGCGAGTATTACGGTTAAATTGTTTAAGGGGAGAAATGCAGCTGGCTATTTCACTAGAGCATAGTCCGTAAAAATAACGGTAAAAAAGGGTGAGGCAAGAAACATTACGACGATGTTGGAGTGACGTAAATGAGTCAATGATGTTATTGTCGCCAATCATTTTAAAAGCTCTTCTTTGAATACTGTCCAAGAGACTTAAGTAAGTAACTGGAGCACCAGCCCATAGATGGGAGTTATACTCAAGTTTTGGACGTATATAGGTTTTATAGATTGTAGCCAGATCAGAAGGAGAGAAAAATTTCTTGCACCGTCTCAGAAAACCCAAACATCTTGCGGCATTTTTGGCGTATGTGATCGTTCCACAAGAGGTGGTTCGTGATGCACATACCGAGAATATCGAGATGTTCAGTTTCATTGATGCAAGTGCCACTCATAGATAGTGGCAAGGAGGGTATATCACGCTTTAACGATATAAGACAGCATTGGGTTTTCGTAGCATTAAATTCGACACGGTTTCTTATTCCCCATAGTACAATGCTGTTTAGGTCGTAATTTAATGAACTTATCATATTTTGTCGTTGCAGTTCCACATCCGAAGAGGAAGGATGTGAGTCTGAAAACGAATATGAAAAGCTGAGAGTACTATCGTCAGCGAAACAATTAATTGGATTAGAAGTTGTAGACAGGAGATCATTAATAAAAATGAGGAAGAGAGTCGGTGACAAAACGGAGCCCTGGGGCACACCAGCGTTTATATTGTGGGTTTCAGACTTGAATCCGTCTAGTACAACTTGTATTGAACGGTTCGAAAGAAAATTTCTAATCCAAAGAAGTAGGGATTCGTCGATGCCGAAAGCACGCATTTTCGATAAAAGAGCAAGATGCCAAACTTTATCAAATGCCTTTGAAATATCAAGTGCAATAATCTTACTTTCTCCGAAACAATGTAAAGATTTGTTCCACTTTTCGGTTAGATAAACCATCAAATCACCAGTGGACCTATTGCTACGAAAGCCATACTGCCGGTCATTAAGGAGCTTTCGTTCTTCAAGATATTTCTTGAGCTGATAATTAATCAGCGTTTCAATGAACTTAGAAAGAAGGGACGTTAGTGCGATCGGTCGATAATTTGAGGGAGAAGAAGAGTCGCCTTTTTTCGGAATCATCTGAACAAATGCTGTTTTCCAACTGCTCGGAACGAGCCCAGAAGAATAGGACAGATGGAAAAGCTTACGCAGGGGTTTTGCTAGCGTGGAAGAACACCTCTTCAGAATAATAGCGGGGATACCATCCGGACCAGCGGATTTATGTATGTTGAGATCCTTTAAGACTCTTGCCACGGTACGAGTACGAAAGAAGATTTGTCCCATAGAATCATTAACGCGCTCAAGAATTGGGGAGTCATGACACTAAACGGCAAGGTGGAATTTGCGGCGAACTGCCTTACAAACAAGTTAGCTTTATCAATAGAGCTAACAAAAGCAGTGTCATTGACAACAAGCGTAGGAACCGAGGAAGAGGAAGAATTCCTCATATTTTTTACAAATGACCAAAAATTCTTACTGCCTTTGGGACATTGCAGTATTTTTTGCCTTGATTTTTGATCATGTAAAAATTTGGTCCGTCGAATATGGGCGTTGCAGGCCTTCCTGGCTTGTTTGAACTTTTTCCGGTTTTCCTCAGTTGGGTTGGCTCTAAAACACCGGAAGCTTACCTCTTTTTCTTTGATAACCTCTTTACAGCTCAAATCAAACCATGAATTATCCTTGGGTCTGATACTTTTAACCCTATTCGGGATAAAATGTTTCATTCCCAAAAGAATTATTTTAGTTATCATATCTGCGCTGGAGTCTACGTCACTATCGAGGAAGCATAGTGACCAGTTAAAGATCCTGAAAAAGTTATTCAAACCGTACCAGTTGGCTTTCTCGTACTGTCATACGGTTCTTCTAGGAGCTCTTTCTCTAACTGGGTTTGTTTGACACGAGAAATTTGCAGATATAACACTATGATCATATGTGCCTAGAGGTGTCAGTACACTTATTGTGTATTTATCAGGGTCAGAGGTAAGAAACAAGTCAAGAGTATTTTCTGCTCGGCCATTAACGTCCGATATTCGAGTGGGCTCGTTGACAAGCTGAGAAAGGTGGTTAAACTCAGCAAAAATCTCAACACACATTCCTTCGGGTGTTGTCTGGCCAGAATGGCGAAGCCAAGAAGAATTGTGAACATTGAAATCGCCCGTAATAACGATTTCAGTGCGAGGATATAGGGAAACAATTCTTTGGATGGATCTTCTCCGACAGTCAAGCTGGCATAAAGACATTGGTCATAGAGACATTCCAGGTAACTGTTAAGCTGACGAACTTGCAAAAAATGGAACAATCTTAACTTTGTCGGATAGAAAATCTAAAGCATGATACCATAAAGAAAGCGAACCACAGCGCACCTCAACTTGCTAGTCTACAAGACTAATTTATCCATTGCTTGATGCTAAATGCTCAAAACAACGCATTTCAATTGGTATATTGCACATTAGCTCCGTTATAAGTGTCCTTAGGTACTGGACACTGCCTAATAGGTAGACATGCTTTTCGACTTGGAGTTCCTGCAAAGAGTTTTTGCAGAAGCTGCATGGATGAAGAGGAGTTAGTTTCTCACTTTCTATGTTTTTGTCCTGTCCTAGCACTAAGACGTAGACTCCACTTGGGAGATTCTACTATAATGATCCTAGTGATATAAGAAATTCCGACATTTCCTGCTCAAACGCTTTATTGCTAGATCTTTGTCATGGTGGTATCACAACGGACCAAGTATTGGTCTAAGTGTGTTGGCTTTTCCGCCCAGCAGCCTCCAATTTGTGTAATGACTGATACTCGATTGCACTTTGTGTGGTTGATGTAGGTTTCTTTTCGGGATATTTTTCGTTAAATAATTTCATCGTTTCTGTTGCAACCACTTTAAGCTTGGTACCATTTTGTATTTTCTTTGCAATTTAAAACGTTAAATATCGCTTTTAATCTTCTTTTACCTTCAAAATTAGAAATAGGCAAAAAGTGGCAGCTTTTCTCAGTAAATGTTTCAAACAATAGCCAAAGATTTAATTTTCGTTGAGTTTAGACTTAAGACTCTTAAAGGTTTATTTTTATAACACAACAATGTAAAAAAATTGAGTCAAAAACAGCTTTCCGGGAATCTTAAAATTTTGAAATATAATTGTATAATACAAATGGTCTTTTTTGTAAGCTCAAATTAAAAAAACACTTTACTTTTTAATCTACGTTTTTAGATTTTTACGCCAAAAAAAGAAAATTTCTTTGATTTCAAAAATAAGCAGTCGAATACTTCGACCGATTTTAAGAATTAATTTCGGCTTTTGAAGCTTTTCGAATTCAGTAATTAAATTAGTTTTAGATTTTAAGATCATGCGAAATATGATTTTCAATTCAATGGGTTTTCAAAATAATGGACCACTGTGCGACGGTTGATCAAAGCAAGCGAATTAAAAATGCACTATAGTAAAGCAACTAAAAGCAATATTTTCGAATATGGTATTACGTTACTTTGCAACATCGTCATAGGAAATATGGCCCTTCATCGAAAAAGATGCATGTAGACTTTTTTCATTGTCGAAATATTTTCCTCTATTTTTATTAACTCTTAAAATTGGACTTTTTCATCAATTGAATATCCATCAATCTTTTTTAAGCTTGAAACGTGCATAATTATGGACTTTATATACATATACATAAGCTCACTATAAAGGGGTTTTAAATAATATGGACGACTACTACATTATGTAGTGGTCAATGACACTACATTTGTGTTGAATATGACATCTTTAAAATGGCCGACATGATTGTGCTAGATGGTGAGTATGCGTCATGTAACCATGTCTCTGGCAGATGGATAAAGCTTGAATTTGAGCGCACGCATGGATTATGTTGACTTTGAGGACACCTGTTGTTTGCGGATTATTGTCATTGACATGCGACTTAAGAAAACCTTAAATCAAAGGGCACGGTAGTGCCCAGCCAAGTTCTGGAATTACAACCTTTTTACAGGAACAAACTCAGGCGATTTTTGACCCCTCCTTATCTTCAGTACCAATTAAGTCAGAAACTTAAAATTCCGAATATTTGCTAAGCTAGTCAGGCACAGGCCCCTTACCAAATGTAAATTTTCTAGCATAAGCAGTTCCTGAGATATAAGGCCTCAAAAATCGCAAAAACCGTAACTGACTGACTGACTGACTGACAGATCATCAAAATTATGGAGCACTTTGCGACATCGTACAATCTTGTAATTATGCACAAGGATAGGTCTTGTCATGCAAGTAGAGGAAAAAATCGAAAATTTGAGGTTTTCTATTCAGGGGGTGTGGTATCCGCCCACTTTCTCCGAAATGGTGTAAGACTGCTCTAAAACGATGAAATTTGGTAAAGTGGTAGGGCTTAAATTGCATACAAAGAAAAAAAAATATAAAATTTAAGGCTTTCCATTCAGAGGCGTGGTATCCACCCACTTCCTCAGAACTGACGTAAATTATATGGCACACTTCCGATTGCAATAGAACAATGACATTTGGTAGAACGGTAGGGCTCAAATTACATATAAAGGACCAAAAATAAAAATTGAGGCTTTCCATTCAGGGGGTGTGGTATCCACCCACTTTCTGAGAAAATGCTTAATTAATATGGAGCACTTCCGATTGCTGTAGAATGATGAAATTTTGTAAAGCGGTATAGCTTAATGTATACATTCAAAGCGAAAAATAGAAAATCTAAGATTTTTCATTCGAAGTGTCTTTTTATTGTCATTTTGACACTATACATGCATCTTGAAAATTCATGACTTTTCTTAGAACTAGAGTGCTCGATTTGGTACTCTATGTTATGTTAAGATGAATGAAAAACAAAAACATTTGCATACCTGAAAAAATTATAAGTTTACATTAAAAAAAAAAAACTCATAACTGTGATGTGAGCTATAATCAAACCACTAGTTAGGCTATTAATTGGTGGGCTACCTTCATTTAAAAAAAGAGTTAAAATTGACACAAAAACATCATCGCATCCTCAACAATTATTGCTTTTTTATGACTTTGAGGGGATGTATGTACTAGTATTTATAATTAAGGTAGGTATGTTAGTGTTAGGTATCTTGCCAGGACAAGAAGAAACAATTGAAGCGCAAATCAAAACAACCAATAACAAAAAGAAAATATACCAAAAGAAATAGGAAGCTATAAACTACTTTGATTTTAGTAGATAGAGTACAACTTTCTATCTTTCCGTATCTTTCGAGATTTTGACATGGCAAAATATTAAAATCGTTGCAAAAATAAGTGAGATCAGACCAAACACATAGATAAATGTTAAGAAATAGCCAAGTTCTTCTATAAAAAAACCTTTGTGTAACAAGTCAGCAGTGAAAAGTACTGAGATCTAAAAGTATGCCAAGTTCTTACTTCATGAAGGTTCAATACCTAATATTTAAAGTAGAATAATATTGGAACAGCTACAACGTAATAGAAAAATTTTATTATTTTATGATTACTGACTAAAATTTGATGGGCTTACTTGGCAAGTTTTTAAAACCTTTCGAATTGGACATACAAAAAACTTGCCAAGTAAGCCCATCAATTTTTTTTAATCTAAACAGATAAAATGCACGATTGAGTCAGCACAGAACGGAGTGTTATGTGATTTCTCAATCCTAAAATTTTTTAACAAAAACCAGCTTTTAGTAATATAATTTATAATTTGATTTCGATTTTTGTTTATCTTTGTTCTTCATTTCCTATTTCTAGATAACGAAATTGATTTTGCAGCTATGAAAAGAAACAGAAAATAAATATAAAACTATGCCAGACGAAAAATTATTGATCCTTGTAGCGGTTTCTTTTTTTTAAATAAGTTCTTATATATAGTATAAAATATCTAAAATATTCTTAATGCCAAATTTGTGTATGCCAACTAACAAATGAAAATGTAATTAAAAAAAATTGATCCGTTTTCGAAATATCGAATTTAAAAAAAAAAATGTTTCAAAAATCCAAAACAATATTTCTTTTAAATATTGATATGCAACTTTTTAGAAAGTTCTGTAAAAAAATTCAATAAAATCCATTATACCAATAATCAAAAAAACCAAAATTTGAGGAAATGGTTCTATGTTACTTTGTCAGTAAAGTCTTAATTTAATTTTTTTACTCAAATTATAGATCGCAAGAGATTATCGAAAGCAAATATTTTTTATTCAAAAAAAAAGTTTTAAGGAGGTTTAGCATACCTACAAACATTACTTACTACAAACATTATTAACTGGCTTTGAGAAAATAGAAAACAAACAAAAAATTTGGGATGCCAATTTTAAGTATTTAGTAAATTAGAATTTAGGAAATAATTTCAAAAAATAATCGTTCACACGTTTTCAAGCTAGCTATTGGTTTTTCAAAAAAAAAAAACAATTGAAATATTTTTTCGAAAACCAAAACCAAAATGTTTCGAATTATATAATACTTTTTCAAATTCAAAGGAGTTCCTGAACAAAACGTTTGATTTAAATCTTTAGAGCCGTTAATGAAAAAGTCGAAAATAAAAAAACTTGTTCCTATATGTGACACACTAGGAATTTTAAAAACTAATGTTATTAAAAAACCTGTTCATAAGGGTAAAATGAATTTTTAAAATTCTTTTAGTAGTAAGAGATAAACACGGAATGCTATGCAAATATGAATTCGTGCAAGAAAACAAATTATAAGTCGTTGTAGTGGTTCCTTAAAAAAAAACATAAGCTTTAATGTACAAAATTTTTAAGACATTTTTAAGAAAAAACTTTGGTACGCCAACTTTAAGTGTTATTATTGTACAAATGAAAATTAAATTTCCACGAAAAATACTAAGCCACTTTTAAGATATCGAATTTTCCAAAAGAAACATTTTTTTTTTCCAAAAATTGAAAAAAACATTTTCCTTTAAGTTTTCAAATGCAATGTGTTTTTATATTTTTTAGGAGCTTTTTTATAAATAATTTTATTAAAATCCGTTAAGCCCATAATGAGAAATTCAAAATTCGAAAAAAATGTTCTGTGGTAGGTAGAGTCAGTAATATCTTGTTTTCAAAAATGTTCTTATTAAATTATAGATGGAAAGAATTAATCGAAAGAAAACAAATTTTAGTAAAATTCTTGGAACCGTTTTCGAGAAAAATACGATTTTCGAAAACCATTTCTTAACATTTGTATGGAGGTTACCGTTATTTTTAGGTAAAATAATACCTTTTTTCCCATATCTTGTAGATTGTATTAAGAAACTTTTATTTATCAAGTCTTAAAAAAATCGAGCATGGTGTTTTCGAAATATTGAGTTTTCAAAAAAAAAGTTTTTGAAATTTTTTGAAAATTTGAATACACAGTAATATTGATAATATTGAAACTGAGAAAATCAAAAACAAAAAAAAAATGGTTCCAAAAGGGGGGTACGAAACATAACCATTCTTTGAAATGTTTTTTCAACCATTACCTAGTTTTAACTAAATGAAATTTTTTGAATTTTCTTAAAAAAAGTCTGTGGGACAGTTTTTGAGAAAAAAAAAATATTTATAAAATGTCGAAAAAAATTCGTATGGCAGGTACCGTTACCGAGCCGTTTAGCTGAAGTCGATCAGACAGACAGACAGACAGAATTGAGAGACTGTAATGAAGCATTACAATTCTGCCACCCCCCTTGCTACGGACCTGTTAAAAACTAAATAAAAAGAATACTTACCAAAGCGACAACATGCTCCGATAGCAGGTGTTTACTGCAAGTCATGGCCAGGGCCAGCAACTGATTAGAAAGGAGTTTGTCAATGGAAATAAATCGGTAGCACAATTACAACACACTAACTACGCAATACCAACAACAACTACTAGGAGTGGTGAATTGATAGCAAGAGGTCATCTACGAAGAAGGAAGAACTCCACTGAAAGCAGCAAGTGGGCAACGATCAAGAACCTCGAGAGATCATTCGTCCTCTTTCCGGTCGCCCCTCGTATTATCAACTATGGCCTAGAACCAGGATGGTGAGTTAATAATCATTCAAGAACCGACCAACCTCCTACCGCTGCCCTGCAACCATAAGCGCAGTAGGAGATAACATTAAATATGATGCCACCCGTCCTCCGCACCATTAAACTTACGTGGATTAAAACAATAAAAATGTAATGTAAAAGCAATGACGTAGCGAAAGAGATCATATTGCGTGGAAATGTGCACTTTCTAGCTTTAAAGCTCACGCATGGTTTGGCAGAAAAGTATAATAAAAGACCGCCATACATTCGACAAAAACACAGAGTGCGGTAGTCCATTACTGAAGAAACATCGGATAACAGAGTGCGCTTCACCATTGCACAAGAAACATCGGGTAAATAAAGTGTGGCGGACTTTCAACAAAGAAAACATCGCGATTGATCAAGGAAGGTAAATAAAGTGAGTTTGAAGACTTCCCCCCACCAGTGGTAAGGGGTCTCAAACGAATTGACATCAGATTTGCCAGATTCTACTGTGATTTGACGGTTTCGACCGTGATTTGCCGGATTCGTCCGTGATTTGCCAGATTCGTCTATGATTTGCCGGATTCGTCCGTGATTTGCCGGATTCGTCCGTGATTGCCAGATTCATCTATGATTTGCCGGATTCGTCCGTGATTTGCCGGATTCGTCCGTGATTTGCCAGATTCGTCTGTGATTTGCCGGATTCGTCCGTGATTTGCCAGATTCGTCTATGATTTGCCGGATTCGTCCGTGATTTGCCGGATTCGTCCGTGATTGCCAGATTCATCTATGATTACCGGATTCAACTGAAGACTGCCAGCATCAGGAGCGAAGTACCATCTGTACCCGTCCATCTACACTCTATCTGCGTACAGAAACCAGGATATCTACAGAGAATAAATCCACATAGAATAACGAACCAAGTACTCGTATATCAACAAAGAAAACCAATAATTATTAAAATTGTATATAAATTAATAAATGTAAATTAAGTTAAGTTTGTTTTTCGATATTTATAAAAATATCTATATATAAAGGAATATTGACGTTAAGATCTGGAGTTAGTACTACTTTAGATAGAACCCCGGTAGACCGGCGAGCAAAACCTCAGCCAGGAACGGCCCGAGCTAAATTAGAGCCCTGCGCAAGCTTTATCCGTGGCGCCTCTCATTTGGATTGGATTGGCGGAAAAAGTCATTTCCTCATTACCCAAGGGATACCCTTTGCAATGCGTTTTTTTAACGAGGGATCCCCAAGAGGCCTATTCCTAGATAATACTTATATTTAATTAAAATAAGTATGATTTTTATTAAAAACTAAGAAATCAAAAATATATCACAAAAATTTAAGAACTGAAAAAAGTATTTTTTGAAGTAAAAAATATTTAAAAACTTATTCAAAAACATAACAACATACAAATAAATAATGAACTCATTAATTTTTGTTCGTGTAGGAAATAATAGGTGCGTTTTCACAAATCTATCGGGATCCGGATTTGGATTAAGTTTTAACATGTATTACAAAAACAATTTGGGATCCTGTTTTCTATCGGGATCTATTTCAAAGATCCAAAAATTAGTTATTACACTGGCAAGTAGATGGCTTTTAATGGTAAGGTAGTGTAAACTACAGTGTAAAGAAAAGAGACAAGAAATAATTTAAAATTTCCAAACCCAAGGATAAAAAGAGACGGGCTTATAACACTGCTGTCAGTGACATCCGTATCGTTTTATTTTCAAGTGAAGATCCCGATCCGGATCCAGATAGATTTGTGGATAATAAAACGCACCTAATAATAAGATTATTATTTTAATAAAAATAAATAGAACCGAATTTATTGCAATAGATTAACTTTTCTGGCTTCTGTTTTAGCAAACTCAGCTACCAGATCATCATAATATAATGACTTGACAAGCTCTTTCTCTATAGCCATGATTGACTAGTCAACTTATCTTTCCTGAGTCTTTAGGGTCCTGAAGTAGTTTTTTATTAATTTTAGTTTCAAAAAACTGTTATTTGAGGAAACTGTGATGGTATTTATAGATTTAGAGCTATGGCTTCAGCTGATTGCACGTTAGTGAATTGTTCTTCTGATCGCATTTCCACTATAGAGTTTTTAGTAGCATATTTAGTAGATAAATTAGCAGACGGAGTTTGTAAATACTTACTAGTTATATTGGCGCAAAATTTTAAACAGCGTATTATTAAGGTATTAGTATGATACTACTTAACAATTTGCAACCTTTTTTGATGTCTGCAAATGTCAAAGTGTCATATGAAGCTAGCGCGATACTAAAAAAATAAAGTAGGTATTCGATGATTTTAACTTTAATAAAAGGGTAGAGGAGTATGATGCTATATTCGATTAAAATTATTGTTTTAACCTAGTATCATACTAAAACAGCTTTAGCATCGTACTAATTCAATTAAAATTTTGCGCCATTATTGTTTTCTTAAATATCAAACTAGATTAATATGCAACATATAAACTTTAAACTAAAATTTTACTTCCTAAGTAAGTACAGCATGTTTCTATTCTCAACGTTTCCAGCCTCAGATATTTCAATAAGAGCTTCATATTATAGCTTCTAAGATTTTGAATGGTTTTAAAGCATTTAGTCTACTCCCATCTGGTTTCAGAAAGGGGTTTTAAGGTCAAACCAGCGAAATTTTTTGTATATATGTATGTCCCAACGCATTGTTGAACCTGATACAAAGTTTTATATGCATTGAGCAATGTCAAAAAACTTAACAGCTTCCAATGAACAGCAAGCTGAATCATTAAAAACCAACAACAACCAAAAGGAATGCAAGCTGCCTGAACAAAATAAGCTCTTGGTTCAAAACACTTAATTTTGTTTTGAACACCAGCCACTTTTCCTTTCATGTTTGAACCATTATCATAACCTTATACATTAGACTGGGCCAAAAAAATTGACTATTTTTTTTTTTGAAAGATATATCGAGAATATCATTCAGAATGACAAAAAAAAATTTTCGTAAAAGTTTGAGCCCTTAATATCAATTTTAAGAGGTCTATCATCGCTAATTTTGATTTTTAGTCATAATTTCATGTTTTGCGTCAGAACTGACAAAACATTGAAGTAAAAAAAATTCATTTTGACTTACTTTTATATAAAATTAAATTCCCTACAAAAAAGGTCTGATTGAAAATTTTCGTCAGACAAGCCGTTTTTGAGTAATTAAGCTTAATAAATTGTTATTTTTCTTCGATTTTACTTTTTTAATTTGGAATTTTGTAACTAACGAATCAATGAATATCTCAAAATGATCACAATGGATTTTTAAAGGAAATTTAATGCTCTACAAAAAAGGTCTCTTAATATTTTTGTCTAAATTTAATACTTCAAAAGTTATTCACAATTGAAATTGAAAAAAAATTGAAATTTCAAGTTTTTCTTTCTTAACTCAATTTTTTTTTACTTAAAGGAACAAATTGACTTTTTTGAACATTATTAATCATCATTCATCGAAAATCTCTTAATATTCACCATTATTCTAACAATATTATTACAAAAATATATAAATTTAACAATAAATATGAATTTATTTTTGCCTAATTGATCATTTCTCAACAAAAACATGGTTCTACTATCTTAAAGAAATTTTTGAGTAAAGAATTATTTAATTTCGCTGTTGAAAATTATTTATTTATAATATTTCATACATTTGTGAATTTTTATGTTATTAATATACACGAATTTACATCGATAAATAACATTTCCTCCCTTAACCCTCGATTTTGATTTGCTTTTCATCAACTTATTAAGCACTATACCGAATAAACGTATCCCCTCTTCTTTTAGTAACCACAAAACGAAGAGCAACTTCAGTACTTACTACTAGTCATTAGTGAGTACGGAAAAAAATACCCTAATTGCAACAAAAAAACCTTAATGTAATAAAATGTTATAACTAGTAGTTAATTATGGTTGTAAAACTATAAAATCCTATAGATTTCTTATAAAATATGAGTTATAATTGTGTTAAAAATAAATTTTTTACCATCTGTTATTGTTATTATTAATTAAGTAGCCATAATCTGTTTTTTTTTCCTATATAAATGTATGAAATATTATAAATAAATAATTTTCAACAGCGAAATTAAATAATTGTTTACTCAAAAATTTCTTTAAGATAGTAGAACCATGTTTTTGTTGAGAAATGATCAATTAGGCAAAAATAAATACATATTTATTGTTAAATTTATATATTTTTGTAATAATATTGTTAGAATAATGGTGAATATTAAGAGATTTTCGATGAATGATGATTAATAATGTTCAAAAAAGTCAATTTGTTCCTTTAAGTAAAAAAAAATTGAGTTAAGAAAGAAAAACTTGAAATTTCAATTTTTTTTCAATTTCAATTGTGAATAACTTTTGAAGTATTAAATTTAGACAAAAATATTAAGAGACCTTTTTTGTAGAGCATTAAATTTCCTTTAAAAATCCATTGTGATCATTTTGAGATATTCATTGATTCGTTAGTTACAAAATTCCAAATTAAAAAAGTAAAATCGAAGAAAAATAACAATTTATTAAGCTTAATTACTCAAAAACGACTTGTCTGACGAAAATTTTCAATCAGACCTTTTTTGTAGGGAATTTAATTTTATATAAAAGTAAGTCAAAATGAATTTTTTTTACTTCAATGTTTTGTCAGTTCTGACGCAAAACATGAAATTATGACTAAAAATCAAAATTAGCGATGATAGCCCTCTTAAAATTGATATTAAGGGCTCAAACTTTTACGAAAATTTTTTTTTGTCATTCTGAATGATATTCTCGATATATCTTTCAAAAAAAAAAATAGTCAATTTTTTTGGCCCAGTCTATTATACATACTCGTATACACTACTGGAATAGTAGCGTAGCAAGTTTTATTGTAAATATAGATTCCCTATCCTTTCTTTTGTTTTGAGTTTTTTTACCATAATACATAGACAAATAACTCCCTATGGGAAGTTAATAAAGTAATTAGACCAGTCAAAAATCCCTTTTTAAATGTAAACAATAACTGGCAAGAACAAAAAAATAGAGAAAAGGAGAAATTGAATAAAACAGATTCACTCATTAACGACAAACCTCAACTCAACACTAATCATCGCATCATCAGCACTCAAGTATTTCCATATTTCAACCCTTTGTCTCATTCTCGACAAACGACAGTGATAAAATTTCACTCATAAACAGAGGCCAGTGCCAAACTAAAACATAGTACAAGAAACACTCAACCGGAAGAGTTTAAATTCCTAGACGCAACTTTTAATTCTGCGCACTGACATGTCAATGAGTATGAATTTTGTACCTCAGAATTTCTGTATGAGTAACATTGCTGACTTCGATTTCATACAGAAGAATTGGCATCGTGCTCATGTTTTCAACTTGCAAACTGTTAACTGTCTGTATTTGCTGTTGAAATTCTGTTTCATATTACTCTGCATAGGGGAGGGATAACAAAATAAAATAAATGCCTTCACTCATACACGCGATGGTGAATGTGAAGAATAACGTAACAGTGGATTGATAAAGAGAAAAATAGCAAATATGAAGTAGGTATCTGTTGTTAACCGAAGAAAATTGTGCACTTTGTAAAGATTTTGTGATGTAGTTTTTTTACTGTGGGAATGGGGGTGTGTATAGGAAATTAAACATCGACTTATTTTTGGAAAACTTGATATGTATCTATCTATATGTATATGTATATCTGTCTTTAAATTCAGAATCAGCTGTTAATTATATAATAAATACCAATATTGGAGTGAGCTATAAAAAGAAATGAAACTTAAAAAAGATGGTAGGTAGTGGTTATGAAGTAGTGGCTTTTTTAACGCTTCGCCAAGGCGCCTTTTGAGTTCAGCGCCCTGCGCATTTGCACAGCTTGCACGTATAGCTTGTCCGGCCCTGACCTCAGCCTTTGACAAAAGTACATCACAAGACCCACTTTTTTGATCTTCTCTATCACCGTAATGTCAGCTTTGATCATAACCTCTAATTCGCTTTATTTCAAATGCAAAACATGTCCTATTGTAACTTTATCGCAAGTAGAAAGGGCAATTAAATTCTGAGCCTGTACTTGAATATGGATGTGTATAGTACCCAGAGAAGACTTATGCGTTTTGGTCCTTATAATCAAAGACTCATGGTAATTAATCTTCTTTTACTCTCGAAACATAGACAGTATATTTAGCTATGCTTTATTATAAAATTAATCAAGTTTTTTGTTTTATCTCCATCAGTTCTATGCCAAACTTGATAATGCACTTGCCCTTATGTCAAATCTTCACGGATTTTAACTTAGTTTGTGGTGATCTGTACCGCTACCGCAAATCCCTTGCTCCCCTTGGTATATACACTTGTATGGTCGCCTGGCAGGAGCCTTAGTAAACAGTTTTTTTTACGACAACAAAAGTAGTCCAAAGTTCAGAAAATAGATCCGGAAAATTTAGACTTAAGCTCCCAAAAAGTCTCCTTCAAATTGAAGAAAATTAGCGAGCATCTATTTCGTTCTATGACAAAAGTCTATCTTTTTCGAGTAATGTACTCGTATCTCACTAATATTAGTCATGGAGGTTTTTCAAAACATCAACAAAAAAGCCCACAAGCCAAAAGAACTACAATCAAAAGGCTTTGTTTTTCATTTGTTTTTTTGATTCCACAACAGAAGAATATTCAGCTTAGTTTTACAGAAAAAAAGTGAATTATTACAATTGCAATTAAATATTTGCGTGTCAAATCAAATCGCAAGCAAAATAAAAAAAAAATAGGATCGCTCACCATGAGGGTATATAAGCCCGACCATATATTAGATATTTTGGTTGAAAATCTGGTCGCTAAAAATTAAAAATATGAAGTTTGCTATGGCAATTGCGGTGTTTTCTTCTATTTGCTTAGTAGTTAACAGTTCTGTAGGATTTCAAAAATTACAAAGTTTATCATTTTTGTCTTAATAATTTGGTTATATTTGCAGCGTATATCGGAGAATGGAGAACCTATGGACTTTATAGTAGGAATAAACAATAAATGTATATCTAAATTGGAAACTCCTGATGAAGTTGTCGAAAAAATTATTCGTGGTGAGTTCGATAATGGCCATGCTGATGAAAAGAGTATGTGCCACATTAATTGCTTTATGAAGGAAATTGGTGCTTTGAAAGACAGCAATCCAGAAGCATTTGCAGTTTTTAAGACATTTGTCAATGAGAAAGAAGGAGAAGAAACTATGGAAAAATGTCAGCTCGAAACTGGCGAAACTGAGTGTAAGACAGGCTATAATGTTTTCTTGTGTTTCAAAGCTAATTCTGATAAAATATTTAAGTCCAAATAAGGAGTTTGGTTTTCTTTTTATGAAACAAATAAAATGTACCCATAAACAGTTTTAAACTTAAATATCTATCTACCAAGCCTATATATAAGAGTGGGTCAAATAAAATCCACTTTTCTTTCATTTTGAAACCATGAATAGTTTGTTTGTGAATTTAAGAAATTTTAGATCCTAATCATCACAATTTTGGTTTTTCAATAAAAATTTTGATGCGAAATCGGCAAAATAAATTCCACCATTCAAACCTCTTGAACCGAACAACCGGGACAGACAACCAAGACAAAGGGCTGTATAGGGTGGCCATGTTACGAGTATTTTGGTGATATCTGTCAAATATATTATTTATTATTCAGTTACTAATGTCAAATCATCATGGCTGTTACATAATTGAACAGCACGTCGAAATGATAAAACTTTATAATCAAAATGAGTGTTCATTAGTGCAAAAGATGCACGAGTTGCGACCATTTTACGGTAGACGTGGTGGCCCTTTAGAGCCCGCTCTTCAATGTTTGGTGGCCAAATTTAAGACGAACGGTTGACGCAAAATCGGCCGAGAACATCACGGCGGCGGTCCGTGAAAGTGTATAGCGGAACCAAAGGGTAGTCGATTGCTCGCCGTGCACATGGACTCGTCTCCCAACTGACTTCAACTTGTCGAATTCCGCATCGAGAAATCGCCTTAAGCTCGTAGAAGATCCAACTGACCTAGGAGCTCAAAGTTCATGACCATAGACAACACTGTTTGTTCGCTATCTGGGGTTCTGAACGTTTGCCAGAGGGCCCCAAATCTTGCCGAAAAATCACCCTTAGTGACGAGGCGCATTTTTGAATGAATGGCTGTGTTAACAAGCAGAATTGTCGAATATGGAACGCCACCGACCCACACGAAGTTCCCCAGATGATAATGGATTCTCAAAACGTTACCAGATGGTGTGGCCTGGCCTGGCGCCGTCACTGGCCCGTATTTTTTACGAAAACGACGTTGGTGGGGCGTCTATTGCGAGCGCTACTGAATGATGATAACCAATTTATTATGGCCCAAATTGAACCATATGGACCTATGTAGACAACGCATGTGGTTCCTACAGGGCGGTGTCGGAAATCGAACATCATGATTGACATTCTGCATGAAAGATTTGAGGGTAAAGTTATCTCTGACAGAGGTGATGTGAATTAGCCACCAAGGTCATCCGCTAGATTTTTTCTTGTGGGGTTTCCAGAAGTCGAAGGTCTATAAAATACAATAAACCACAATCGACCGATCTCCTTAAGGTGAACATAACACAGACCATCGTTCAAATTCAGCCGGATCTATGCGGAAGAGTTATTGAAAATTGGACCACTCGAATCCGTGCCACCGTAAGAAACCGACGCGGGCAATTGATCGATGTCATATTCCATATACACAATGACATACATGGGCCTTTCAAAGAAAGACTTATATTAACATCTCACATACAGCTTTTTTTCCATTTTAGCATTCCCACCCTAACTAAAAGACCTTTTATAGGCAATTCCATAAAAAAAAGTCATTTACAGTTTCCAGTCGTTTCAAAAAGAAAAAAATCCAGTGGTTGTTATTTTCTATTAAGGAAATAAACCCACAGACCTTATATCCATGGGATGGAAGTTTAACAAAAATCCAGTTAAAAGTAGGGTAACATAGAGTTCAATTAAATAGGGGTGGATAAACTAGAATAAAAGGGGGGTTAATAGGGTATTAATTTTTATTTTGGATTCATAAATCGAACTTAAAATTTCACGCCTGTTCAATTATTGTGTTCGGTGACGGTGAGTTCATCATGATGTCTTTATCAAATACACCATTAGATGCAAATAGCTAAAAACACACAATTTGATAAGATCAATGAAATAAAAAAGAACAAAAAATAAATGTAGTAAATTGAATAGCTAATTAATAAGGATAAAATATAATTTATATTGGAAAATACCTGTTTTTCCATTCCTGTGTATTTCATTTAAAATTAAGCCATGACTGCATTTTGTAAAAGGCTTAAGTCCCTGTAAACATTGCACCAACAATGAACAGCTTAATTTATTGCAATATAGTCTGCAAGGTAAACTTGTATAGACCGATTCAATTGTTTATCAAGAAATGTATGATTGTGTATAATAAACCCAAGTTACTCGTAAAAGGTTTTCAAAGGTTGGGAAACAATTGTTTTATTGGTTCCGTAAGTGCGTGCGTTGTACAAACAGTGGGACAGTGACTAAAACGTAAAACGTTAAAAAAAATTTAAAAAACGTAATATATTTTACTTAAAAACAAATGGCTGATCTTAAGTATATTTATTAATATTAACATAATGTATAATGCATGATTTAAAAAACACTCGTTTTTTGAGATATTGAATTTTCCAAACGAAAGAAAAAAAATGCTATCTATCAGAATTCTCGGAACCGTTTTCGAGAAAAATACGATTTTCAAAAACCATTTTTTAAGATTCGATGGTGGGTACCGTTATTTTTAGGTAAAATAATTGTTTTTTCATCACATCTTGTAGATTATATTAAGAAACTTTTATTTGTCAATTTAAAAAAAAATTTAGCATGAGGTTTTCAAAATATTGATCGGACTAACTTACGTCAAAAATAGTGTTCCTTTTATTATGAAATAACTAGCGTACCCGTGCGGGAACTCCCGCAAGCAAATTTTTTTTTTTCAACTGAAGTTTTTCAAAATAAATCATGTGTCTAAAACTTTCTGTAGATTCGCTCAGTTTTTCTTGTATTGGAAATTTTGCGTAAATGGAAATCTTGTGTGAAGTACGGAATGTTGTTTTTGGGTGTTTGTTTTACTTCTGTGTGTCATCGTTGAACAGCTCTATTTGAAAAAGACGACTTACCACTGAAATAATAAACACGTTTAGCTTAGCCAAGAACTGACAACTGATCTCCTGTTCAACTTGAGAAGTTGAAAGCGTACGAATTATTTTTATTTAACGTATGCATGTACCTGGATTAAAACAAAACAGCAAACCAATAAATCCAATCAAGTCCTTTTCTTAAAGGTAATGGAGCCAAGCGAAGGATATTTTGAAAAAAACTAACAAACAATGAGCACATCACATACGTACATAATGTAACTATCCTATAACAATGTACATATGTAGTTAAACCTGTACACTGAGAAAACTGTACTATGAGTTATTTAAATAGAAACATGTTTAATTATATGTTTAAATAAGGGCAAATAGAATTCGCTTATTATTTAACTCAAATCTGTTTAAATTCGAAAATACTACTATTTTACAGTAAAATATGTTTAAATCAAACTCATTCATGTTTAAGAATTTCATTAAGATCTGGACTTCGTTTTGTATATGTTTTTAAATTAGTTTGAGTTTGATTTTTAAAATACATGTTTAATTATTTTACTTACTTACAAATTTTAACATACAATGAACATGAACGAGTTTGTTTTAAATATAAACGGAGTTAAAATATTTACAAGAGTAAGAAATTAAACATAAAAGTTAAATTTAAGCCCGAACGAGTTAGAATTGAAGTAAAATGAAGTAGCTTAATACATAACTTTGCTTATTTTTGGCATCGAAAGTCATGGAGTGCGTTTGTTCCGCGAGTGTTTGTGATTTTACTAAAGCGTGTAATTTATAAAAATATCAAGAAATATTTGATATGGGTATACCATTATAATGTTAGATACCTGAAGTTCTGCTTCAAGCACGAATATAAAAGGATAAGATAACTCGAGGAGTGGAAGAAGAGTGTTCGCTGCTTTCTATTGTAAGTGTCCAAAAAAATATTTGTTTCAAAAACTGTTTATTTATATAGTTTTATTTAAAAAAATACTGCCTTATATTAAATTATCATTTGACTTCTATATTCTTCCCATAGGACGCTTGAAGACGACAAAAGAATTAAAAAAGGAAGCAAATTCCAGAAGACCAATGAACCAGAATTTGACGAAGATTTGCTCATAGATCTTAAACAGGGGCTAAGTTCACCTGGTGCTTGTGACAGAGATGAGATCTCAAAACGCTCCGCAACTCCGCAATACCTACTTTTTGGAAAAATGTAATAACAGAATTTCACTTAAAATAAAAATATAAATATGTACTTTTTAATTTTTCTTTGTGCTGAGTAATTTTTTTAATTTCTGAATTTCTGAAAAATCTGAAGTTAAATATATTTGCCTTAAACAAAAACGTATTTGACTCAAATACGGATATATTCAAAAAAAATGAATATGATTCTATTTGAAACAACATCAAATAAAGTTAATAAAAACAAAGATAAGCATGTTTAAATCAAATAGAAAACGAGGTAAATTTAAACAAAATCATGTTCAAATCGGGTCAAACATGGTTAAATACGTTTCTATTAAAATTAAATAGATATCGATTCCATGCCAAATCGTATGTGTTTGAGTTTGATTCAAATATGAATATGTTTGATATTTTTCTCAGTGTAGGCACATAAAGTTTAACTTACCTTGAAATAGTTTAAATTCAAAGATTCACAAATATTTGTCAAATTTTTTTTGTCTTTAATTCGGAGAATTTTATTTTTGTTTTATTTTTTTAGAACTTTTTTGAGTGTTTTTATCGTTACTACTTAGGTAAATTAATCAAACAATGCCCCTCCTCTGGGCCCGCACCACCAAAGTATGGCATTTCAATGCAACTACTTATGTATATGTTACTACATTTCAGTGCAATACGAAGATAGAAGTAGAGATAAATAATTTTGGGGTGTTTCGACCACCCAATGCCCCTCCCCTGATAAAAAAAAAGTAGCCTATACGGTAATCCAGACTATAACTTTTTTGTGTGTTAAATTTTATCAAGATCCATTCAGTTGTTCAAGCGTTATTGAGTAACAAACATCCATACATCGTAACATTCACATTTATAATATTAGTAGGATAGTTGTTTTCATTTGATCTCTCAGTTTTCGAATGAATCTTAAAATTAAATTTTATGACAAACTCAGCTTATATGTATGTTTATAAAAAAAAGTATTATTGAATCAAAGTAAATTTAAAACAGGTACTATTACACTTCTGATAAATAGGCGTATATAATATAAATTATTATTATACTTTATACCTAGCTCTAAGTAAATTTTTTAAAGCCTGTTATTTTCATTATTATGAAAATTATTATTATTGTTTGATAAAGAATAAAAATACCTACAATACAGATTGTATTGTAAGCGTCCGTTTTAATAAAAGAAGACCCGTTATAAAAATGACTTTTTTTTCAAAAAGTGAAAAAATATTTTTCTAAAAGTTTTCAAATGCAATGTTTTTTATATTTTTTAGGAGCTTCTTTATAAAAACTTTCATTAAAATCCGTTATGCCGATAATGAGAAATTCAAAATTCGAAAAACTTGTTCTATGGTAGGTGGAGTCAGTAATATCTTGTTTTCAAAAATTTTCTAATTAAATTATAGATCGTAAGAATTAATCGAAAGAAAAAAAATTTTGCAAAATTCTCGGAACCGTTTCGAGAAAAATACGATTTTCAAAAACCATTTTTTAACATTTGTATGAAGGGTAGGTAGCTTTATTTTAAGGTAAAATAATTCCTTTTTTCTCATATCTTGTAGATTGTATTAAGAAACTTTTTCGAAATATTGAGTTTTCAAAAAAAAAAAAATTGAAATTTTTTTTAAAAATACAAAAACAAAAATTGAAAATTTGAATACACAATAATATTGATAATATTGAAACTGGGAAAATCAAAAATAAAAGAAATGGTTTCAAGGGGGTACTAAAAATAATTACGAGTATTTTTTGAAATTTTTTTTCAACCATTACCTAGCTTTAACTAAATTAAATTTAATAACGTTTTTCCCAAATTTTGTTTTGACCAAATTGAAGTCTATGTCCATAATAGCACACTCATTTTTACTTGCGACTTATAGGTACTATAAGGCAAGTTTTGCATTCGTAAAAAAAATTGAACTCGAGGTTTTGATCAAAGTTGACATTACGATGATAGCGAAGACTAAAAAAGTGCATCTCGCAATTCTGTCTGTCTGTCTGTCGGTTCGACTACAGCCTAAACGGCTCGGCCGATTTTCTTCAAACTTGGTAGATATCATTTTTAATTTTTTCCCCCCACACGTTTTTTTCTTTTTTTTTTTAGATCAAAAACAGCGGTACCTGCCATACAATTTTTTTTCGAAATTTTATAAATGTTTTTTTTTTCTCAAAAACCGCTCGACAGATTTGAAAAAAAAGATGCAAACAAATTTTATTTAGTTAAAGCTAGGTAGGTACTGAATGATAAGATTTTTCCGAAAAATGGTTATTGAGGGTACCCCCCAAAGAACTATTTTTTAGTTTTTGATTTTCTCAAAAACGGTACAACCGATTTTGATAATTTTTTTTTCTAAAGCCCCGCAAAAATTTAAATAGAATTATGTATTCAAATTTTCAAAAAAAAATTTTTTGGATTTTTAAAAAAAATTAAAATTTTTTTTTCAAAACTCAATATTTTGAAAACCTTATATTAGATTTTTTTCAAACTTGATAAATAAAAATTTATTAACATAGTCTACAAGATGTATGAAAAAAAGTTTTATTTTACCTAGAATTAAAGGTAACCACCATACAAATGTCAAAAAATGACTTTTAAAAATCGTATTTTTCTCGAAAGCGGAGCCTAGAATTTTGATAAAAATTTTTTTGTTTCAATTAATTTTAACGATCTTTAATTTTATAAAAAAAAATTGAAATTAAGATATTACAGCTTGTACCTACTATAGAACTATTTTTTTAAATTTTGAATTACTCATTAAAAGTCTAAAATCCATTGCATTTCAAAACTTAAAAAAAAAAAATTTTTGAATTTTTGAAAAAAAAAATCATTTTTTTTTTGAAAATTTAATAAAACGGTGCATTATTTTTGTTTGGAAATTTAATTTTCATTCGTAGAGTAATAAAAACTTAAAATTAGCATAACAAAATTTTTTATATAAAAGCTTTTTTTTAAGAAACCACTACAAGAACTTATAATTTTTGTTCTTGCATAAAATTCATATTTGCATAGCATTCTGTTCTTGTCTCTAAAAGAATTTAAAAAATTAATTTTGTCCTTATGAACAGTTTTATCTAATAACATTCGTTTTTAAAATTCCTGGTCTATTACAAAGGAGCAAGTTCGTACGACCCAGTCGTGCATTTTATTCTTAAACAAAATTTTCAAGAACGTTTTCGAGATAAATATGATTTTGCATAACGGCTGTATGACAGGTACCGTTAGTCTTGGAGCTAGGCAATCACGAAAGACCCTTAAGTAGCGAGTTTGAAGAAACTACCTCCTGTAGCTTAGGATGTGGTTCGAGGTACAGACATACAGACATACGGAATTGCCGTACCCACTTTTTCGTGTTCGCTATCATCGTGATGTCAACTTTGATCATAACTTCTAATTCGCTTTTTTCCAAATGCAAAACATGTCCTATTGTACCTTTATCGCAAGAAGGCTTATGCGTTTTGGTCTATATAATCAAAGACTCATGCGAATAAAACTTTAGAAGACACTTGCTTTTATGTCCATTCTTCACGGCTTTTAACTTACTTTTTTGGTCGTCTATACCGTTCACGCAAATACCTTGCCCGCCATTTGGAGTTTATACACTTGTATGGTCGTTTGGCAGGTGCCTTCGTAAACAGTTTTTTTTTACCTCAACAAAGGTAGCCCAAAGTTCAGAAAATAGATCAGGAAAATCTGGACTTAAGCTCCCAAAAAGCCTCCTTCAAATTGAAGAAAATTAGCGAGCATCTAGCTATTTCGTTCTATGACAAAAGTCTATCTTTTTCGCGTAATGTACTCGTATCTCACTAATATTAGTCATGGAGGTTTTTCAAAACATCAACAAAAAAGCCCACAAGCCAACAGCACTACAATCAAAAGGCTTTGTTTTTCATTGGTTTTTCTATATCTATATTTAATTTGATTCCACAACAGAAGAATATTCAGCTTAGTTTTACAGAAAAAGAGTGAATTATCACAATTGCAATTAAATAATATTTGCGTGTCAAATCAAATCGCAAGCAAAATAAAAAAAAAATAGGATCGCTCACCATGAGGGTATATAAGCCCGACCATATATTGCTTGAAAATCTGGTCGCTAAAAATTAAAAATATGAAGTTTGCTGTGGCAATTGCGATGTTTTCTTCTATTTGCATAGTAGTTAGCTGTTCTGTAGGATTTCAAAAATTACAAAGTTTGTCATTTTTTTCTAAATTATTTGTCTATATTTTCAGCGTATCCCGGAGAATAGTGAAACTATGGACTATGTTGTAGGAGTAAACAATAAATGTAAAGCTAAATTGGAAACACCTGATGAAGTTGTCGAAAAAATGATGCATGGTGAGTTCGATAATGGCGATGCTGATGAAAAGGGTATGTGCCACATTAATTGCATTTTGGAAGAATTTGGTGCTTTGAAAGACAGCAATCCAGAAGCATTTGCAGTTTTTAAGACATTTGTCAATGAGGAAGAAGGAGAAGAAACTATGGAAAAATGTCACCTCGAAACTGGCGAAACTAAGTGTGAGACAGGCTATAATATTTTCTTGTGTTTCAAAGCTAATTCTGAAAAAATATTTAAGTCCAAATAGGGTGCCTGTTTTTCTTTTTATGAAACAAATAAAATGTACCCATAAACAGTTTTAAGCTTAAATATCTATCTACCAAGCCTATATATAAGAGTGAGTGAAATAAAATCCACTTTTCTTTCATTTTGAAACCATGAATAGTTTGTTTGTGAATTTTAGAAATTTTAAATCCTAATCATCACAATTTTGGTTTTTCAATAAAAATTTTAAACATTTAGACTCTGAAATGTTCGTGTTTTTACCCTAAAAATAAATGCATTTTTCTATTTCAAATTTGATGCAAAATCGGCAAAATAAATTCCACTATTCCAACCGCTTGAACCACACAACCGGAACAGACAACCTAGACAACCGTTTAGGGCTTTTCAATTGACGTGTGTTGAATATGGATGCCTAGGGCGGCCATGTTGTTTTGGTGACATCTTTTTTTTTTTTTTTTTTATAATCTATACGCGCTCAAGGGATTATGATTACCCTTTAAATGTTTCAACACAGCGCGGGCGTGAAGTTAAGGCAGAGTAAGAAGGACAGGAAAGATGTGTGGCGTGGCGCGATGTTCTGAGACTGAAGGTGGTTGTCTCAGATTTCTTATCGCCAGGGATGGCGGCTGAACCAAAGCGGAGAAATGCCGTGTCTTATTTCTATGTCACTTATAATTCACATTATTTTATTCGTGTTCATCCTTGTTGGGCATACTAGTTTAACTCAATTACATGTTGTTAGTGTTATGCCTGAACAACATGTAATGAGTAAACCAGCGACCCATTGATGACAATTTTTTAGAAGGTTTTAATGGAATTAAAACGACACAGACGAGCACACAACCATCGCGCGACTTAAGAACTTTAACGCGGAGCGATTGAAAAAAAGATCTTTATTGGTTTAATGTACAACATAGAATGGATACATCGGTAATCTTTTCTTTGCACATAAGGTGCCAAACAATAGTTAGGAATTTTAATTTGAAAACAAAAGATTTAAATTACAATGTTCTTTGGAAAAGCCAAAGATATCAAATGCACAGAAGGTGCTTACAAAGTTATAATACTACATTGTTGCAAGTTGCAAAGTGCAATCTTGCAATTAAGAAAGATAAAATAATAATAAATATGAATTTATGTTGATACAAGTTGCAAAGTGTAAGCTTGCATATATTGGTTCGTAACTCCTCCCCCCTTAGCGCAGCGACTTCCAAAGGGCGTTGTCTCTTGAAGGAGCGGTTGATGGTGATGCCTCTGTTTGTATTTGTGTTTGTTGACTTTTCTTCGAACTGTTTAATCTTAACCATACCAGCAATATAATGATCGTAATTATTGGGACTAATATGACCCATGTTGAGATAAGTAGTTGAATTTGTCGTAAGTAAATTGATTTTTTGTCTATTTATAAGTTGTCCTAGATGGAGCTTTTTCAGCGAAAGATGTTGGTTTATTGTTGGAGACGTTATTTCATTTCTTGTAGGGGGATGTATCACGACACTATCCCAGAAGATGTGGGGTCTGGAATCGTAAGTTATGTTATTGATGATTATCGCACAACTTTCAAAGTGAAGGAGTGCGGTGCCGAAGATGTTGTACTTGTTAACGCCACAGGTTGTTTCTATGCTGGTGTTTTGTACATTTACTAGTAATATATAGTTTTCCTCGGGTTGTAGAATTTGGTTTGCTTCTAGTCCTTCCAAAATATTACATTTAGCTGGCTGATTTTTTATGATCTCTGGTACGCAACTTCGAAATACGGCTGGTCGTTGGTCTTTTGTTTTACACAGGTAAATATTCTCTAGGAGTTCGCATGGTTGCTCGAAGTAAAGTGTGTTGGTCTCATGTAAAGCAAGATAGGGGTGAGTGGATATATAGAGGGTTTTGTTTATAGGAAGGGGAATAATGTGAAAGAAGGTATATTCTGGTTCAGATGTGACAGGAATTCCAATACTAAATACGATATTTGTATTATTAAAATATGCATGTAATTGTAAAATCTCATAAATTTGCTCATCTGAAGAGAAATCAATAGATTGGGAATTAAGAAGATCTTTTATTTCCTTAAGTTCGGTTTTACTTAGAATTTGTTTGGAAATGATACCAAGTTGTGCAAGAATTATTGCTTCAGCTATGTTTGTTAAATGATTATATAATAGATCTATGTTGAAAATTATCTTATGAACGTATTGGAGATGTTTCAAAATTTCATGGTCTGTTCTAATTGCATTATTTATGTTTGAGTTATAGTTGTGTAAAAAGGATTCTATTATCTGTTGCTGTTCGTTTATATGTCGAGTTATTTTATCAAATCTCTGTATCATGTTCTTGTTAATACTTATTTGTTGGTTACTCTCATTTTCTAAAATAATTTGATTTTGTCCTAGTTTTTTGATTTCTTCATTGATGTCTTTTGCGTCAGTTGCATCCATATTTCCTGTTATTGTCTTTATTACTGTCCCTAGTCCGTCTATAAGGCCACGTTTGATTTTTCGTCTTGGTAAAATTGATTGGTATTTAAGTTCCAGTTGGTTAAATTTAGCGTTTGCTATTTCTATTGTGTCGGTATTGGTGTCGTCTGTCTCTAGAATTTCGAGAGATTTACGGATGTTGTCTATATTTCGTTCATAGTCGCTTAATTTTATTATATGTATGAATTTTTTATATGTCTCTATTATTTTTGCTTGGCCTAATCGTAGAGGTAGGAGTCCATAGTTGTCCGTCAAGTTATGAATCTCCAGTCGTTGTCCCAGTACCGTGGTCATCATTGTTAGAAACCTGAAATTTTCTTTTTCTTTTTATTCTTGCTTTATGGACCTTTTTTGTATCGTTAGTAATGACTGTCACCTTTCTATTCGTTCGGACCTTTTGTTTTTTAAATCTTGGTGTTAATTTATTTCGCCTACACTCTTTCCTAAATATAATTTCTCCTACTTCAGGATTAGGAGGCTGTTCCCTATTTTTGTTTCTTTTTTCTATTACATTGTTTCTTTTTGTTTCTAACAGATTTCTAATAGATTCGAAAAGGTCTCTTTGAAAGGAATTAAGTTTTTGTAAGTAGTCGTGTTTGTCGTTGTATGTCAAGTTTTTGTTAAAGTCATAAGTACGTCCGTAAAATAGTTCGTATGGGGTATAGTTGGTTGACGAATGAATTGCGTTATTATATGTAATAATGGTTTCAAAAAGTAAGTCTTCGTGATCCTTGTCCCTATATTTTTCATTAATGATTCTATATATTTCAGTTAGTGTGGAATGCATTCGTTCAACGGGAGAATTACTCGAAGTTTGTTGAAAGGAAGTTACGTGTAAATCTATATTAAATTGTTTACAAAAATCTTGGAAAAGGTTAGATGTAAATTCTGATCCTTGGTCACATACGATCTTGCGGGGTATGCCGTGGAGGCTAATAAAGTGTTGGATTTGTTTTACAATATTGACACTGTTTCGGGTAAGTAAGGTATAGGCTGCACCGAATTTTGAAAATTTATCGAATAATGTGAGGATACTTTTATTGTTTATACTGTACACATCTATGTGTACTATATCTAGGGGCTTTAATGGAATTTCCGTTTTTTCAAAAGCTAATTTAGGGGGTCGTCTTTCGTATTTTTGAGTTTGGCATGTGAGGCAATTATTGATTGTTTGAGTTATTTTGTTTTTCATGTACGGGAAGTAATATTCCCTATTTAGGTGTAAGTATGTTTCTGTAATACCTCGGTGGTTGGAATTAATATGGTATTCAGAGATGATTTTATCCTGTTCATCATTTTCTGTTATATCAGTTAGGAATTTTTTGCATCTTAATAAACGAAATGTCTTGCACCTTGAGAAGTGTGTTGAGTACACTTCCTGAACTAATTTAAATGTTTCATCATCGGTCATTACTGCTATTAGTTTTTTTGTTGGTAGGTATTCCTTAAAGTAGGAAATTATGTCGTCTTTAGAAAAAGTTTCCTTTTTAAAGATTCGCCTTTGTTTGTTTCTAAAAATTAGTTTTAATAAATTTTGAGGTGATTGATTTGAAGACTTTTGAAATATTACTTGTAAGTTAAACTCGTTTAGGGGTCTTTCTGATATAGGGATACCATCGTCCAAATTTTCTTCAGCTGAATGGATGGTAGCAGCTGTCGTTTCATTGAGGTTAAGTTCGATTTTGTTGGGCAATTTAATACGACTGAGTGCGTCAGCATTAGAGTTCAAAACTCCCTTTTTGTACACAATCTCGTAGTCATATTCTTCAAGTTTTAATCTCCAACGTACTAGTTTGGAGTGAGGCTCTTTTAAGCTCATTAGCCACTGTAATGGTTTGTGATCCGTTACTATTTTAAATTTGTTACCGAAAAGGTAAGGACGAAAGTAATTGGTCGCCCAGACAATAGCAAGGAGTTCTTTCTCTATTGTCGAATAATTGAGTTCGGAAGTTGTTAGGGTTCTGCTGGCAAAACAAATCGGTTTATCACTTCCGATAGGTCCCTGGGATAAGACTGCACCTAGCGCAACGTTACTTGCGTCGGTTGTAAGCACGAAAGGCTTAGAAAAGTCAGGGTATTGCAGTAGGGGATCGTTAGATAAAATGTCCTTACATACTTCGAAGGCTTTCTTATACTCGTCATTTAGAGTAATTTCTGCACCCTTTTTTAAACATCTGGTTAAGGGTTTGGTAAGTTTCGCAAAGTCGCGAATAAACTTTCGGTAATATCCCATTAAACCAAGGAAAGATTTAATCTCCTTTGTTGTTTTAGGGATAGGAAATTCTTTTATGGCTCTTATTTTATCAGGATTCGGTTTAACCCCGTCTTTCGTAATAACATGTCCGAGAAACGCTGTTTCTTTGCGCAAGAACTCGGATTTATTCAGTTGTAGTTTAAGGTTTGCCTTCCTTAATTTTTCAAATATTTTTTGTAAACTCTCCATATGCTCTTGTAGCGAGGTTGAATAAACGACGATGTCGTCTAAGTAGACAAGGCAGGTTTTTCCAATAAATTCCCTTAGAACATTATCCATCACTCGTTGGAATGTGGAAGGGGCGTTTTTCAGCCCAAAGGGCATTCTTACGAATTCATAATGCCCACTTTCGACCGTGAAAGCCGTTTTTTGGATATCTCGCGGATCCATCTCAATCTGATGAAAACCGCTTGCCAAATCAAGGGTTGAAAAATAGTGACATTTCCCCAACTTATCTAAAATTTCGTTTATGTTGGGAAGGGGGTATTTGTCATCTATCGTTTTGTCGTTAAGACGGCGATAATCTATGACTACCCTCCATTTTTGTTGACCTGAGGAGTCCAGTTTTTTTGGAACTACCCATACTGGGGAACTCCACGGAGAGAAACTTGGTCTTATTATGCCTTGGGTAAGCATATCTGATATTTGTTTTTGAACCTCTACCTTATGTATGAACGGGTACCTGTAAGTTTTGGTATATATTGGTAATTCGTCTTTGGTCTTTATCTGGTGTTTAATTACGTTGGAAAATGTTAGATTTCCTCCTTCTTTATAGAAGATATCGGAATAATTCCGACAGAGTTTAACGATTGATTTTCTTTCTTCTGTGTTTAAATGTTCTAAGCGGATTTCGTCAGAGATATCGTTAACATGTTGACTGTAGTAGTCTTCGAATTCTATTTCTAAATTATTTAATTCTCTTGTCTCAAAGTTTGAGAGTGGTTGAACTTTAAGGGGATGTTGTAAAAAAAATATTTTATCTAGTGATGTATTATTCTGAACTTCTATTTCAGAGTGCCAATTTTTTGCTAAATAGATACCTTCGATAATATCTATGTTTTCAATTTTCATTGCAGGTACAAGGATGTCTCCAATTTCATTATCTACAGGAAGTTTTACAAAAAGATTTGAATATGCTGGGATTTTAAATTTTTGTGACATAAAATTTGGTTTAGTTAAAAGTGGGATTTTCGCATTTGCTGTAATTAGAGTTTCATTGGGTAGATCAATATTAGCTTTAAGGAGTTTAAGGGCATCAAGTCCTAGAAGCCCATCAAAATAACCATGGAATTTATATATTAAAAAATCAAATTCTCCCTTTTGATCAAATTCAATAAAAATGGGAAGTTTTACATGTCGGTCTATACTATGTTTTTTCAAAATTGTTGTAATTATTGTAGGGGTTGTTACTTTAATATCGTCAGGATGAACGTACTCTGGGTTAATAAATGAGGCAGATGCACCTGTGTCAATTAGGAATTTTAATTTTTTTCCAAAAGGTGAAGATATGTTTATATAGGGTAGAGAGTGACCGTGTTTATTTATGTCTAAGTAAATGGGATTGTCGGGGCAGGAATATGAAAATTTGTTTCGCCTGAATCCTCAGAGTGATTTGGGGAGTATGCATCAAGTTCGGGATAGTAATTTTGTGGATAGTTGTCTTGATATTCAATAGGATCTACAGGTTCTGGTGGATCATAGATATTTCCATCTGTTGGGGTTTCTTCTTTTTCTTCATTGATATTATGCACTTGAGCGTTTTGTCTAAAAGCATTGTTTTGCCCAGAGGGGGACTTCTTTATCAGGGTTTGGATAGTTGATGATTCCATTGGTTCGGGTTTTGCTTGGATACTGTGTCTCTGAAAGGATGACTGTTGTTGAGGTACAAACTGTCGGGAAAAGGACGGTTGATTCTGATAATTAACTTGTTGTCGAGGAAATTGTTGGGGTAGATATTGTTGTCTTTGATAGTTTGGTTGTTGGAAAGTGGTTGGTTTATATAACGGTTGAAAAAATTGTGGATTTGTCTGTCTGAATTTAAAATTATGAGAGGGATGGTTGGAATTAATTTGCGATGATCTATAATTAACGTTTCTATTTTGAATATTATTAGATGTATTAAAGGATTTTGGTATGTGTTTGTTCTCATGTTTGATATAAGAAATGTTTTGTTCTTTAATGCAGTTGGCGAATGCTTCTGCTAATGTCGTGGGTTTCATAGACCTAATAGTGGAACCCATTGGTTCTCTTAATCCGGTGAGGAATACATTCAAGCACATTTCACTGTATAGTTCCCCTTTTGCTTGTATAACACTCATATGGGTATTGTGGATCTGAACATGGTTTCGAATTGTAGAGAAAATCTCTACAACTTCACTATAAAATTGTTCTATGGTTTTATTATTTTGTCGTAAGTTATGCAAGTCTTTTATTAGTGATGTTTCATTACGCTTGTCAGCATAATGAAGGATCAGGTTGGCTTTAATCTGGGACCATTCTAATGGTGTCCCATACATATTAAGGACTTCGTTTGCGGGTCCTTCGATTTTGTTACGGATTGCCCGTAGAAGAATTTTGCCATATCCTGGATTGTTTATAGAAGTAACGATAAGAAGTATTTCTTCAACGTTCGTAATAAAATCATAAAGGAGGCGGGGATTGCCATCAAATTTGGGCAAATCCTTTATGGCATCAGGAATTTTAAGTAAATTAAGAGCTTCCATCTGGTTAGCGTTTGCAGAAGGATTTGCCATACTGTCTGAATTATTTGAATTAGAATGATCAAGATCTTTTGAAATATCTCTGTTCTTACAATTTGATTCTTTACTATTAATAATTTCAATATTTTCTTCTTCTTCGCTTTCACTATTGGTTTCTTTTCGATAAGGTTTTGATCTAAGTCTAAATTTATATGTATTTGGCATTTATTGGAATTAAAAAAAAAATTTTTTTTATAGAAATTTTAAATAGGAATAAAGAGGATATATGTATATAAAGGAATTTCTTAACTTCACATAGACTTACACAATTCGAAGAATAGCAGGATCCATAATAACAGGTTTTAAAATTGTTCTATACTTTTTATTAAAGTTTAATTAAAGTGTTCTTTGATTGATTTTTTTTCACAGATTTATTTAAAAGGTTTTTCCCGTTTCGAGTAATTGAAAATTTTTAGTTATTATTATTTTTTTGTTCCATTAATTATACGTTAGACGTAACACACAAATTGATTCAATATAATTTTTATGATATGTTTTCTTTGTTCCTACGATTTTCTCTCGTTTTGGAATTGAATAGAAAAAAAAATTTTATTGAGATTATTTATTTAAAAGTAACACACAATTGATTCAGTGTAATTTTATGGTATAAATTTTTTTTGTTCCTACGATTTTCTCTCGTTTTGGAATTGAATAGCAAAATTTTTTTTTTTATTGAGATTATTTATTTAAACGTAACACACACTATCTATGGTTTGATTTTTTTTTTCACAAGTCCTTCCTTTTGTTCTCGTTTAAAGATTCTTATTCTCGATTTTTCTTCAACGATTTGCTCTCGTTTTAGATTTATATTTCGAGTACCGGACTTAATCGTAAAAACGAACACTGTAACTGATTTTTGAATTAATTGATTACCGCCACTTTATACCAATATTCTTTCGGTATTGTACACGATTAAATATACACGACGATAACAAATATCTTTATTTCAGTTTACAGCGACCGGCATCCTACCGACTGCGCCACTTAAGAACTTTAACGCGGAGCGATTGAAAAAAAGATCTTTATTGGTTTAATGTACAACATAGAATGGATACATCGGTAATCTTTTCTTTGCACATAAGGTGCCAAACAATAGTTAGGAATTTTAATTTGAAAACAAAAGATTTAAATTACAATGTTCTTTGGAAAAGCCAAAGATATCAAATGCACAGAAGGTGCTTACAAAGTTATAATACTACATTGTTGCAAGTTGCAAAGTGCAATCTTGCAATTAAGAAAGATAAAATAATAATAAATATGAATTTATGTTGATACAAGTTGCAAAGTGTAAGCTTGCATATATTGGTTCGTAACTCGCGCCACGACCACCCCAAACATATATTTATTGTCAAACATATTATTTATTATTCACTTACTAATGTCAAATCATCATGGCTGTTACATAATTGAACAGCACGTCCAAATGATAAAACTTTATAATCAAAATGAGTGTTCATTAGTGCAAAAGATGCGCGAGTTGCGACCATTTTACGGTAGACGTGGTGGCCGTTCAGAGCCCGCTCTTCAATGTTTGGTGGCCAAATTTAAGACGACCGGTTTGGTAATTAACTAACCAATATTACGCAAAGTCGAGAGAGAACATCACGGCGGTCCGTGAAAGTGTATAGCGGAACCAGAGGTAGTCGATTGCTCGCCGTGCACATGGACTCGTCTCCCAACTGACTTCAACTTGGCGAATTCCGCATCTAGACTTTGGCCTAGACCCGTACAAGATCCAACTGACCAAGGAGCTCAAGGTTCATGATTATAGATAACACCTTTAGTTCGCTGGCAGGGACTCGGAGCGTTTGGCAGAGGGCCCCGAATCTTGTCGAATAATCACCCTTAGTGACGAGGCGCATTTTTGAATGAATGGCTGTGTTAACAAGCAGAATTGCCAAATATGGGACGCCACCGAAGTTCCCCAGATGATAATGGATTCTCAAAACATTACCAGATGGTGTGGCCTGGCCTGGCGCCGTCACTGGCCCGTATTTTTTACGAAAACGACGTTGGTGGGGCGTCTATTGCGAGCGCTACTGAATGGTGATAACAAATTTATTATGGCCCAAATTGAACCATATGGACCTAGACAACGCATATGTGGTTCCTACAGGGCGGTGACACAAATCGAACATTATGATTGACATTCTGCATGAAGGATTTGAAGGTTAAGTTATCTCTGGCAGAGGTGATGTGAATTAGCCACAAAGGTCATCCGCTAGATTTTTTCTTGTGGGGTTTCCAGAAGTCGAAGGTCTATAAAATACAATAAACCACAATCGACCGATGCCCTTAAGGTGAACATAACACAGACCATCGTTCAAATTCAGGCGGATCTATGCGGAAGAGTTATTGAAAATTGGACCACTCGAATCCGTGCCACCGTAAGAAACCGACGCGAGCAAATGATCAATGTCATATTCCATATACACAATGACATACATGGGCCTTTCAAAGAAAGACTTATATTAACATCTCACATACAGCTTTCTTCCATTTTAGCATTCCCACCCTTACTAAAAGACCTTTTATAGGTAATTCCATAAAAAAAAGTCATTTACAGTTTCCAGTCATTTCAAAAAGAAAAAAATCCCGTGGGTGTTATTTTCTATTAAGGAAATAAGCCCACAGACCTTATATCCATGGGAAGGGAGTTTAACAAAAATCCAGTTAAAAGTAGGGTAACATAGAGTTCAATTGAATAGGGGTGGACAAACTAGAATAAAAAGGGGGGTTAATAATTAATTTATAAATATTAATTTTTATTTTGGATTCATAAATCGAACTTAAAATTTCACGCCTGTTCAATTATTGTGTTCGGTGACGGTGAGTTCATCATGATATATTTATCAAATACACCATTAGATGCAAAAAGCTACGAGTAAAAACACACAATTTGATAAGATCAATGAAATAAAAAAACAAAAAATAAATGTAGTAAGTTGAATAGCTAATTAATAAGGATTAAATATAATTTATATTGGAAAATACCTGTTTTTTCATTCCTGTGTATTTCATTTAAAATTAAGCCATGACTGCATTTTGCAAAAGGCTTAAGTCCCTTCAAACAATGCACCAACAATGAACAGCTTAATTTATTGCAATATAGTCCGCAAGGTAAACTTGTATGTAGAGACCGATTCAATAGTTTATCAAGAAATTTTTGATTGTGTATAATAAACCCAAGTTACTCGTACTCGTATGTAAAAGGTTTTCAAATGTTGGGAAATAATTATTCTATTGTTTCCGTTAAGTGTGCGTTGTACAAACAGTGGGACAATGAGTAAACGTAAAACGTTTAAAAAATTAAAATATTTACTTAATTTTACTTAAAAAAAATTGGCTGATCTAAAGTATTTATATAATATGCATTTACGAGCATAGTTAAAAAAAAAAAACACCCGTCATTTTAGATATTGAATTTTCAAAAAAAAAAATATTATTACAAAATCACAATGATATCTTTCCATTCCGATGAATGCCCACTAAAATTTAAATTTCTTAGCTCAAAGCCGAACATAATCCCTTATTTTCATGTTTGGGACTTTAGTCTCTCTTAGGTGATTCCAAAATTAAATTTTTGCTTAATGTTCCGCTGTTGGGACACAAGTCCTAAATATTAAAATTGGGGTCATACGAAATATAGACAAGCAGAATTTATCCAAGACACATAAATTGCGGCTTTTATTCGATTTCTCGACAGAGATATTTTTGTTCCGGCTGCGAAAGATCTTGAAAATGAAAAATTTATTAATTTGGAATCTTTGGGTAACATTCGAAAATAAGGTTGATTGTATACTTTTGATTGCCGAGAAAGAAAGTAAAAATCAACCATAAAGGACTGCAAGTTGCGAGAAATCCAGCCTTTGCGCCAACTTATTGGTCAATTTTCAAACTTTTCAAAGAAACGCTGTAGCGAAAGCAAAACAGTGTTGAAGAATTGCTCTTTATGTCGGCATAATATTCTAGAAGGGCGCCCTCACATAAGTGTTTATTCACTGACTGCTCTTTTAGGTAAAAAGTAAGTCCGGCTTATAAAACGTATTGGAAAAATTATATCCTGTAAAAACCACAATAAAAAGAAAAGAAATAAAATAAAAGAGAACATTTTTTTTAAACCTATTCGGAAATTAAAATTTAAATACAAATTCTTATAATATTAATTTTTGATTTAATAATTGGTTAACACTACTTGACACCAATCTTTATTTGAAGTTTCGTCTTAGTTACATTTTCTTTTATTATAATTTGTATTATATTACATTTATTTTATGTAAATACTCGTACTTTCATGATTTCCAATCAATATTGTTAAATTAATTCATTCGTTTTTGAGTGATAGATTTTTTAAAGTCTTTGTAAACAACTGTTTTTCTGATATCCATTCAGTCGTTGCGGGTGTACCTCAGGGATCAGTCCTTGGTCCCATCTTATATACAATATACACCTACGACTTTCCACGTTTTACGGAATGTAAATCTGCAATTTTCGCGGACGATACCTGTTTGTATTCATCTGATTCGGTTGGTTTTAGAATTGAAACTAACTTGCAATCTGCATTGTATACAGTACAAAATTATTTTAACGACTGGAAAATAAAAATTAATGCTGGGAAAACTCAAGCTGTCTTTTTCACACGTAAAAGAAAAGCTTACTTTTGACCTAGTAATACGCTTCAAATAAATGGTGTACAAACAGAATGGAAATCAAGTGTAAAATACTTAGGAATAACTCTAGATAAAACGTTGACCTTTGGAGTTCACATCCAGGAGATAATTAATAAAGTGAACTTAGTTGTTAAAATTCTATATCCCTTCATAAACAGGAAATCGGAACTATCTATTGAAAACAAACTTATAATTTATAAAGTAATATTTCAGAGCATTATTCTTTATGGTTCGCCTGTTTGGGGTACTTGCGCCAAGGCCCACCTATGTACTTAGATTACAAAGAACCCAAAATAAAGTTTTAAAAATGATGCTTAAGCTGCCTTGGCACTATTCGACTGATAATCTTCATTCATTGGCTGGCATCGATAAGATTTCGAGTAGAATCTCTCACTAATTTATCTATTTATTCATTTATTTATATATTTAATTTATTTATTTGTTTCTTTATTTATTTATTTATTTATTTATTTTTTATTTATTTAGTTATTTATTTATTTTATTTATTTATTTATTATCTGTTAATTACTTCCTGTATTTATTTATTCTCTGTGATTAAATGTTAATTTACTTATTAATTTATTATATGTTTGTTAATTTATCAACGTTAAGTCAATGTTAATATTTGAGATTAAGTACGTCTGTCGCCCCTTTTATCCTCTCTCATGGAAGTCCCAAACTAAATATTACGAAGGTTTTTCTTGTAGCTTTTCCTTCTAATTTTCTCTAATTAATCTGTGATATTTGTAATAATAATAATATTTGTTCAGTTGTAAGGTAGAGTTATACCATATCTCTGTAAAGTGTGCAATATAATGTACTATTTAAGATAAAATGTTTATAATTTGAGCTACAATAAAATACAAATACAAATACAAAAATACTTTCATGATTTTTTTTCTTCACTATACGTACTAACAAATATAGAGGTTCTTTCTTTAGCCACACTATTTCAACGTGGAATATTTTGTCTTTCCCGAATTTGTCTCCTCTCTTCTTCTATTTACACGCTCGTACTTTTTAATACCATACAATTATAAGAATAGTCATAGTATTTGCAAAAACAATCATTTAAAATTGTTATAGTGCTTTTTTGAAACAAAAAATAATTTTCTATAGAATTTTAACCATTTTTTAGAATATTGTATGTTTTATTATTTTTTAAATTTCAAAAAAAAAAAACATTCGAAATAAAATTTTCAAACAAAAAGCTTTGATCCTTTTTTGAATTTATGTAACTTTTGATATGTTGAGTTTTTTTTTTAACTTCTCGGAAAAAATGTTTAACTAAAATCCGTTATACCGATAGTGAGAAAGTTTAAACTCTAAGAACTTGGTTCTATGGTAAATATTGATAGTATTTTTTTTACATGAAATTTAAAATTAAGTGATATAGGAAAACTTAATTTAAAATTGAATGAGCAGTTTTCAAGAAAAAATAGGATTTTCGAAAAACTATTTTTTTAAATTTAAATGCATACCGTTTTTTTCAAATAAGGAACACTTTTATCAAAATATTGAAGAACTTTTAGTTGCCAAGTTAGATTTTGTAATTTCTGGCAAGTTATGCATTCGTTACAAAAATTAAACTCGATATTTTTATCAGAAGACGAAAAAAGTGGGTTTCGTAATCCTGTCGGTCTGTCTGTTCGAATATAGCCTAAGCGACTTTGCAAATTTTCTCCAGACAATAGATTTTGATCAATTTTTGTATTTGAATTTTTGAATATTTTTGAAAATTTTAATAGAGCCGTGTATTGAAATTTAACAAATTATTTTTTTTTTTTTTGGAAATAACATTATCCACAATACAAATGTTAAGAAAAGGTTTTCGAATATCGAATTTTTCTTCGAAATATTTTGATAATTTTTTATTCTTGCTTTTCAAAACAAATATTATTTTTGAGTCTTTAAAAAAAATATCTCAAAAACCTACTGTTCATACAATTATAAAAATATGAAGTTTGTGTTCCAAAGCACGATTTATAATTTTTACTTGCGACTTATACATAGGTATATTAAGGCAAGTTATGCATTCGGAAAAAAAATCGAACTCCAGATTTTGATCAAAGTTGATATTACGATGATAGCGAGGACGAAAAAAGTGAAACTTGACAGATATCTTTTTTAATTTTCCCCCCACATGTTTTTTTTTCTTTTTAAGACAAAAAATAACCGTACCTGCCATATGAATTTTTGTCGAAACTTTATAAATATTTTTTTTTTTCTCAAAAACTGTCAGACAGATTTAAAAAATAAAATACACAAACATTTTATTTAGTTAAAGCTAGATAATGGTTGAAAAAAATTCGAAAAAATGGTTATTAAGGGTACCTTTCATGGAACCATCTTTTTTGTTTTTGATATTCTCAAAAACGGTACCACCGATTTGATAATTTTTATGCTAAGGCTCCCCAGCAATTTGAACAGATTTTTGTATTCAAATTTTCAAAAATTATTTTTTTTTTTAATTTTAAAAAAAGTTTCAAATCGAACTCGAGATTTTGATCAAAGTTGACATTACGATGATAGCGAAGACGAAAAAAGTGGGTCCGACAATTCCGTCTGTCTGTCTGTATGTCTGTATGTCTGTATGTCTGTACCTCGAACTACAGCCTAAACTACTGGAGGTATTTTCTTCAAACTCGGTAGTTAAGGGTCTTCGGTGATTCCCTAGAGGAGAAATTGAATTTTTTTTTTAGCTCCAAAACTAAGGGTACCCCCATACACCCGTAATGCAAAATCTCATTTATCTCGAAAACAGCTCTAACGATTTTGATAAAAAAAATTAGGTGTGATATTATGGACATGAGCTATATTTTGGTGAAAAAAAAATTTGGGGGGAAATGTTATTAGGGGTACCTGTCATACAACGGTTTTTTTGATTTTCGAATTTCTCACCAACGGCTCTAACGATTTTAACCAAAATTTGTATGCAGGAGCTGCTTTGCATTTGAAAAAATATAAACTAAAATTTTTTTCGAAAAAATAGTTTTTGGATTTTTAAAAAAATAATAAAAATTTTTTTTTGAAAATTCAATATCTTGAAAACCGATACACGATTAAATTTTAAAATTACGTTTAAAAATGTATTTTATTAAACTATAACAATTTACATATCAATTTTTTTTACAAAAATTTTAAGGAAAATTTAGTACACAAAAAACATGTTTCAGTGTGTCTGTATGTCTGTACCTCTCACTACAGCCTAAACCCCTAGACCTATTTCTTTCAATCTCGGTAGTTAAGGGTCTTCAGTGATTCCCTAGAGGAGAAATTGAAATTTTTTTTTAGCTCCAAAACTAACGGTACCCCCCATACACCCCTAATGCAAAATCTTATTTGTCTCGAAAACGGCTCTAACGATTGTGATAAAAAAAATTAAGTGTGATATTATGGACATGGACTACATTTTGGTAAAAAAAATTTTTGGGGCAAAATGTTATTAGGTGTAGGTACCTGCCATAAACCCGTTTTTTTAATTTTCGACTTTCTCATTAACGGCTCTAAGGATTTTAACCCAAAATTTTTAGCAGGAGTCCCCTTAAGTTTAAAATAATATTGTATATAAAAATATTCGAAAAAATATTTATTGGGTTTAAAAAAAAAAAAAAATTAAATCAATATCTTCAAAACCTATGAACGATTATTTTTTGAAATTATTTCCTAAAACCAATATTATTATTAAATACTTAAAATTCGCATTCCACATTTTTTTCTTGAAAAATTTTAGAGAAATTTCTTATATAAAAAATTTATTTAATAATAAAACGATTTTTTAAGGTTTATTTGCATAAATTCATACTTTTCCGGAAACCAGACGGCAATTTTATGCATTTGAACATTATTATCTCATTAAATCCATGTTTTCTATTTATAAAATGTATCTTAAATTCCAAAGTACTTTTACATAAGAGCAAGTTCGTGCGATCCAGTCGTGCATTTTATTTAATTTTAATTTAAATCTTATTGAGCGTAATTTAAAAGTGTATAAGGCTTATTAAATAATAGTTGCCGAGTATACAAACTAGCATCACAAGTAGCACAAAATGGTATAATTTCGGTATCACATTTCTTAATTCATACTTTATTCCTTCTTTATTGGGTGTGCTAATTTATGGCTACTTAATTCCGTCCTAATTTCGTCTTTTTTAGGTATTGCTTTACAGAACTTAACATGGTGTGTTTATTTCTACTTAAAGCATTCTTAAATACTTCTTAAATTGGCATTTCTTAAATCGGTTGTTTTTGTTACTTAATTCCTTCTTTAATCCTTCCAAAAACATTCCTTTTTTATTTTGGTATTAAATCGGTATTTTTCAAATTCTTTAATACTTCTTAAAGAGTATAATATTAAAAACACAAGATAATTATTTGAGTAGCACTTTGAGACAAGATATTTTAAGTGTCACAGTAGCACAATAGGTAGAGCACAAGCACGGCAAGCGAGAGGACTCGGGTTCGAATCTCAGTGGAAGCACAGAGGTAAATTAAAAAAACTAACTTTTAAAATTCTTTCATTCCAGCAAAAATTCACATAAAGACTAGAATATATCAACAATAATAAAAAAACAAACAGATAATAAAAAAAATTTATTTTTATTGTTTCTAATAATTTTTTTAAGAATTGCCGTAGCTCTTTAAGAAGGAGTTGAGAAGTATTTAAGAAGATGTAAGGAACTATTTAAGAAGGAGTAATGAAGTATTTAAGAAGAATGATATCCCGATTTAAGACCATTTTAAGACTCAATTTATCTTCTTATTTCCTTCTATCGGACCGCCCACTTGCGCCTTTTCTCTACTTAATAGGAACTTAAATCCGTCTTATAGAAGATGCCACATATCGATTTAGAATTCTTAAAGACTTCGTTAAGTAATTCTGTGCTACTTGTGATGTGGCTTTCGAAAAAAGGAGCTTAAAAAGAATTTAAAATTTTGGTGGAATATAATTGGTAATCTGAGCATAATTCATTTCATCAAAATCAGTTGACCCGTTTTCGAAAATGAAATGAAAAGTAAGAAATTATTATATGTTTCACATGTTAATTGTTTTCAACCAGAAGGTAGCTTTTATAGAGAGAGTTTTTGAATTTATTCTGCCGAGTTCTAGACTGCTGTCGAAGAGACAAATAGAATTTTCAGACCCACTTTTTTAGACTTCCCCATCATAATTTTAATAAGTTTGATTGTTTTACGAATGCATATATGCATGTATAAAATACCTACATGTAAATATATATCGCAAGTGAAAAAGCTGATTTTTGTCTGAGACTGTAGAACTATAAAAAAGCAGAAAGCACAATTTTGATTCGCTCAACATAAAAATCAGTTTTTTATAGAGACTATGGAACAAAAAATCGAATCACTCTAATTTGTCCACTTCCTCTTGAATAGGAATATTGCACTGCGACCTAAAAATATATTGTGCCCCATCCAGTTACTAACCCTATAACTCTTCCTCTAAGTGTATCCCTTTAATGAGCTTGAATGTTTGGAGTACTCTCAGATAGTATAATCATTTTCTTCTACCTGGTAGCGTCCCAGATACTCGTTTCTTTCTTTGATGCATAAGTGCTTCGCATCCGCCTGTTATGTGTTCGTGATAAATATTGCAGAATTTGCATGTGGAGCTGTTTTTCAGGCCAGAAATAGGTACTCAAGTGTCTTCTTAATTTACAGTGACCAATGAGGAGTCCCGACTATTCGTAGATTGTTCCTACTTAACCTGATACAGTTCATGAAACGATCTTGGTTATAGTTCGCAAGAAGTTGTTTGGCTTGCCTCTGTTTTGAAAGTTCCTTCCAGTTTTTGCATCTTTTGGCCTTCTTTTTTTTAAACGTAATGTTAAGTCTGAAAATTTTAAATTTACTATGCGACTGGGCCATCTCCAGAGGTGGATATAATTTCGGTCACCCACAGTTTTCCTGTGAAAGACAACTTTTATAAACTGTTATATTTTTCTCTATTCTCGTACATTTCCTCAAATAAAATTCTTCTTTTTAATATCCTATTTCAGAAGTCAGTGATCCCCTCCACTAATACTCAATCATCTGACATTTGAGATGCAGAAAGGACCTGTTATCCGGTGGCCCTTCCAACTTTACCACCCAGACTACTATTGTTGTCATCTCGTTGTTTTATTCCAGTCGAATGAATGGTAAGTTTAGAAGAGGTAGGACTTTCATGTCAATTGGGCCCACTCAACCACTCATTCCTAATTAATTTATAATTGTATAATTAAAGGAGTATTAAAAGTTTCAGCAATTGGGTCACGTGTATACGTATACCTACATAATAGATACTTAAAGCATCCCCAACAAAAGTATAAAATGCTGCATAGTACTGGAAATATTCGTAGAGATATGCTGTTCTGCGAAAACATTGTAAACCTGCAAATTGATGCTGGGCAGCGGGGATTTCGTAAGGGACGATGGTTGCTCTGACAAAAACGAAAATGGTGAAAGGGATGCAACTAATTATTGACGAACTGGGACCGCTTTTTTTATTTAATTTTTTTTAAGATGAATGGAAAATTTGTAGGTAAGGTAATTAGTAGTTTTTCAATTGTGGTCTCGCGCATCGTTGGAGTTTGGTGATGGAAAATGTTTTATAACGAAATGAAGGCTGCTAATGAGGTGGTATATGTAGCTATTGTCCAATTACGAGCATTTTAAACAGTGTTGCATGAAAATAAATGATACTTATTTGAATTCCTAATGAACTACTATTTGAATCAAATAGAATTACCATATGAGTCTCCTAAGAAATCGAATTAAAATTTAAAAAAAAATAAAAACTCTTTTCTGACAAAAACAATTAATTCAACAAAAACTTGTGTAATAGCATAGTTAAGGTTGTTGAGGAAGCATAAGTGTAATTTGAATGCGGTTTCACATTTATTCGACCCGAATATGCCACGGCAAGATTCTTTAATTCTTTCCACTTCCTCATCTTCCGAAGTATGAAATTCCCTAGTTAGCACAATAGTTGCATCTTCCTGAAACTTTCCATCTTTGATCAGACCAGATTTTTCCAAAAGGCAGTTGATGTAGCATTGCATAGTTTCATCGACATCAGCTTCCGGAATCACACCAGTCCTCAGCTCGTAGTATGCTGTTTCATTGGTTACTTTGAATTCGTCCCCACATTCAATGATGTGCTTCTTTTGCTCTTCGAATACTTTCTAGACAAAAGGTACATAATTAATATAACCCATTTTCTAAGGTTTGTTTGGTGAAACTTACGTCGTCGCCATATTCTTCAGCTGCATGTATAATTGCGACAAATGCAATAACAATGAGGAACTTCATTTTTTTTTTGAGGTAGAGATTCAAACTGAAAACATTTCTAGAACCGGCTAACCTTTTATACATCAAGAACCATGTAAATGTCACGAATACTGGTTTTGATAAATAGGAACATTAAATTCAAACAACATTTATTAAATCAAAAATATATTTACATAGATAATTTGAGATTCTTGTTGCATAGCAGAAAGTAAGGAAAATTGCCCATGCAATTATAAATGCAAAGAAAATGCTAAGACGGGAGTCATGTGAAGATGAGGGGCTTTTTTTATTCAAAAACTACAGACAGAGGTTGAAAAATAATTAATAATAACAAGGCAAAACACAGCCGGTTTTTTTATTTCAAGATCTAGCTACACACGCGAATTATAATAGTGTTGTTTTAATTTACTGCAATCTATTCATTGTTTTAATTTATTCATTTATAATCGAGTTGGATGAGCTATAAAATAACAATAACAGTTTATAGTAACCGGATGATTCATTCCTAACTCAGTTCAAAACAGCATCAACCTAAATTATATCACTTGAAATTCACAGCTTGTGATTCGTTTTGACGACATAATAACAATTAAATGCCCGCCTGGGTTGCACGTACTCGCTTTTAACTTCAAGATGGTAGGAATTTTAAAAATTGAATGAACAAATATATGGAAGTTTGCCGTGTTTTTTGAAAGAGTGAATAGCCAATAAAAAACATAAATAGTGAATATAATTTGGTCAGCAATCAGAGTGAATATAGAATGAATACAAATTTTTGATATATTTAGATTAAGATGGCGCTTAAATCGAGTCGAAAAAAACATTTGCATCGGAAAGGTTGGTATTGGGATGTGTTCTGGTATGCATCTTTTTTACTTGCGACCAGGGGCGGACGCAGACAAAAATTTCGGGGGGGGGGGGGGGGGTTCAAAAAAATATGAGATTTTCATAAATAAATTATTTCCGGAATTTATTAATACGGAAAATCATATCTTGTACTTTTGCGATCATACGATAAAGAGTTATTCGAAAACATAAGGACATTCAACTGGTACCTACGTTTACTACTATACTACATAATTATAACCACAACGCTTCCAGAAGGTGCTATGTGCTACTCATCAGTTACTGTAACTTTCGAACAAACGAAATGAGTTAGTTTTTTTTTTTTGCTGCAATACAACACACTCCGACCTTGGAGCTATCAAAAACTCAAACTTTCTCCGTTACGGCCCATATACTTAAACACATAATGTCGATCATGACTAAAACAACTCCTTAAGTTATTATTTTAAAATAGTAGTTTAGTAGTTAGAGCTAAACACATAATATGTTTTATAAAAGATTTTTAAAACATAAGTACTTATTTAAGAAAAAATTTTGGTACGCCAATTTTAACTAGAAGCTTCTTATACAAAATTTCATTGAAATCCGTTCTGCCTATAATGACAAATCCAAAATTCGAAAAACTAGTTTTATGGTAGGTACACTCAGTAATGTCTTAATTTAATTTTTTTTTATTAAATTAAAATTAAAATTTATCAAAATTTATTCTCGGAGCCATTTTTGAGAAAAATAAGATTTTCGAAAAAGATTTTTTAACACTTGCATGGTGGGTACATTAATTTTTAGTTAAAACAATTTTTTTCCCTCCGATCTTTTAGATTATATTAAGAAACTTTTATTTATTCAAGTTTAAAAAATCGAGCAGGGGTTTTCGGAATATTGAGCTTCCAAAAAAAATAATTGGCGTTTTTCTTTTTTCATTCAGAGTAGAGCACTGAACAGAGCATGATCATTGAGCATGTCAAACATGCTCTGAACTTTCTCCGAATCGAGTGTGTTGTAAGAGCTCTGAATTATTTTATAAGCACACACGCGAGTTTTTGAGTTTTTTTCTGTCTGTCAGAATGATTTCAGCATTTAACTCTGTCTACTCAGCTATTTTATACCGAGACCGAGCTCATATAGTGCGCTCTGAACAATTTCTGAACACGCTCTCAACGAAAAAAGAAACACAATCTTTGAACTGTTATACAATCTGAGCTAAAAAAGAAACACGATATTTTGTTTGACAGTTCAGGTACTACTCTGAACTAAAAAAAAAAAAAACGCTCAAAATTTAAAATTTGGAGGACCTTCATAATGATTAAAATCGGTTGTACTCAATTCAATCAATCAATTCAATTTTTATTTAGTTACATTGTACAAATAAGACGTAATCTTCGAGAAAATCAAAAACAAACAAAATAAAATGGTTCCAAGAGGGCTTCCAAAAGATGATTCGTACAGTTATTTTTGGTTTAAAAAAAAAGGAAAATTTAACGAAAATCGGCCCATGCTCTTTAGCCGTAGTCGAAGAGACAGACAGACAGAATTTCGAGACCCACTTTTTCTTCGCTATCATCGTAATGTCAACTTTGATAAAAATCTTGAGTTCGATTTATTTTACGAATGCATTACTTGCCTTATAGTACCTATAAGTCGTAAGAAAATCGCAGAGAACCAATAAAGGGAAACACAAAACTTCTACTAATCAATTGAACTTACATTAATATTAATATGGCACGAAAATAGCACTTTGTCTCTTTTTTCTTTAACAAAATGAACTCTTATTTTTTGGTTGTTTCGAGGGGGGTTTTAACTCCTAAAACCCCTACCTGCGTTCGCCCCTGCTTGCGACTTATAGGTACTATAAGGCAAGTTATGCATTCGTAAAAAAAACCGAACTCGAGATTTTGATCAAAGTTGACATTACGATGATAGCGAAGACCAAAAAAGTGGGTCTCGCAATTCTGTCTGTCTGTCTGTCTGTCAGTCTGTCTGTCTGTCTGTCTGTCTGTCTGTCTGTCTGTCTGTCGGTTCCACTACAGCCTAAACGGCTCGGCCGATTTTCTTCAAACTTGGTAGATATGGGTTTTAATTTTTTCCCCTCGGACGTTTTTTTCTGTTTTTTTTTTTAAGACCAAAAATAACGGTAAGATTTTTTTTTCGAAATTTTATAAATATTTTTTTTTCTCAAAAACTGTCCAACAGAATTTTTTAAAAAAAATTTGAAAAATTTCATTTGGTTAAAACTAGCTAATGGTTGAAAAAAATTTTACAAAAAATTGTTATTTTTGGTAGCCCCTCTGGGTCCATTTTTTTTTTGTTTTTGATTTTCTCGAAAAGGGTGCAGCCGATTTAAATCATTTTTTAAAATTAGCTTTTTTGGCATTTAGTCCACAAAAATTGGCGTTTCGTCCGGGTTATCTCACATGGACTCATCAGTTGACTTGTGAGGACCTTGTCAATACGCAATTTTTGTTAAGTTCAGTTTATCTTACATGAATTTTTTGACAAAAATCCAATGTGAACTATATCCAACAAAGATTAGAATTGTAATCATTAATGTTGGAATTTTTTTTTGCCCGTGGCCTGGCATTTATTTCAGTAGTATATAGAGTTTGTATTATAAAAAACGTTCATTTAAATCATTTTTTTTTATGCCAAAGCTTCTCCAAAGTTTGAATATTATTACATATTCAAATTTTCATTTTTTTATTTTTTGTATTTAAAAAAAAAAAATTCAAAATTTTTTTTTGGTAACTCAATATTTCGAAAACCCCATGCTCGATTTTTTTCAAACTTGACAAATGAAAGTTTCTTAACATAATCTACAAGATTTGAGAAAAAAAATTTTGTTTTATCTAAAACTAACAGTACCTTCCATACAAATTTTAAAAAAAATAGTTTTCGAAGATCGTATTTTTCTCGAAATCGGTTCAGAGAATTTTGCTAAATTTCTTTTTCTTTTGATTAATCTTTACGATCTATAATTTAATAAAAAAAAAATTGAAATCTAGATATTACTGACTGTACCTACCATAGAACGATTTTTTCGAATTTTGAATTTCTCATTATCGGCATAACGGATTTTAACGAAATTTTTTATAAAGAAGCTCCTAAAAAGTTTAAAAAAATATTGCATTTAAGAACTTATGAAAAAATATTTTTTTCAATTTTTGGAAAAAAAAGTCATTTTTTGGAAAAATTCGATATCTCAAGAACGGCTTAGTATTTTTTTGGAAATTAGACTTTTATTCGTACAATAATAAAAACTTAAGGTTGGCGTACCAAAATTTTTTCGTAAAAATGTTTCAAAAATTTTGTACATTTTTTGTTTCTGCATAAATTCATATTTGCATAGCATTCTGTTTTTATCTCTTATTACTAAAAGAATTTAAAAAAATCATTTTATCCTTATGAACAGTTTTCTTTAATAACATCCGTTTTTGAAATTCCTAGTCTATTACATGGGAGCAAGTTCGTGCGACCCAGTCGTGCATTTTATTTCTCAGAGATTTGTATTATGTCAAGACATTTGTAGATAAAGCTTCATGTCTATTTTGTAAAAGACATACAAAAAATCTCAAATGTCAATCGATTGAAAAACTTCTGAAAAATCATAATTTTTGCACCGAAAAATCGAAATTTTTGGGATTTTTTTTTGTTCAGGAAAATTGCGATCTTAGAGGTTTTCGAGGGTATCTAGAAGGAGATACTCTAAGTAGGTCAAAATATAGTATATTACCCATCAACCAAGCCATAAACAGTCAAATTCCATTGGAGGATGGCTGAGATCTCGATGGATTAAAAAATAGCTACAAAATCTGAATTTTTTTCATTAAAATAGTTATTTAGGGGCTGGCAAGAATATGGAAAGAAATATTCTAAATATATCAAAATAATTTTGAAATTACTCTAAAATTCGTGTCAAACTTTGAGATTAAAAGAGGGTGAATATACATAAAAGTGACTATAATCTTTTTTTTTCAATTTTCTTTACTGAGTGGCCATTAATTTTCACAAAACACGACTGTTATTAGAGCAACATGTTTATATGTAAGCATAAAATTCATGTTTTGAAGGCTCAAATAACTTCTTCATTAAAATCCGCTGTCCCGATAATGAGAAAGTCGAAATTCGAAAAAATGGTTCATTTGTAGGTACCGTTTATAATGTCTTAATTTCAAAATATTAGGTAGCGTTATTTACAAATAAAATAAAATTTGCTTTCATACATCTTGTAGATAGTATTAAATATGTCAAGCATGTTGTTTTCGAAATATAGAGTTTTTCAACAAAAATTTGAATTTTTTTAAAAAAATGTTTCGTATTTTTCGTGATCTAAGTGTCCTTAAGTGAGCTTCAGGTCAACGTTAAATATTGGTTTTGTATCGCAGGTATCTACCGTTATTTATATATACAAAACAAAATGCACGAACTTGCCCCTATGTAGGAAAATTTTAAAACGAATGTTATTAGAGAAAACTGTTCACAGAGATATTTTTTTTTTTTAATTATTTTAGTAGTAAGAGATAAAAACGGAATGCTATGCAAATATGAATTTATGCTGGAATAAACAAAATTTTTAAGAAAAAAATTTGGTAAGCCAACTTTGAGTTTTTATTATTGTACGAATGAAAATTAAATTTCCAAAAAAAATATTAAGCCGTTTTTGAGATATCGAATTTTCCAAAAAAAAATTTTTTTTGAATTTTGAAATGCAATGTTTTTAAAACTTTTTAGAAGCATCTCTATAAAATCTTTCATTTAAATCCGTTATATCGATAATGAGAAATTCAAAATTCTTTCAAAATGGTTCTACAGTCAGTAATATCTTAATTTCAAATCTTTTTTATTGAATTATAGATCGTAAGATATAATTGAAAGGAATAAAAATTTATCAAAATTTTTGGACATGTTTAAGAAAAAAATACGATTTTAGAAAACCATTTTTTAACATTTGTATGCTGGGTACCTTTTAAGGTAAAACAATTTTTTTTTTTTTTCAAATCTTGTAGATTGTATTCAGAACCTTTTATTTATAAGGTTTAAAAAAATCAAGCATGAGGTTTTCGAAATATTGAGGTTAAAAAAAAAATTGTGTAACGGTTGTACCATTTTTGAGAAAATCAAAAACAAGAAAAATGGTTCCAACTTTTTTCAACTATTTCCTAGCTTTAACAAAAGAAAATTTTTTGAATTTCGTTTTTAATTCTGTGGGACAGTTTTTGAGACACAAGAAAAAAATATATAAAATTTCGGAAAAAATTCGTATGGCAGGTCTTAAAAAAAATAAAATGCACGACTGGATCGCACGAACTTGCTCTTATGTGAAAGTACTCTGGAAATTAAAATACATTTTATAAATATAAAACATGGATTTAATGAGATAAAAATGTTAAAATGCATGGAATTGCCTGATTTCGGAGAGTTATGAATTTTCGCAAATAAAGTTTAAAAATCGTTTTATTAAAGTAATTTCTTATATAACAAATTGCTTTAAGATTATTCTGGAACAAAATTTGGGATGCCAATTTTAAGTAGATACTTAGTAATACAGATTTTAGGAAATAATTTCAAAATATAATTGTTCACACGATTTCAAGATATTAATTTTTTAAAAAATAAATTGGATTTTTTTTTTTTCAAAAAACAAAAAAGAAGATAGTTTTTTCGAGGGGCTGCTGGTGAAAATTTTAGGATAAAATCGTTAGAGCCATTTATGAGAAAGTCGAAAATAAAAAAACCGGTTCTATGACAGGTACCATTAATAACATTTTGCGTAAATTTGTTTACCAAAATGTAGTTCATGTTCATAATATCAGACCTAATTTTTCATCAAAATCGTTAAAGCTGTTTTCGAGATAAATAAGGTTATGCATTACGGGTGTATAGGGGGTATCGTTAGCTTTGGAGCTTAAAAAAAAATATCAATTTCTCCTCTAGAAAATCACCGAAGACCCTTAACTACCGAGACTAAAGAACATAGGTCTAGTGGCTTAGGCTGTAGGGAGAGGTACAGAAATGCAGACACACTGAAACATGTTTCTTTGTACTAAATTTTCCTTAAAATTTGTATAAAAAAAATGATAAGAAAATTGTTAGTAGATATTCAATAAAATACATTTTATAACGTAATTTAAAAATTTATTCATGTATCCGTTTTCAACATATTGAATTTTCAAAAAAAATTTGTAGATATTATTTTTTTAAGAATCTAAAAACGTTTTTTCCTAAAAAAATGTATAGATTATATTTTTACAAATGCATAGGAGCTTCTGCACGAACATCTTGGTTAAAAACGTTAGAGCCGTTGACGAGAAATTCAAAAATCAAAAAAACCGTTTTATGACAGGTACCGTTAATATCATTTCCCCCCAAAATTTTCTTCTACCAAAATGTTTATCAAAATCGTTACAGCCGTTTTTGAAACAAATAAGATTGTGTATTACGGATGTATTGGGGGTACCGTTAGTTTAAGAGCTAAAAAAAAGATCGAGGTACAGACATACAGAAAGGCGGAATATCGCGACCCACTTTTTTCATCTCCGCTATCAATCGTCAACTTTGATCAAAATCTCGAGTTCGATTTTTTTTACGAATAACGAAAAATTTGCCTTAAGCTAGCCGCGCACATTCAATTTTTAGTTCCGCAACTGCTTGGTTCGAGCTAAAATTAAAAAGTTTGTGTTTTGACACAAACTAAACGATTGCCTAGAATGAGTTCTCTATTTTCTGTAACATATAATAATTCTATGCACATGCGCGGACATTCAACCAAATAGTTCATCTGTTTTCTATAAGCCACCGAGCAGTTGTGCAACTATAAATTGAATGTGTGCGCCTAGCCTTATAGTACAGTAGGATTTTTACTAGGTTTGTAAAAATAAGACTTATTACTCTTTTTAGTATTTTTTCTTTATTTACACTTTCCAAACAATAAATCTCAATTTATAATCAACTCAAATGCTTTAATTCAAATTTAAATCACACTTGTTGAATAACACTTTCCACAATCCAATAAGCAAAGCTTTTGCACACTTTCATAATAAAAAATAAACTGCTCGTGCTCACCGTGAACACTCCCTTATTCCTTATATACTCAAATTGGTTGTTCTCGAACCTAAGTGAAGAAGGTTCTCGTCTTAGAATGTTCAAGTTGTTTTTGTTCCTTCCATAACGTAGATATGCTAGTTTCCAACAGATGGCGCTGTAGGAGTATAAAGTGTGGTTGTTCTATTATGTATCAACACACAAGAATATTAAATATATTTAAATAAAACTATTATTTTTATTTTTGATTATATATTTTTGGTTTTCATAATGTTGATTGTTCGAAGTTTTAAATTGAAAATTAATTTGAAAAGTAATGAAAAAATAATAAACGTTAATGTAAGCTAATTTAAATGAAAGTATTTTTAAGTTAAGTGTTTTGATATACAGTGACTGTGGTCGCCACACTATTCTCCCCTTAAGAGGTTTCAATAAGAAACTTATGACTTGAAATTAACTTGTTTTGGCTTTCTTGAATAGGTCCGTTGTGGCTTATCCATCGATGAGCCCCACATATGGGCAGGTAATTGTTGAGTTGCATTTTCATAAGAAATTGTTTCAGGAATGTCAACATCATTCTTGGTTGCATAAGCTGGTTTCAATCTGCTGACAGAAATATTTTTTTCATGACCGTTTATGTCGAGTTTGTAAACAATGTCAGATACTCTTTCTAAAATTTTGTATGGCCCCATGTATGGTTGTTCTAGTGGCGCCTTAACATGATCACATCGAAGAAAAACATGTGGGCATGTATTTAAATTCTTCAATACGAAAATTTTGCTTTTTGTATGATGAGCAGTTGGAGTAGGTCTCAATCCACGCATAAATTCTCTGTGCTTTTCAACAAATATTTGTGGATTTCCGGGGTCATCAAAACTTACCACAAACTCACCAGGAATTCTTAGATTTGTTCCGTATAACATCTCTGCTGGTGTCGATTGAATATCTTCCTTAAAACTGGTGCGAAGTCCAAGAAGAACTGTAGAAAGAATGTCTGGCCAAGGTTTAGGTGAACACATTAAAGCAGCTTTAAGAGTTCTATGCCACCTTTCGACTATCCCATTTGCTTGAGGATGATATGGCGTGTACCTGTTTTTGTGAGCTCCAACTAGACTTGCCAGTGCCGAAAACAATCCGGACTCAAATTGAGATCCTTGATCCGAAGTAACGGGTGATTTTTTTGAGGTTAGGATTTTCATGCATTAGTATTTGACAGATCACGCGGGATTTCAGACATGGTGTCAAAGAATGCTCAGTATGCTTTGACATTTCATCATGAATAGACTTACTAACGAGCAACGCTTGCAAATCATTGAACAACGTCGAATTTTCAGTGAATGGGCCCTAGAAAAGTTGGCAGAAAATCCGCTTTTTTATCGACAAATTTTGTTCAGCGATGAGGCTCATTTCTGGTTGAATGGCTACGTAAATAAGCAAAATTGCCGCATTTGGAGTGAAGAGCAACCAGAAGCCGTTCAAGAACTGCCCATGCATCCCGAAAAATGCACTGTTTGGTGTGGTTTGTACGCTGGTGGAATCATTGGACCGTATTTTTTCAAAGATGCTGTTGGACGCAACGTTACGGTGAATGGCGATCGCTATCGTTCAATGCTAACAAACTTTTTGTTGCCAAAAATGGAAGAACTGAACTTGGTTGACATGTGGTTTCAACAAGATGGCGCTACATGCCACAAAGCTCGCGATTCTATGGCCATTTTGAGGGAAAACTTCGGAGAACAATTCATCTCAGGGAATGGACCGGTAAGTTGGCCACCAAGATCATGCGATTTGACGCCTTTAGACTATTTTTTGTGGGGCTACGTCAAGTCTAAAGTCTACACAAATAAGCCAGCAACTATTCCAGCTTTGGAAGACAACATTTCCGAAGAAATTCGGGCTATTCCGGCCGAAATGCTCGAAAAAGTTACCCAAAATTGGACTTTCCGAATGGACCACCTAAGACGCAGCCGCGGTCAACATTTAAATGAAATTATCTTTAAAAAATAAATGTCATGGACCAATCTAACGTTTCAAATAAAGAATCGATGAGATTTTGCAAATTTTATGCGTTTTTTTTTTTAAAAAAAGTTCTCAAGCTCTTAAAAAATCACCCGTTAATTGTTGTTGGTGTTCCATAGTGTGTAACCCAGTTGTCCCAGAAAGCCGTCACAATTGTCTCAGCACTGATGTCTTTAAGAGGAACTGCTACTGGCCATCTGGAGAAACGATCGATGATTGTCAGACAATATTTAAATCCTTTATAATCAGGTAACATGATAATGTCTAGATGAATGTGGTCAAATCTGTTGTCAGCAATTTTGATATGCTCTGCTCGCAATTTGTTGTGTCTTTGGACTTTTGACTTTTGGCAGGCTAAACACTCTCGAGACCATTTTAAAGCATCTTTTCTTATGCCAGGCCAGGTGAATTTTTCTCTAAGGCATTTTGAAGTACTCGTACATCTACCGCTGGGATGAGAAAGATTGTGAACGATGTTAAAAGCTGTAATTCTAAGTGATTTTGGTATGTATGGCCGAATGGTTCCTGTTGATACATCACAGTAAATTTTGACATCATTTTCAACGGTAATTTCTTGAATTTTAAGCAACCTCGAATTTTGAATCATTTCCTTCAACTCTTCATCATCTGCTTGTTCTTGTTGAATAGTTTCTGGGTCCAGGGCTGTTGGCATATTGATTGTATTAATGCGAGATAATGCATCTGCCACGAAGTTTTTTTCTCCCTTCACATAAACAATTTGGGTTGAAAATTGAGAAGTGAAATCAAGTTGTCTCAGTTGTCGGTCGGAAGCTTTTTCTAATTTTTGGCTGAATGCTCTTGTCAGTGGTTTGTGGTCGGTTTTGATGACAAAATCACGAATTTCTAATAAATGTTTGAAGTACTTGAGTCCAGCGAAAATAGCAAGAAGTTCACGATCGTAGGTACTATACCTTCTTTCCGAGTCCGAAAGTTTCCTTGAGAAAAATGCAATTGGTTTCCACATATCATCTTCAAATTGCTCAAGAGATGCACCTATTGCAACATTGGATGCATCAGTTGTGAGAGTGATTGGCGCTGTTGGTGATGGAAATGCCATTAATGTTACTTCGGCAAGGATGCGTTTACATTCATCAAATGCTCTGTTGGCTTCTTGTATCAATGGTGGAAAATATTGACTTACCATGTTAGTGGAAACACATCCGTTATCATTGGAGGAGGATATTTGTCAGGAACAGTTGCCGCATTTAGCTTTCTATAGTCCCCACAAAGTTGCCAGGAATCATTTTTTTTTTTGTACCATGTGGATTGGGCTGGAATAAGGACTACTTGATGGTCTGATTACTCCTCGATCTAGTAGGTCCATTATTTCTTCTTTTCCTACTTTTGCTTTTTCGCCGGCTAATTTGCGGCACTTTTCAGCAATTGGTGGTCCAGAATTAGTGATGTGATGGGAATAATCGGCGTTAATTTGTTTGTATTAATTGTTAAAGACTTCGTTATTTCAACATATTGTTCCAATAACGCTGAGTATGGCATAGTGGAATTGATTGTCGAAATGCTATATGGTGAGGTTTCATACATGCCTCCGTTTTTAGTAATTTTGGTTGTTGTATCAATAAGGCGTTGGTTCTTCAAGTCAATCAAAAGCTCGTAATTACACTGAAAATAAATTCCTAGGTAATATTGACAAAAACGTTTTGTTGACCTTTAACAAAACACTTTTATCGTTCTGACAAAATTTTTGTCAATACGAAAGAATGATTTTGTTGATTTCACAAAATTTTTATAATCCAGAATGATTTTTTGTCAGTTTAACAAAATATGCACTACAAATAATATTGTCAGTTTAACAAACCAAGTTTTGTTAATATAACAAAATAAAACAGAGACTTTTATCACATCGACAAACTTTTTTGTGATCTTAACAAAATGTTTGTTGTATCTACAAAAAATCTGTTTTGTAAATGTTTGTCAATATCACAAAGTTTTTGTTAATTTGTTTTTGTCAATTTAACAAAAAATGAAAACATTTTTGTTAAAATGACAAATATTTTGTTTTGGGGTTGAATTATTTTGTAATATTGATAAAATAATATTATCAGATAGATAAAACTATTTTGTAAGGAAACCAAAAAATTTCTTTTGTGTATGGTATAGTTCACACTTGGTTTTTTGTTAAAAAATCGATGTAAGATTAACTGAACTTAACAAAAATTGCGTATTGTCCATACGCCCTCACAGATGGTTGCATGTGAGATCGTAGGGACGAAACGCCAATTTTTGTGGACTTAAATCCCAAAAAAAAAAAATATTTTGACAAAATTGATTTTGTTTTTGTGGATTCAACAAAAGAAATTTGTAAGGTTGACAAAATATTTTGTTGAATTGACAAAATATTTTGTTAATTTAATAAAATATAACAAGAAATTTTTGTTAATTTAACAAAATATTTTGTTACTGTAACAAAACAGTTTTGTTGATTCAACAAAAAATTTTGTTAATTTAACAAAACAATTTTGTTAATTTAACAAAACAATTTTGTTGATTTGACAAAAAAAATTTGTTAATCCGATAATAATAAAAAAACAATAACACTAACAAAAAAATTGTTAAAACAACAAAAGAATTGTTAATATGACAATTAATTTTGTAAATTCTACGAAATTTTGTCATATTGACAAAATATTTTTGTTATTTCAACAAATTTATTTGTTAGCATAACAAAATAATTTTGTGGATACAACAAAATATTTTTTGTTACCTCAACAAAATTCTATAATTTTTGTCAATTTGACAAAACTTTTTGTTGGACGTATATTGACAAAATTTTTGTTAAATCAACCTAGATTTTTATCATATATACCTAGATTTTATTTTCAGTGTAGTGAGAAAATCGGCCCCGATTATAGCAGAATGTACATCCGCAATGATGAAGGGCCATTTAAAAGCTCGACGAAGTCCTAATGAAACTGTGATGATTTGAGATCCAAACGTTTTGATTTCGGTTTGATTTGCAGCAAAAAGTTTTAAATCCGTCACATCTAATGGCTTCTGCGCATTGGATTTTGGAATGACCGAAACTGCTGATCCAGAGTCAATGAGATATTTTGTATTTGTTAATTATTTGTCGAAGATATTTAGACGGCTTTCCTTGATTTGGATAGGGCTGCTTTTGGAATCGATATTGATATTACTGTTGTCAACCGATTCGACTGGCGACAGTATCTTCAGTTTTCCGAATCTTTGATATTGTCCGGCTTCCAGGAACATGGTTTACTGCATTTAAAAGAGTTGTTTCTAAACCTCCTGTGAAAATAGCATATTATTATTATTATTAAACTTTATTGACAAATAATTAAATTACAAGATCAATAATTTTACAAGTTTTAGCACTAGCTGCCAGGGCCTTAGGCTAGATTTAAATATACTTAAATTAAATAATTATTTCGAGTCTTAGAATAATATCATTTACAGATTTTATATTACATATTGTATGAGATTACAGTTAAAAGTTCTTTAAGTGGTTTTCCAGAAATAGATAAAGATGTTGTGTTGATGTGTGGGCATTGGAGCATATGTTGAATGGTAAAAGTTCGTCTGGAGCAGGTTCTTTGGTAAAAAGGTGGTTGTAAGTGATACTGGTGTGACCCATTCTGAGCCTCGTATACTTTTTTATTATTGTTCTCGGTAGGTCAGAAGGGAAAATTGCCTTTGTAGCTTCTGAGTTGAGCGTTGAATAGTGGTGAGAGTATTCAAGCCAGTCATTCTTTTTTTTGTTGTTCATAAACGTTTTAAAGTGGTTTGTGAGGTCTTTTTTATTGAATTGAAAAAAAGGTAATGAGAGGTTGTTTCAGAGCTAGTTTGGCTTCTGCGTCGGCAAACTCGTTTCCTACTATGCCTGTATGTCCAGGTACCCATGCCAACCTGATATTTTGTTTTCCAATCAGCTTGTCTCGGATGTTTGCGACAATATCAGAGGAATTGTTAGTGTTGCAAATGGCGTTAATTGTTGAAAGGCTATCGGTAAATATGATAGTTTTTTTGTTTTTTACATATTTAATAGCTTGGAGTATTGCGAAAGCTTCCGCCGTGAATATTGAAGAGGTAAAATAGAGCAGGCCCTTGCTAATAACAGAGCCAGTTTCCGTAACTACGGCGTATGATGTTGCTTCGTTCGATTTGGAAGCATCTGTATACAAAAAGTGCCATCCTAGTCTTAGGTGTTTTTGAAAATAGCATATATTATTTGGATTGCTAATATTATCGTTGGTGTTATGTTTTGAGTTTGATCTTTCTCTTGAACGGGATGAGTTACGGGATCTTGATCTGGAAAAACGGATGTCTTTCTGAATTCTGTTGACCTTTTCTGTCAAACTTGAATAGCCTTGCTCATTATTTCGATTTCCTTATTGAAGTTGGTTGAAACTGCTTGGATATTTGGATTATCTGGTCTTGGTTGGTCTGAAATTGGATAGACTGATGAATTTTCATTAATGCTGAAGATTTTATCAGCCATTTCAGCCAAATCATCTAGTCTGGTCGTCTCTGGTAAAATTGTAAGCAAAACTCTACATTGATGCGGAATTTGTTCGAAGAAAAATGTCCTTAAAAGAGTTGTGTTGCATTGGTTTGAAGCAAGACTTTTAATGTGGGCAAGAATTTCACTTGGCTTTTTACCTATTACATCTTCACCACGAAAGAGACGTCTGAGTTTTGTTTCAACAGTTTCAGCGTAGCTCTTGATTAGTCTGTATTCAAATTCTTCATATTTGTTCTTGATGTTAGTGTCTAGTGCCAAATCTGCAACCATCTTCAAAACGTCACCCTCCATGTTAACTAACTAACTAACTTTTGTTCATCGTCTTCAATGTTAGCTAATTTGAATGCTGCTGCAACCTGGGTTAACCAAATTTGCGGCTGAGATTTGTCAAAATATGGCAATCTGACATGGACATTGGGATGTTTGAAAACATCTTGATCATTATGGAATTTCTGTTGGTTTATTGGTTTTAAACGCGAAATTTCTTCTTGAAGTTGGTTGACCTGGGAATTGTTTTCATCATCCGGGTTTTGTTTGTCTTTTTCCAAAATGGTCTTGATAAATTTTGATATATTGTTGTATTGGTCATCAATGGAATCTCGCTCTGTACCTTGATACAATTCTGAATTTGCACTGAGCTCAATTTGTTTTGCATCTATTTGATCTTGTATTTCGTTGAATTGCCTATAAAGATTATCAAGTGAATTTAATTTGGACTTAAATAATTGGAAATTTTTGTAATTAATCCTTTTATTGAGGTTCTGCGTTGTATAAGCTTCTGAAGATCGTCTGCCATAATTTTAAAACTCTTCTTTTATGTTCTCAGGCTAGATAGATGCAATTTCATTTTTTTTTTTTTTTTTTTTTTTTTTAATTTGTGATTTATCGTTTGACCTATCACGTCGGGGTCACCAATTTTGTGGTTGTTCTATTATGTATCAACACACAAGAATATTAAATATATTTAAATAAAACTATTATTTTTATTTTTGATTATATATTTTTGGTTTTCATAATGTTGATTGTTCGAAGTTTTAAATAATAATGATAATTTGAAATGTAATGAAAAAATAATAAACGTTAATGTAAGCTAATTTAAATGAAAGTATTTTTAAGTTAGGCGGTCAGCCATCAGACGAATAGGGGGAACAACATGTAGCATACGAAAACATGCACGTGCCGTAACTATTCTTGACTGGTGGAAGTGTGATCATAGCCTCTCCGCCGCGGCCGCTAGAAACAAGCCTTTTAAAAAAGGTTTGGCTAATATGATCAGGCTGGTTCCTCAGGTTGGCGACAGGTTAATTCCCTGTCCCGTAAAACTAAAAGAATTACGAGACCGACAACAAGCCTCGGAAACGGACTGATCTCACGACGACAACCCACGCAAAGGAAAAGGAAAAACGATTTACGAATTTTCTTATGGAACGTACGATCGCTCTATAGAGCTCGAGCTGCTCAGCAGCTAGCCGATGCCCTGTCAAAGTATGAAGCTGACATAACAGCTCTTCAAGAAATCAGATGGACAGGGAATGGTGTTTTACAGAAGAAAGAATATGACATATACTACAGCTGTCATACAAAACACCATGTGCTCGGGGTAGGCTTCCTAGTCAGCGAAAAAATGAAGTCTACTATCATCGGCTTTAACGCTATAAGCGAAAGGCTATGCACCCTTCGCGTGCGAGGCAAATTTACGAACATCAGCCTAATTAACGTTCACGGACCTACGGAGGAGTCCTCAGACGAAGAAAAAGAGACTTACTACGAACAAGTCGAGAGGGCCCTCAATGCCTGTCCAAGGTATGATGTTAAAATCATCCTTGGGGATTTGAACGCAAAAATAGGTCGGGAGCCGGTATTCAGGCATTACGCAGGCACCCATAGTTTGCATGAGAACACTAATGACAATGGACTTCGAGTCTTAGAATTGGCAGCATCGAAAAACATGGTCGTTGCGAGTACCAGGTTCCCGCGTAAAGATATCTACAAAGCCACCTGGGTATCACCTGATGGAGTCACTCGTAACCAAATAGACCACGTGTTGATAGACCGTCGCCACTACTCGAACTTGATGACGGTACGAACGTACCGAGGTGCCAATATCGACTCGGATCACTATCTTGTTGGTATGGTTTTCCGAGGGCGGATTGCCTTGCGAAGACGCATTGCATCCGCCGATCAGGTTCGAATCAACACGGCTGCCCTGCGCAATGAAATCACCAGTAACACCTTTGGTAATGCGTTAGGACTCGCCCTAGAAACACCTGACTTAGGGAGAGTAAGTCCTGGATCCAGTATGCTGGACGTAAATGAAAAGTGGACACGTCTTAAAAATACTGTCATTAGTACTGCCAACTACATCTTAGGCAGCAGTCGTAAAAATCGGAACGACTGGTTTGATGATGAATGCAAGCTAGCGACTGAACGTAAGAATGTTGCGTACCGAGCAATGCAACAATCTCATAGAACGCGGGCACGCGAAGAGGAATATAAAGAGCTCAGAAGAACAGAAAAACGGCTTCACAGACAAAAGAAATCAGCCTGGGAGAAGAACCAAATCTGTGAAATAGAAAACAGCCGAGAGCGAGGTCCGCACCAGGCGCGGAAGTTCTACCAATCCGTCCGAAACATGACGCAGTACACACCACGCTGCACATACTGCAAGGACGGAGAGGGAAATCTGATCACCGATCCTGAAAGCATACTGGAGCGATGGGAAGTGTACTTCAATGAATTGCTAAATGGTCAGCTAACTGCAGAAGTGGAGGCTCCACTACTTCAAGAAGAATACCCTATGTTGCCGCCACCAAGCATAGAAGAGGTTGAGAAGGCTATAGGCCGGCTTAAACAGAACAAATCCCCGGGAGCCGATGGCATACCAGCCGAATTATTTCATCACGGCGGGCCAGCCTTACGTCAAGCAATTCATGATATTATAGTGCACGTATGGAAGCAGGAAGAAATGCTCCTATGTAATAGACTAGGAATTTTAAAAACGAATGTTATTAGAGAAAACTGTTCATAAGGATAAAATGAATTTTTTAAATTCTTTTAGTAGATAGTAAGAGACAAAAACAGAATGCTATGCAAATATGAATTTATGCAGGAACAAAAATTATAAGTCGTTGTAGTGGTTCCTTAAAAAAATAAGCTTTTATGTACAAAATTTTTAAAACATTTTTAAGAAAAAATTTTGGTACGCCAACCTTAAGTTTTTATTATTGTACGAATAAATGTCTATATCCAAAAAAAATACTAAGCCGTTCTTGAGATATCGAATTTTTCAAAAAAAAAAGACTTTTTTTTCTAAAAATTGAAAAAACATTTTTTCTTAAGTTTTTAAATGCAATGTTTCAGAAGACTGGCGAAAAGGTTTAATATGCCCCATACATAAGAAGGGAGATGTCACAACGTGCAGCAATTATAGAGGTATCACGTTGTTGAGTACCGCCTATAAGATACTCTCCTCTATCCTACAAGACCGGATAACCCCATACGCTAAAACCGTCATCGGACAATATCAGTGTGGTTTCATTCCAGGCAAATCAACAACTGATCAGATCTTTACCCTTAGGCAGGCGATGGAAAAATGTCTAGAATTTAACATCCCAACATACCATCTGTTTATAGACTATAAGGCCGCCTATGATAGCATAGCCAGGGTAGAACTTTACAAAGCCATGAGAGAATTCGGCATCCCAAATAAATTGACACGACTATGTAGGTTGACCATGACCAACGTAACAAGCCAAGTAAAAATAGCCGGATTGCTATCCAGACCAATCAACATCTTTAATGGACTCCGACAAGGGGACGGTCTGGCCTGCCTCCTCTTCAACGTGGCGTTGGAGAAAGCAATCCGTGACTCTGGCACGGCAACACGAGGGACCATCGTCAACAGGTCCAGCCAGTTACTAGCTTACGCAGACGACATTGACATCATCGGAAGAACCGAACAAGCTGTACACGATTCCTTCATCCAGATCGAGCAGGCGGCACAAAATCTGGGGCTGTACATTAGTGACAGTAAAACAAAGTACATGGTGGCGTCGAATGCGAGAGGAACAGTTGGTCAAACAATCAAGGTAGCGGAGCACGAATTTGAAGTGGTGCAATCCTTTAAATACCTTGGGTCAATAGTAGCAGCCGATAACAATATAGAAGAAGAAATACGCGGGCGGCTTCTCAAATCCAACAGAGCCTACTATAGTCTGTCAAAGCTTTTCAAATCCAGAAATCTCACCATAACTTCAAAACTGCTGCTGTACAGGACCATGGTCCTGCCAGTACTCACATATGGATCCGAGGCTTGGGTGCTTAGCAAAAGGCACTCCGACCTCTTAGCTGCGTTCGAGAGAAAAGTCTTAAGGAGAATTGTTGGCCCCATATGTGAGGAAGGACGATTCCGGAGACGGTACAATCATGAATTGTACGCAATCTACCTAGAAGCAGATATCGTGACAAAAATTAAGCTCGGTAGACTCCGGTGGGCAGGGCACCTAGCTCGCATGAGCGAAGAGGAGCCTGCTCGAAAAGTTCTTTGTGGTACATTCTATGGTAGACGGCAGCGTGGTAGACCATGCTTGCGCTGGAGAGATGGCGTAGACCAGGACGCCCGAAGCCTTGGGGTGCGCAACTGGATGGCGTCGGCTAGAGACCGGGATAGGTGGAGAGACTTGTTGAAAGAGGCCAGGACCGGAACCCGGTTGTCGAGCCGATGATGATGATGATTTATAAGTTAAGTGTTTTGATATACAGTGACTGTGGTCGCCACAAAAGCTCTGTGTAATTGTTGTGTGTGTGAACAGTACCTATATAAGTCGCAAGAGAAAATGCATATGACTGAGCAATTTCTAAATAATATAAGAACATAAGTTCTATATATTATATTATATAGTAATATATATTAGTTGGGTCAATACAGTTTTAGTGACTTAATGCGAAACTTACCTATCTACTCTAGACAGATTTGATACCATCAATGTGTACAGTGTACTGTGGTGACCATATGGAACTCACAAATTCAAAGTTTGGACGACCATTGAAGATGTTATCACATAACATAAAAATTCCCTACTCCCCTAGCTTTATAAGACCAAGCATTGCATTGGCCTTATTTCAAATTTCATCAATTTGTAGTGAAATTTCAAGGTTTTGTAAAAAGTCAAAATGCTGATCAAATGCTGATTTTACTTGATTGGATTTTTTTTAAAGCACATCAAATGGCATTTCGACCCACTGAAAAACAGATTATTATTAGAACGCCGCCAGTCATAAAAAATATTTAAGAAATTTATTTAAATCATTTATTATCATCACCGTAATACCGTACAGAAATTTGTTATTGAAACAAAGTCATTGATCTATAGTAGTTGGCCATGGTGACTACCTGGAGTTACAGTAGAGTCTTCAATTATCGAACCAAAAGTGAACATTTTACAAAGTTTTCAATAATCTAAGCTAATTTTCGCCCAATCTTTTCTTTTCTCGTTCTTGTTGCTTGCTTTTTATGGATTAGTTGTGAAGGTTGGGAGTTAGATTTAAGAATCCCTTTGAAAATAGCAGGTGGCACGCTTGTCGACGCTCGGCTACGCTCGTCGGACGCGGGGCATCTTGCTGTATAAAACCTTCCAAAATAAAGTTAATTCGTGCCAAAAAAAAAAATATAACACTAAAACACAAACAATGAGAGAGATAACTATTTCGCCTTTGAATCTGCACAACAGGTGTTGTGTTGTGTTAACCATTCGGTTATGTGACATCCCTTATCCTATAGTAACTCTGTTAACGTTACCTCTATACTGCACTAGCCAGAAAATTTTAATAAAAGTGCAGCCCCAGAATGCGCTTGTATCAACTCTCTAATGCACCATCATCACTTACCCTTTACCTTTGGTAGGCGACTGCTTTCGGCTCATGTGTAGAGGATCGAAATTGTTTCATGATGGGTCGCTTGAGTAGCATCAGCATGATCTTGGCAACGTCGTGATGATCGCTACGAGGACCGCTTATGATATGGACACAGTATCATGGGCCGATGGGACTTTCCAATTGACAGCCTGGATCTGAGTTCCTCAATACGACTAAAGTTTTTTTGTTTTTATTTTTTTTAATTGATGAATTTTCTTATTAAAATTTCCCGAAACTAGTTTGTCAATAATTTAATTTAATAAACTTGATTTTATAAAAGCCACGAGGGCAGATAAATCGACTGATCGCAGAAATGGTTTGTTCAAAAAAGGGCAGATCGAGCTGCGGAAATCGCTTAACAGCCGATGGTCGATCATCGAAACTTCGAAAATAGAAAAAAATAGTTCAGAGGTTTTTTCGAACAATAAGCTTCGTGCCTTTGGGGTAGGAACACATGAGTTGTGGTAAATATTAAATTTTAATATTCGTATGTGTCGGAATTTTATGTGGAATTCATTACATAGTCACTAAATATCGTAAATTAATTTTCTGCCTATTAAAAAAGAGAACAAAATAATATATATGAATAAAAATATAAAGTGGCTACCCAGGTGGGCCGCACTGTATTTTGTGTATTTATGGAGAAGTTTAAACAAAAATAAAACCACTTTCTTCATCTATCTATAACTTTCTTTGTATAATTTGCATTAAAAACTGAACTAATCTGTTTTTTTTTTTTTTTAATGTACCTGATATGCATTTGTTTGTTTTAAGTTAATGTGATTATATTTTTAGTCCCAACGTAATAAGATCCGAAATTTGTTTTTGAAAGGATATAAAAGCCATATCTATTCTAAGTAAATATTCAGTTTAAATCCTGAACGCATTTAAGTAGCTTCTTCTACATATCTCAAACAAATAAAATTAATTATTGTTTAATCAAAAATGAAGCTCTTCATATTTGTTGCATTCGTCGCCTTTGTTGCAATTGCTAAGGTAAGTTCTGCTTAAAACCAATTTAATAATAATTGTTGTTAAAAAAAATCACTTTAAACAGGCTGATTATCCTAAAGAAAAAAATGAAGAACATAACGTAATTATTTCGAAATGCCGGGAGGTATTCAAATCACCCGATGAAGAGTATACAAAGTTGCGATATGATCAGATTTCTGAGCCTGATGAAAATATGCGATGCCTAGTTGATTGTTTCATGGTCAAGGTTGGAGTCTTAAAGGGTGGAGAATTTCAGAAAGAAGTAGCTAGTAAATTTTACACCAAGCTTTCTGGTGAAGAGAAGGCCATTGAGATTATAAAAGAATGTAGTAATGAGTCTGGACCAAAAAAGTGTGAAACTGCATACAAATTACACAGTTGTTTTATCAAACTTAAGGCTTATTAGGTAAAGATGAAAATAAGGTATTTGATCCATATTATTTGTAAAAATAAAGTGTAGAAAAAACTTGAAGACATTTTTTATTACAATATATTTAATGAAGTGCACGACTAGGTCGCACGAACTTGCTCCTATGTAATAGAGTAGGAAATTTAAAATTTAAAATTTATTAGAGAAAACTTTTCATAAGAATAAAATTAATTTTTTAGAATATAGTGGTTTGTTTAAAAAAAAAATAAGCTTTTATACTCGTATACAAAATGTTTAAAACATTTTTAAGAAAAAAGGTGTTAGGCCAACTTTAAGTTTTTATTACTGTAAGAATGAAAATTAAATTTCAAAAAAAAAAAAAAAAAATACTAAGCCGTTTTTGAGATATCGAAATTTCCAAAAGAAAAAAAAGACTTTTTTTCCAAAAATAATATTTTTTTAAATGCAATGTTCTTTAAGCTTTTTATTAGCTTCTCTATAAAAAAATTAACTAAAACCCGTTTGATTAAGAAATCACATGGTAATCTGTTTTATCTCTTACTACAGAGTTCCAAAAATGAATTTTATGAACTGTTTTCTCTATTAACATTTTATTTTTTGTTTGGCTCCCTTGAATATACATTTTTTTATTAGGATTTCATAAACTTAGCAAAAACGAATGTTCTTATATTTTTTTTTTCAACGCTTTCAGTACCTACTGGTGGAAGGTTAGTTGGGTCATTCCAGTTTAAGTGACTTAATGCAAAACGTACATATTTTTACGCTGGGCAAATTTGATACCATCAATATGTACAGTGTACTATGGCCACCATACAGTACTCACAAATTCTAAAGTTGTCACGAGCAATGAAGATGCTATTAGGTTATGTACACGGAAATAAATAAATAATTAAAACCAAGTACTAGATTGGTCTTATTTAAAATCTAATCATTGTGGAGTGTTACGTCAATGGTTTTGTGCAAAGCTTACACCCAGGTCAAATGTTGATTTTACTCTTATTGATTTATACTGTAGTTTCAGCGTATTCGATTTTTACTTTAAAAGTGCATAGTTTGGCATTTCGACACATTTAAAAACAGATTATTATCAGAACGTCAAACTGAAAAAATATTTAAGTCATCAATAAATGTAATCGATTAATGTCATCAGCGTAGATAATGTAGATTTACTGTTGACACAACGTTATTGATTGCATCTTCAAAGAGTTGTGGACCCAGGTTACTACCTTGAGGTACACCAGAGTCTGCGCTTATTGAGTAAGAACTGATTCCTCTTAAAATTATTTTACAAGCCTTTCCCTACAAATACGGCCTGATCTATTCAACGATAGCTGAAAGAAAACTAAGAAATGAAAGTTTGGACAAAATAAGACTATGAAACAGCTTATCGTAGGCCTTAATGAAGTCTCTATAGATTTCTTAATTGTTACTTGTCTCGTCGAAGTACTTCATAGTAGCAAGAAATTCATCAGATTTTCTTTTGCTATAAATGAACTTCCAAAACTGTTTTGGATCAATGAGAAGTGTAGAATGCATTTTAAATCGAGTCGATCTCGTACTGTGACAGCGTAAAGACGTCCTTGGCTTCACAGTTTCCCAATTTTATAGTGTGTGCTTATTATCAAGTATAAAGTTTGACAAACTAATTTCAATATAGAGCATAGCTCAGTGTAAGAGGTGGCGAACCCACACACTCAAAAAATTTTCCTGGTGCGGGTTTTCTGTATAATACAACCAGGAGAAATCGTGGTAAATGTTATCAGATTCTTGGTCTATGTTATCGGATTTCCTGGTAAAAGTGTGTTTATCTGTATCTTGGTAACCCCTACCAGGAACCAGGAAGTTAGTTTTGCTACCAGGTTTCCTGGTAGAAAAAAGTAGGGAAAATCCTGGTAGATATTATCAGATTCCTGATGTATGTTATCGGATTTCGTGGTAAAAATGTGTTTATCTGTATCTTGGTAACCCCTACCAGGAACCAGGAAGTTAGTTTTGCTACCAGATTTCCTGGTAGAAAAAAAGGTAGGGGAAATCCTGGTAAAGACTATCAGATTCGTGGTGTATGTTATCGGATTTACTGGTAAGATCAATTTTACCTTGAATCTGATAACCCATACCAGGAACCAGGAAATAAATGAATCCTGGTAAACTGGTAACTATTATCAGAATTTTTTGATAAAAAACAAAAAATCTGTATCCTGGTAGATTTTATCAGTACCCTGATTAAATGTGTAATATTCCTGGTAGGGTTTATTAGAATTTCCTGGTACCTGGAACCAGAAGTCATGGTAAATAATAAAAAAAAAACAATAAATTAAAAAAAAATCCTCCTGGTTGCATGTATCAGAACCCTGGTTATATTTACCACTAAAATGAAATCTGAAGCTATGGTTATTATTATCGGACTTCTGATAAAAATTATTCGGAAGATTTTTTGTTTACTTTACCAAAACTGTTGGTAGTATTTACCAGTGTTTCTGGTTCCATTTACCAGTAAACATGAAATTGTTTCATTTGTCAGGATTTCTGGTTCCAGATACCAGTAACAGGATGTATTTTTAATTTTTTTGAAAGTAATACAAATATTATTGGACTTTTTAATTAATATTATTTTCCTAGTAAAAGTTACCAAATCCCCACTAAAATTTTAGTTTTTTTTGCTAAAGTAGATTTACCTTGAATCTGATAACCCATACCAGGAACCAGGAGATAAATGAATCCTGGTAAACTGATAAATGTTACCAGGTATTTCTGATAAAAAAGCAAATCCGTATCCTGGTAGTATTTATCAGAATCCTGATAAAAAAGTGTAACATTACTGGTAAAGTTTATCAGAAATTTCTGATATCTAGAACCAGAAGTCACGGTAAACATCTAAAATAAAATTTGTATGAATAAAAAAAATCTCCTGGTTGTATGTATCAGAACCCTGATTATATTTACCACTAAAATGAAATCTGAAGCTATGGTTAATATTATCGGACTTCTGATAAAAATTATTTGGAAGATTTTTTGTTTACTTTACTAAAACTGTTGGTAGTATTTACCAGTGTTTCTGGTTCCATTTACCAGTAAACATGAAATTGTTTCATTTGTCAGGATTTCTGGTTCCAGATACCAGTAACAGGATGTATTTTTAATTTTTTTGAAAGTAATACAAATATTATTGGACTTTTTAATTAATATTATTTTCCTAGTAAAAGTTACCAAATCCCCACTAAAATTTTAGTTTTTTTTGCTAAAGTAGATTTACCTTGAATCTGATAACCCATACCAGGAACCAGGAAATAAATGAGTCCTGGTAAACTGGTAACTATTATCAGAATTTTTTGATAAAAAACAAAAAATCTGTATCCTGGTAGATTTTATCAGTACCCTGATTAAATATGTAATATTCCTGGTAGGGTTTATTAGAATTTCCTGGTACCTGGAACCAGAAGTCATGGTAAATAATAAAAAAAAAACAATAAATTAAAAAAAAATCCTCCTGGTTGCATGTATCAGAACCCTGATTATATTTACCACTAAAATGAAATCTGAAGCTATGGTTAATATTATCGGACTTCTGATAAAAATTATTCGGAAGATTTTTTGTTTACTTTACCAAAACTGTTGGTAGTATTTACCAGTGTTTCTGGTTCTATTTACCAGTAAATATGAAATTGAATAAAAGATTTTATATGCTACCTAGATAGATACATATTTTGATTTTTTAAAAGTTATTTACATAATTTTAGATGTAAATGAAATACATATATACATATATAGCTAATTCACAGCACACATTTCACTGAATTTTGCTTTTGCAATGCGCGAATTCATTTGGCTAGCTATACTCGTCTCGGCATGCCGCATGCATACATAACATGTGTACATTTGTTTGTAGATTTCATTTTCCATCGCCAGCCGCTATTTTATAAAATTAAAGATAGTAAAGCGCTTTTGTACGATTGTTTCGAATTTCTTATATCCAAATATTCAATGATTGAGTCTATTTACAAAGCACATCTTTTAAAAAATTGAATAAAACATCAGTTAATATTCTACTTCGATTTGCTTTGTCATGAAATGACCATTGTCAATCCGTATAAAGTATACTTTTAAAAGATAAACTAGCTAGTTGCTGGTGTTAAAGTAAGACGAGCTCTTTAACATTAAAGTATAGTTTATATCCTTTAAAACTACCAAAAAGTTGGTTCTCGTCTTATACATAATATTTAGATTCGTCGCCTATTCTAAAATTGATTTAGAGAACGTTTCATATGTTTAAAATTTTGTGCCATAAAATTTAACTTAAGTTAGAAAAAAAGATTATTTTTGTATAAGTACATTATGGTTCCGTCCTTGCACAATTTTTCTAAGTAATGTATATGAGGGACAAATGATTTTTTCACTTAAGTGTACTACCGGTGTTTTTACTCATCATTTAAGTTTTTCATTTAAGTGGGAAAATACCGAAAATTCACTTAAGTAAACAGAATAATATTTTTCATTTATTATGTTTCATTCATATGAAAAAAAAAATACTTAATTACAGATAACAGCCATAATGCCATAAAGCCGTAAGTGTCAACTAACAAGATATAATACATTTTGATAATGTACCTCGTATTTCTAAATTTAATTAATTTTTCTAAAATTAAGTTTCATTTTTTAGAGTTTAATAATTATAAAAGTCTTATTTAGTGTATCTAATATTTATAAAACGCAGACTGTTCTGCACTCAGCATTTTACAACCCTGTTTTTCTGTATTCTCCCGCTTAAAATAACTTAGCCTGGTTCATAGTACCATTCCCCTGATTAATATTACCAGGAAAACTAAACGAGTGGAAGAAAGAAGTAAGCCTCTTAATGTATTTTTCCCTTTCCCTCGCTGAACAAAAAACATTTGCACTGGTAACAGATACCAGTCTCCTGGTTTATATTATCAGTGACGCCAATAGAAATGTGCAAATATACAAAAACGTTTATACAGAGATGTTATGTAGGTATTTTGTTTAATTGACACTGGTGGATAAGATATATATTTAAGTAGATTCTGATAATTTTTACACAAACCTTTAAATTCGACTTGAAAATTGGTGTTACAATTTACAACTTAATCATTTACACTTATTTGTAGTTTACGCTGTGTCTTCATTAGCAATATTAGAGAATAAAGCAACTTCACTAATACAGATAACAGCCATAATGCCATTAAGCCAAAAGTGCCAATTAACAAGAGATAATGCACTATGGTAATGTGCCTCGTATTTCTAAATGTTGACGCGTGTATTTTTCTAAACTTAAGATTCATTTGTTATAGTTCAACTTTCTGAAGGCAAGGCTTATTTCCTACTTGAAAAGCCACTGGGGTTGTTGATCACCCCACCACTTTTTATTTTAGATAAAACAATATTTAAACTGAAAAATAATTCTTTTTTATTATGAGATCGAATGTTTACATTAATAGGAAACTGAGAAAAGTCTTTTTTTTAGATTTTTTTAAATCTAAGACATAATAAACGAGCGAAAGAGGCAATCATTTTTTGTTAGATATTATGGTTTTTCTCAAGTAGTAGGGTGATCGGTAACCCCGCTTGCCATCGGAAGGTTAATATAATAGCTGCGTTTTATTTTAACCCAGATCTGATCCGGATTGGATTTCGTTTTCAAAATAACACGTATAACAACAAATACACACAAAACTGGGCCTTGTGTTGTTTTTGTTATACATGTAATTTCGAATAAAGATCCAATCTGGATCAGATCTGGGGGAAAATAAAATACAACTAATATATGGGCTTATCCCTGTAAATTTTAACTTCTTGAGTTTGAAAAAAAAACAAAAAAAAAAATTAAGGCACGCATGTAAATTTGAGTTTTTCTTCAATTATAGACCACGAATAAATAAAAAACTTCAAAATAACTCATATGTATTGTTTGTTAAAGAGTATAAGGGTATAACGTATAGAAAAATGAATTTAAAATAATTTATTTTAAGCACCGAGTTAATTGATTTGGTTTTTATTTTTAATCTTCACAGCTTCTGTTTTCAAACTTATTTGTTTAAAACTTTTACCATTTTTTTTTATAATATCTACAGTTTAAATTACGCTCATTGTAAGGGTAAAATCAAACAATGCTTTGGTGTGCTAGTAAAAAATGTGCCTTTTTTGAAACAGTTACGTTTTTTACCTTCGTTTTGTTAACTTCATAAAATTTGTACATAATGAAGCACGCATTGAAGCCAAAGATTTTTTTACTCTAGATAGCTTAAATAATGATGCAGACCATAAAAAAATGCCCCATGATCAATGTTAAAAAAATAGACACGAAAATTTGTGACAATTAAAGATTTACGAAAAATCACGCATGGCAGTTTTTTCTAAAATTTATATCATATAGGATTATTTATAAGGAAGGCACGCACTCAAAATGAATGATTTCAATTAATTTTGACCTTCATTTATCTGAAAAAAACAAAAATTGTGCTAAGTAATCTTATGTTAAAAATTATTTTTGCAATAATACAAAACGTTAGTTATCCACGCACGCAGCCAAAAGTCTCAATATTCGATGATTTTTTCGATTTCAAACACTTTCGCACTATCTCGATGGTTCATTTTATAAATTGAATAGTTAAAACTCAATGATATATATAATATTATAAGTTCCAAAACCTGAATATTTAATACTAATGTCTATATATTTCGACGCATGGCAAAAGTTAAAATTTGCACGGATAAGCCCATATAAGTCTGATTTAGTTTAATATTTATAAAACGCAGACTGTTCTGCACTCAGCATTTTACAACCCTGTTTTTCTGTATTCTCCCGCTTAAAATAACTTAGCCTGGTTCATAGTACCATTCCCCTGATTAATATTACCAGGAAAACTAAACGAGTGGAAGAAAGAAGTAAGCCTATTAATGTATTTTTCCCTTTCCCTCGCTGAACAAAAAACATTTGCACTGGTAACAGATACCAGTCTCCTGGTTTATATTATCAGTGACGCCAACAGAAATGTGCAAATATACAAAAACGTTTAAACAGAGATGTTATGTAGGTATTTTGTTTAATTGACACTGGTGGATAAGATATATATTTAAGTAGATTCTGATAATTTTTACACAAACCTTTAAATTCGACTTGAAAATTGGTGTTACAATTTACAACTTAATCATTTACACTTATTTGTAGTTTACGCTGTGTCTTCATTAGCAATATTAGAGAATAAAGCAACTTCACTAATACAGATAACAGCCATAATGCCATTAAGCCAAAAGTGCCAATTAACAAGAGATAATGCACTATGGTAATGTGCCTCGTATTTCTAAATGTTGACGCGTGTATTTTTCTAAACTTAAGATTCATTTGTTATAGTTCAACTTTCTGAAGGCAAGGCTTATTTCCTACTTGAAAAGCCACTGGGGTTGTTGATCACCCCACCACTTTTTATTTTAGATAAAACAATATTTAAACTGAAAAATAATTCTTTTTTATTATGAGATCGAATGTTTACATTAATAGGAAACTGAGAAAAGTCTTTTTTTTAGATTTTTTAAAATCTAAGACATAATAAACGAGCGAAAGAGGCAATCATTTTCTGTTAGATATTATGGTTTTTCTCAAGTAGTAGGGTGATCGGTAACCCCGCTTGCCATCGGAAGGTTAATATAATAGCTGCGTTTTATTTTCCCCCAGATCTGATCCGGATTGGATTTCGTTTTCAAAATAACACGTATAACAACAAATACACACAAAACTGGGCCTTGTGTTGTTTTTGTTATACATGTAATTTCGAATAAGGATCCAATCTGGATCAGATCTGGGGGAAAATAAAATACAACTAATATATAAGTCTGATTTAGTTTAATATTTATAAAACGCAGACTGTTCTGCACTCAGCATTCTACAACCCTGTTTTTCTGTATTCTCCCGCTTAAAATAACTTAGCCTGGTTCATAGTACCATTCCCCTGATTAATATTACCAGGAAATCTAAACGAGTGGAAGAAAGAAGTAAGCCTCTTTATGTATTTTTCCCTTTCCCTCGCTGAACAAAAAACATTTGCACTGGTAACAGATACCAGGTTCCTGGTTTATATTATCAGTGACGCCATCAGAAATGTGCAAATATACAAAAACGTTTATACAGAGATGTTATGTAGGTTTTGCGTTTAATTGACACTGATGGATATGAAAATAATATCGATATTTATTTAAGGGGATTCATATATTTTTTGCATAAAGACACTTCAAATACCTTTAAATTTGACTTGAAAGTTGGTTTGTTACAATCTACAACTTAATCATGGGCCCTTTTTGTAGTTAACGCTTTAGCTCCAATAGCAATATTAAGGACAATAGCAACTTCACTAGCAATGGGGAATTTATAACTTTGATAGGCATTTCGTCGCCAGGCAATTTCTGTTTAAATTTCATAATTTACAAGTTTAACTCAAAAAAATGTTTAATTTTTCTCATTATTTTTAGATTTAGTTTCAAAATAACGTAGAGGGTACCCAAAATCACGGAGAAGCCATTCTGAAAAGGTGAATCATAAAAATATATTGCCTCAGAAATGGAACTGCGATTATTGCCTATCGATCGATGGTGGGGCAATATTGCCCCAAATATTGCCAGTGAAGCCCCTGGGTTAAGTGTTAAACAAACATGGACCAAATCCCATTGCACAAGCAAAATTCATGAATGTCAAAATTAAGTAAATTTGTTTGGCCTAATCGAAACTTATTCTTAAAATCATGATACTTGTATGCAGTTAAAAGACTTTACACAGTTGACAAAATTTCATAAAATGTTTATTGACTCTGTGGCTTCATTAGCCATAAATTGAACACATAATATAGCTAATTTTAAAAATACCCAGTTATAGCTATACGAGTTATTTTTTTAAAAACGCTTCAAGTTCAATTCTTAGTTTATTTGACGTGATAATAAAAAAAATAACTATGAATAAAAGTCAGAACCACACTTATCTCACGTGTCATGTTGTGGAGTGAAGTATGTCTGTCCCTTCATATTTCATGGAAATATACTATATACGGCCGGCACACCACATGAGACAAATGTGTTTCTACGGATATTAAATACACAAAAAATGTGCGGTTTGGTCTTAAATCGAACTCAAAATGAAACCTCTTTCACATATAACTTTAAAATGGTTGCAATTTTTTACAAAAAATATCTATTGCATTTTTGTATAATTATTTCGCAGAAATAATACCTGTAACAATTTTCTATCAAACAAAATATTGTTACAAATTACATGTAAAAATAATTTTCTTGCATCGATTAAAAATTTGTACCATAAGCCTCTAAAACAGCCCTGGCATTATGTTTCACATCGCCATCGTCATTCTCATTCATCATATCCCCGTCGCGTCACTAGTTTAGTTAGTTGGTTAATTGTTCTTGTGCGTGCGCGGTCGTTCTCGTTGGTCGTTCCCTGTTAATAAAAACATTAAAAAAAACGTTAAAAAAAACATTAAAAAAATTACTGCAGTGACAAAATAATTGGTAAGTAATACTTATACGTAGTTTGTTATCAATATTTTATAAAAAAATATGCATAAAAGTAAGAAAATAGACTGAAGAAAGTTTTTTTCTTCTTTTTGTGAAACAATTTTTTCATATTTCTTGAGCCGGCATCCATTTTGATTTTAGGGACTTTGTGATTTGTGAGCATATCAAATAAAATATATCAATAATTAGTTTATAAATTTGAATCAATTAGTGAATTCAATAATAATACATAATTTCGTGGCCTTAAAACGAATATTTATTAAAAATATTTCTAAGGCAAGATTTCTCAAGTCGCCATGCGGCATGCATTTTGATTTTAGGCGCGTTGTGACTTGTAAAAGAAAAAATTTTGCAGTTTACTTGAAACATTTTCATACTAAAACTTTTTTTCGTTGTTGAGTAAAATTTTTTCATAATTCATTGGGGGTTGTCGTGGAAAAAATTTTCCACGGAATTTTTAGCATCGCCGAAAACTGGAAACGTGAATTATGGTCAAAGTTTCTCTCATAATGTATTGACATAAAAAAAAACTGAATATTCCATGGCAATAAGACAGAAATCTTGCCTCAGAAATATTTTTTATAAATATTCGTTTTAAGGCCACGAAATTATTTATTATTATTGAATTCACAAACTAAACGATTGCCTAAAATACATATAATTGAATCGGTCATTCCAACAACCTCATAAGTCATTCAATTAAAATTTTTCAGGAATCAATAAAAACTGTTTCATGCACAAACAAATGAGTTTTAAACGACTTTTTTGTATGCTTAATTAAGTATTTTAGTGATAATTTTTGTGCATGAAACAGTTTTTATTGATTCCTGAAAAATTCTAATTGAATGACTTATGCGGTTTTGGAAATGACCGATTCAACTATATGCACCTGCGCGGAAAATTAAACCAAATAGCCCCATTAGTCACATTTTGGCAACCAAACAGTTGTGAAATTAAAAACGCGCGCCTAGCCTAAAGGACTCGAGCGCCTTTAATGATTTCGAGGAGAAATTGAAAATTGTGCACATGCACATACATATGTTATATTTGCATGCCGAGACGACTACAGCCAAATGAATTTGCACCTTGCAACAAAATTCTGCTAATTATTTGTTGTTATCAATCACACCAAAAAATTGCTGTGGGCTCTTAGTCTATTATTTTAGATGGACATGAAGTATATATTAGCTAATTCACAGCATAAAAATTCAATTTTGTTGTTGCAAGGTGCAAATTCATTTGGCTGTAGTTGTCTCGGCATGTTGTATACGTATGTGTATAGTGTATCATTTTGTTATCATTTTTCAATCGCGTATGAAACAAAACTGAATGAAAAACGAACTTAATTATCACCTCATTCACTAAAAGAAAAACGTTCGCACAAAAGGAAATCCAGAACCAAACTACGTTTAAAAATATCTTATGTCCTTATTATTACGGGTATTTTTTTAGGTTTACAAACGGTAAAATATCTTATGACTACTTAGGGAGAGAAAAATGTCAGTTTCGAATCAAAAAAACCATTTTATGTTCACATAAGATGATTAATTTGCGTTTTCACTTTTTCGCAATTTTTTTTTTAATATTTTATCTTATGTTGACTTAGGCCAGCCGCGCACTAGCAATTTTTAGTTGCGAAACTGCTTGGTTCGGGCAACTAAAATGTTTGTGTTTCGACACAAACTAAACGATTGCCTACAATGAGTTCGCCATTTTATTGAACATATTGTTATCTGCAACTGCACGGACATTCAACCAAACAGTTCATCTGTTTTCTATAAGTAACCAAACAGTTTCGCAACTTAAAATTGATAGTGCGCGGCTAGCCTTAAGGATGACTTTAGTTGCTTTTAAGACTTCACAATAATAGAAAAGTCTTAAGCCAATATAATCTTAAGTCTATTTTAGGTATTAAAATTAAGCAGAATAGACAATCTTATGTGGACTTAAGATATTTTACCGCGTGTAGAGTTGTGTCTTTTGAACACGAATCTTTGAACGAATCTTTTGAACGCGAAATTGTTTTTGTCTATAAAAAAGCAAAGGAGTGAGATAGATGGATGCCGATAACACAGAACTGTAGCCCTTTAGAATGGCACTGAGGATCGACAAAAAACCGCGAAATAGCTCAAGGGCCATTTTCTTCATTAGAAGTTGACCGCAACTTGAGGATTTTTATTCTCAACTTGTGATTTTGTTTTTCTTGACTCAAAGTTGACAGTTTCAACTTACGATTCTCTTCTGGTTTCCTCAACTTCCGAAAATATATGTAGATAGATAGATAGATAAATTCTTTATTTTTTCAATCATTTAAAAGTATAATAGTTGTGTTAAAAAGATTTACAAACCATGGCTTGATAAGCCGTCTGCTGTAAGAACTCAAATAAAAAAAATTAAAAAAGTAGTAATACTATAAAGAGAGAAAATAATACAAAAACATGTAAGACGCTTATATTTTTTTTAAGAAATTGTTTCTTAAATATGATTTGAAACATACACATGTATTGCATTTAAATTAATTCTGTCGCAAATCAACCGTAGTTTTGAGACAAGGATTGACAGAAAAGAATATTGGGCTCTGCGATGTAGTTCTTTATGGCTAGGAATTTAATACACCCACAAAAGTTAAACATCATTATTTGATTAACAATTGAATTTAAAAAATTCAGTTTTGAGCAATAAACTTTGAATTATTTTTAATAAACAAAAGCAATATATATAACTTTTATTTTAATGTTATCGTATTAACAAAAAATATATTTTACCTATTCTCCACCGGAGAATAGGAAATAAAACAAACTGAATTATTTTATTTAAAGGCAATTTTATTTTAGTTATATATGTCTGAAGCTTCAGATCCCTTACCGCTGGTGGGGGGAAATCTTTGGCTTATACGAAGAGACTGATGAAATATTAATGCGATGCGTACGATCAAATGATCTCTTTTTATAGTATTTAAATGCTAACGCAGCAAATCTTTGTTTGACTGCGGATGATGCGATGATTCAATTTATTTATGAAATATTTCTCACACAAGCTGCTTAGGGCAAAAAGTGCTGATATGCAATTTTATTCTTCTTTGTATACATTAGTGGTTTCGATCGCATCATCAAGTTTATGAAATTGGAAATCAAGTATTTGTGGGGGCGCACAAGTGGGCTCTGATATAACACCTCCCCCCTTAGAGTCTTCTAATGGTCGGAAAGTGACCTTTGGAAGATTTACATTATTTATTATCTTCCTATTTTTAGTTTTACATTTTAAATAGATATAAAGGATTACGATAAGTGTAATGATTAAAATTATCATGTACATAGTTAAATTTGTATGTTTGTGCTTGTATTTTAATTCTTCAATTTCTTTTAAATTTTGTATATTTTGATAATGTAATTCTTGAAAAGTTATATCTTTTGATTTGGTATAATTTATATTTTCAATTGTATTTGGAATTAAAGGTTCGTGTTTATAATTTTTTCTTTCGTACATTTTATTGTCTATTTCGATTTTACAATTTTCAAATTTAATAAGGTAGTTACCTTTAACAGTAATGTTTTGATTATTACAATTTTGATTTATTTCTTGTAATTTTACATTTATCAATACAAGATTATTATTTCCTATTTCTAATATTTTTTCGTTTACATTTTTTAATAGTTTACAATTCATTTGATTTTTAAATATATTTTCAATACAATCATCTTTTATTTCTGATAAATATTTTTTCATTTTGGTATTGTTATAAATTATTTGGTCTTTAGTCAAAAACATTTTATTACTAATATCTAATTGTTGACTATCTTCTAAATTTGGTATGGGTTGGATATATATTTGTTTGTATATTTCATTTGTAAAGTTTGGGATTTCGATTATAAATATGATAGTGTTTTTATATAAAGCAAGTTCTAATTTGATTTGTGAAAGTTTTTCAATTGTTATATTATTTTTGTCAAGTTCTGTTTCTGAAAATATATCTTTGCTTAAGATTCCTAGTCTCGATGTTAAAATTATATCTTTAATTTTGTCTATGTCATTTGTCAAATATTTTATATTGTCTTTAATTTCTATTTCTAATTTCAATTTGTTAAAATCTCTTTCTAAATCGTGTTGAGTGCGAATAGATTTTTCTATATGGTCGATAAATTTTTTAGTTTTGTTATTAAAAGTATTAGTTAGTAATGCAATTTGCTCATTAAAATGATTATTAATTTGTATTTGTGAATTTGAATTTTCTATTAAATTGTGTGTATTTGTTTCTATTAATTTAAGTCTTTCTTCTATTTCTTGTCTATCGTCGTCATCCATGGTTCCGTATAAAAATTTCATACCTGTACCTAAAATATTAATAAGTCCTCTCTTCTGTCTGTCATGTGGTATTATAGTTTCAAATTCTTTTCTAGTATGTTTCATTAAATTAATAATTTCGATGTTTTGTTCAGGTAAAAGTTGTATATGGTCTTCTAGTATTTTTAAATTTGTTTCGTACTTAGTTAAATTTATAATATGTAGTATTTTAGTATAGTTTTCTATTATTTCTATCTGCTGTAATTGTATAATTGTAAAACCATTACCGTGGTTGTAGTCAATTATTTGTATTTCTTGGGTTGAGATTATTGGTAGAATGAAAACCAATATGATGAATACCTTTGGAAGTAGTGGGTTGATCATATGAAGATCCGCAAGTGGCTTCTTTTGACGAAGTGTCATGCCTGTGAACAGGAATATTCTCTGTAAATTTCTTTAGTCTATGGAACTGATCTTTATGCAAAATTCTATGGGGTTTCTTTTTGAACCTATTGCCTTCTTTAAGAGTATATTTTTTTCCTTCTTTATTTATTACTTTAACTTTTTTATATTTAGGGGTTAACTTGTTTTTTATTTTATCGGGATCTGTTATTTTCACAAATTGTTCATTAATTTCAATATTCTTACGTTTTTCATTTAATTTATTAATTACCTTCGTTTTATTATCTTCTATTCGTTTAAAAATTATTTCTTTATTTATGACACCAAAATGGATGTCGAAAGGTTTTTCTCGAGTAGTTAAATGAATAATATTATTATAAGCGATTAGAGCTTGGACTGTATGATCGCTTGGATCAACTTGTTCACCAGATTGTTCGATTGAAATTAGGATACGCAAATGCTCGTTAAGAGTTCCATGCAATCTTTCAATATCTGAATTGCCTGTATGTCGATTGGCTGTACAATAATGTATTTGTATGTCTTTATTTACTAAGTAATTGTTTAGAGAATTTGAAACGAAAGCATTTTCATTGTCGAGAGTTATAAGGTTTGGTGTACCCATATAGGAGAATATCTTTGTTAACGCTTTTATAGTATCTATGTGAGTCTTATGTTTTATAGGTTCTGCTGCGGCGTATTTGCTAAATTTGTCTATACATGTTACGTATTTCTTTTTCTTGTTTAAAAACCATATGTCAATGTGGTAATGTTGTCTTGGTCCTGTTGGTGTGGGTGTCTTCTCATATGGAAGTTTTATAGGATTTCTATCAATTTTTGTCATACATATTGCGCAATTATTTATTTGTTTGTTAATTAAAGTTTTAAGATTTGGTATATAGTATTTTCTGTTTAACTCTAGGTACACTTTTTCTATGCCTATATGATTATTATTTGTGTGTGTTTTTAATATTATTTCATTTGCTTCGTCTATTTTAAGGTCTTGCAAGAGTTTTGTGCTTCTATGTAATATTTTGTTATTTAATTTGTTTTCTTTTTTCCATATGTCTTGGAAGTTATTAAATGTCTTGTCATCTTTGACATATATACAATTTAGTTGTGTTGTATCTACTTCTTTTATTATTTCTATAAAATCTTCTTCTTTAAATTCTTTGCGTGTGAAAATAACTCTTCTTTTTCCAATATGTGGGTAAATAATTTGTTGACAATCATTTTCGTTGATTTCAAGTATTATCTGTCGATTATAAAAGTTAATCGGCTTTTCACTAATAGGAATAAGGTTTGTATTATCTGATTCAGCACTATGTTGAGTATGTTCATCATTATCATTATTATTATCGTTATTCATCATGTTTATTTTATTCTCTATTCTTATACGTGACAGTGCGTCTGCCACTTTATTTTCTTTTCCCTGTATAAATTGTATCTCAAAGTCATATTCTTCGAGTTTTATTTTCCATCGTTGTAATTTGCTATTTGGTTCTTTTAAATTACTAAGCCATACTAATGGCCTATGGTCAGTTTTAATAATGAATTTTCTTCCGTACAGATAGTGTCGGAATTGAGCGGTAGCCCAAACAATTGCTAATAATTCTTTTTCTATAGTGCTGTAACTACACTCATGTTTGTTTAATGTGCGTGAAGCAAAACAAAGGGGACCATGGGATTGGCTTAATACTGCTCCAATTGCGAAGTTTGAGGCATCAGTAGTTAGTGTGAATTCTTTTTGGAAATCAGGATGCCTATTTATTAAATCGTCTGCCATTAAATTTTTTAATTTTGTAAATGATTCTATATAATTTTTATCTTTAATATTTATTTTTATGTTTTTTTTAAGGCATAATGTCATGGGTTTTATAATTGCGGCATAGTCACAAATGAACTTGCGGTAATACCCGGTTAATCCAAGAAAGGATTGAATTTCTTTTATTGTGGTAGGTATTGGAAATTTTTGAATGGTTTCAATTTTTTTTGGATTAGGTTTAATTCCATCAGGTGTAATTACGTGACCTAAAAATTCTGTTTCTTTTCTCATAAATTCAGATTTATTCAGAGAGACTTTCAAATTTGCGTTTTGTAAAGCTCCTAAAATTTTCTTAAGTGAACATACGTGTTCTTCTAGAGAAGTACTAAATATAATTATATCGTCAAGATAAACATGACAAATTTTTCCTATATATTCTTTTAAAACCTCATTCATTAAACGTTGGAATGTTGCTGGTGCGTTTTTGAGGCCAAAGGGCATTCGAATGAATTCATAATGTCCTGAAAGAGTTGAAAATGCGGTTTTTTCCCGATCATCTTCCTTTACTTCTATTTGATGAAAACCTTTGGTTAGGTCTAGAGTAGTAAAATAGTTACAATGTCCTAATTTGTCGAGAATAGAATCTATGTTCGGAATAGGATATTTATCCTCTTTAGTTTTTAAATTAAGTTTCCTATAATCAATTACTATACGCCATTCTTTGTTACCTACATTGTCTTCTTTTTTTGGGACTACCCAAATTGGTGCATTATATGGCGATGTGGAGTGTTGAATAATTTTAGATTCTAACATTTCCTTAATTTGCCTATTTACTTCAGATTTATGTATTTCTGGATAACGATATATTCTTGTATATATTGGAGAATTATCCTCTGTGGGTATTTTGTGTTTTACATGATTTGTGAATGTCAAATCGTCTCCCTTTTTATAAAATGCATTTTTATTATTCTTTATTACTTCTAAAAGTTTTACTTTTTCTTCCTTATTTAAATGAGTAGTTCTTATGTCTTTTTCCATTGTTGAATCAAGGATTGACATTTGTGGAATAATTTTACTAAAATAATTTATAGACTCTTCATACTCACGTTCCTCATTTGCGTTGAGAAACAGAGGTATATCCGTTCCATTTAATTTTAGTATCCTTTTTGCATAACAGATCTCGCCATTATTTGGGATAAGGATATTATTTCCAAGGATTCCGTTGTATTCTTCATTAAAGTTATACAATTGAAACTCACAATCTTCTACTACGGGATAAATAAATTTCTCTTTAGGTATAATAACGTCTTTATTAATAGTGATATGATTTCCTACTGTTCTTATGTTTAATGGATTTTGTCTAAATCTAATAAAATTTTCAGGTGCATCCTCTTCTCTGAGAAGGCTATTTGTAGCTCCAGTATCAATTAAAAGACGAATTGTTTTGTGTTCTTTAGTTAATTTAATAAAGGGTAAACTGGTTTTTGATCCGAGGCTGAGACACGAAAATTTACGTTCTCATAATCTTTTTCTTCTTCTACATAGTTAGTTGTTTTATCTAATCTTTTTATTTGAGATGATCTAGGATCTTCTTCCATAGGTTCAAATCTTTGGGGATACTGTCTATAATTATTTGGATTATAATTTCTGTTAAAGTTTTGATTCTGATCCGAATTATAATTTCGATTATTATTATAATTATAATTGTTATAATTTTGTTTTGGTATGTATGGCTTTGGTTGCCAATTATTATTGTTATATTTGTTGTAATAATTATTTTCTCTATTATTATTATTTCTGAAGGGGTTATTGGGGTTTTTAAAATTATTACTATTTTTTGCATGGTCATATTTATTTTCTATTTTTTTATTATAGTATTTTTGTTTTTCATTACTACTACTAGCATCGTTATTTTGTCTTGTGACAAATCCTGCTGAATTTAATTCATGAAGTGCTAGCTCCATGGTATTAGGTCTTAATGCATAGAGAATGGTTCTCATATGTGTAGGCAATCTTTCTTTAAAGATATTAAGTGCTGTCCTGTTATTGTGAGGAATATCTAGAGAATTATTTTCTTGAAGACATTTTTGATTTAATAGGGACAGAGTTTTTTGAATGTAATTATAAAATTTTAATACATCTCCTCTGTACTGAGAATTTCTCAATTCTTCATATAATTGGTTGCTATTTTTAAAGCCACCGAAATTTTCTATTAGCATAGATTTTATGTCTGTCCACTTCGTGAGGTGGGTATGAATTTCTATGCTTTGCCTAGCCCTTCCTATAAATTTAGATTTTAGCAAATTAATACACATTCTCTGACTTTGGTCATTGTACGTTTGTAACGTAGGAATAATGTCATCGACATTTTGAATGAATATTGGAAGATCTTCAGTTCTTCCGTCAAAATTTTGTAATCTTTCTATATATTTAAGGGGATTTAACACTAAACTTATATTACCTGCTGCTACTAGTGGTTGCTGTTGCATTCGTTGTTGTTGCTGTTGTTGTTGTTGTTGGGCTGGTGGATCCATGTTGATCTCTTGTAAATTCCTTTGTTGATTAAATAGTTGGTTTCTGCTATACTTCGATTGTTTTAATCGATTAAAGATGTCTTTCATACAGAACACGTTGGGGCTTTAGATCGTGCCACTTTCTTCCACGATGAATTATTTTTAAATGTTTCTTTTGTAAACGTTTGTAATATATTTTAAACTTTTTTTTTTTTTTTTTATATGTATTATTTTTTGTGTCTTTGCTTTTCTTTTCTTTTCTTTTCTTTTATTATTTCATTTTATGATACTGCACTTTCTTTTTGTATTTTGTTTTTTTAAAAAAAAAAATTTTTTGACTATCCTTTTAATTTCCTTGCACTTTTATTTTCTTTTTGTATATTTTTATTATTATTTTTCTTTTCGTTCTCCTTCTGTTCTTTTCACTTTTAATTTTAATTCTTTCTCCTTCTGTTCTTTTCACTTTTCACTTTTAATTTTAATTCTTTGTTTTATGTTCTTTGAATTTTGCACTAAGCACTTTTTATTTTTAATTGATCTCTTTTTTATTTTTATTTAGTTTTTATTTTTTCGTTTCACTTTTTGTTTAATTTTCTTTTGATTGAATATATTTTTGTTTTCTTAACTCTTCACTTTTCACTCTCAGAAATTATTTCCTCTCTATAAGGTTTCATAGCATTAACCATATGCACTGGCTTTGGCTATTAAATAATTTCTTTTTGTTTTAAAATAATTTCGGTATCCGTTCGAAAATTATTTTTTTTTTTTTTTTTTTTTTTTCACTAAATGTTGTTAAATGCACCATCGATATTCGTTCGACAGTTTTCACTTTTCACTTTATTTAATGATAGTTCGTTTCACGGACTGACATTTGCTTTAATAGATTTTCGCTCTATTTGTTGTCAATCCTACCGACTGCGCCACTTTTATTTTAATGTTATCGTATTAACAAAAAATATATTTTACCTATTCTCCACCGGAGAATAGGAAATAAAACAAACTGAATTATTTTATTTAAAGGCAATTTTATTTTAGTTATATATGTCTGAAGCTTCAGATCCCTTACCGCTGGTGGGGGGAAATCTTTGGCTTATACGAAGAGACTGATGAAATATTAATGCGATGCGTACGATCAAATGATCTCTTTTTATAGTATTTAAATGCTAACGCAGCAAATCTTTGTTTGACTGCGGATGATGCGATGATTCAATTTATTTATGAAATATTTCTCACACAAGCTGCTTAGGGCAAAAAGTGCTGATATGCAATTTTATTCTTCTTTGTATACATTAGTGGTTTCGATCGCATCATCAAGTTTATGAAATTGGAAATCAAGTATTTGTGGGGGCGCACAAGTGGGCTCTGATATAACATATATATATATGGGCTTATCCGTGCAAATTTTAACTTTTACCATGCGTCGAAATATATAGACATTATTATTAAATATTCAGGTTTTGGAACTTATAATATTATATACATATATCATTGAGTTTTAACTATTCAATTTATAAAATGAACCATCGATATAGTGCGAAAGTGTTTGAAATCGAAAAAATCATCGAATATTGAGACTTTTGGATGCGTGCGTGGATAATTAACGTTTTGTATTATTGCAAAAATAATGTTTAACATAAGATTACCTAGTACAATTTTTGTTTTTTCAGATAAATGAAGGTCAAAATTAATTGAAATCATTTTGAGTGCGTGCCTTCCTTATAAATAATCCTACATGATATAAATTTTAGAAAAAACTGCCTTGCGTGATTTTTCGTAAATCTTTAATTGTCACAAATTTTCGTGTCTATTTTTTTAACATTGATCATGGGGCATTTTTTTATGGTCTCCATGTACAAATTTTATGAAGTTAACAAAACTGTTTCAAAAAAGGCACATTTTTTACTAGCACTCCAAAGCATTCTTTGATTATACTTTTACAATGAGCGTAATTTAAGCTCTAGAAACTCTAAAAAAAATGGTAAAAGTGTTAAACAAATAAGTTTGAAAAAAAGAGGCTGTGAAGATTAAAAAATAAAAATCAAATCAATTAGATCGTCTTTTAAAATTAATTATTTTAAATTCATTTTTCTATACTTTATTATTTTATAATTTTCAACAAGCAATACATAGGAGTTATTTTGAAGTTTTTTATTTATTCGTGGTCTATAATTGAAGAAAAACTCAAATTTACATGCGTGCCTTAATTTTTTTTTTGTTTTTTTTTTTTTTTCAAACTCAAAAGTTAAAATTTACAGGGATAAGCCCATATATATATATATAAAAATAAAATATATGTGCACTGGAAAGAACTTTAAAACATTTTTCGAAATATGTAAGTGATTTTCTCAAATTTTTTAAAATGTTCACATGCTATTTTTGCATATAAGTTTTAAAGTTTTTAAGAATCAAAATTTATTAATTCAAATATATATTTAATTAAATTAAAATAAATTTTATGGGCATCGAAATTTTATTTGCAATTTTTATTTGAAAATGCAGCGCAAAATTGTGTAATTATAATGAGTTAAACAATTAACTGCCAGTTACCAGTAAATTTGTGAAGATAACCTAATCTACAGACTTCTTCTAAATTTTCTTATAAAAATAGCATTCGCATGAAAATCCAAAGCTTATCCTCTTACAGTTTACATACATTTTATTTTTCAATACGAATAAAAGACTATTCCATTCTTTACCCAACGTTTTATAAGAATTCCTTACTTCATAAGGGGTTTTGTATGTATTTAATATAATAATATAATAAATACAATATTAAAAACAGTTTCAACAATTACTTTTAGATTTTCTTACTTTTGTGTTAACTATAACTTACTATATGATTTAATACAAAAGTAAGAAAATGTAAAAGTCTTTGTTGAAACAGTTTTTAATATACTGTATAAAAACTTTAAGTAGATAATGTACACCATTTCATGTTTTACATAATGTTTTATTTCGATTTTCAAACCCCATACCAGCAAAACCAGAAAACTAAAGCAGAACACGATACTATAAAGAAACTCCCAGAGGTAAAAGATCCAGAGCAAAAATTGAAAAAAAAGAGTCAACCGTTTAAACAGCAAATCAGCTTCAGCACAAGTGAAAAGCAGCGTCATCATTTGGTACATTTAAATAAATCAAGGGTGAGTTACACTTTCTTGTTTGTAAATTTATTTTGTAAACCAAGTCGAACTTAATTATATATTAAAGTACATCTCCAATACATATTCTGACTTTTAGGAAAATTATAAAAAAAAAAACAAAATGGATTGTTTTATATGCAAACAACACTGCTCTTCCTTAAAAAATATATCTAACCATTTCAAATTGGTTCATAAATTGGATGGAATAGGTGTTTATCGGTGTGCTTTTAATGAATGCATGTCATTTACTTCCACGTTTTCAAACTTTTCACGTCACTGCAAAACGCACATAAAAGACGGGCTAACATTATTTTCGTCAAGCTCAAATATTGATGCGAGTTCTTTTTTGCCAACTTGTTTGCAAGGTTCTTCGAAATCGTTTTCTCCTCCGGCTTCATCTTCGGTGGCAGATTTGCCTTCATGTTCTCTTGACACTAATCATTCTTATGCTAAAAATGATCTTCCTTGTATTGACAATGATATTGATATTAATAATATTGGAATTGATTTTGCTTTAAAATTTTTATTACAATGGTCAAAGAATCCATACATGAACCCATTTTAAGACTTTTCAAATTATTTAACATTAAAACCGAAAACTCGGTCGAAGATCGCTTACGTTATTCAGCATTAATTTCGGCAGTGGAAAATCCCTTCGATTCATGTTGCACTGATCACCAACTAATACATTTTATTTATTTATTTGATATTTATTTGTACATATGTAGATGCTTACACATTAAGACTTTAATAGCCTTTTAGCAAGTGAAGCTTTGATTTGCAATTTCAAAATTGAACAACAGAAATTATACTTAGACAGTTTTATGAGAATAAATTAAATAAATTAACAGAAAATATAACAAAAGAAATTTAAATAAACCAATAAAAAAAACAAATTAATAGCAAACATATACATCTTCGTATTAAGTAGAACAAAATAAAAATTAAAAATTTACAAGAACAAAAACAAGGTTTACCTAACGCGCGTAATAGGATTTTAGTTCCGCTCCGAAACGCCCAGTGCCACCCAACTCCCGTACATGTCCCGGCAATCCATTCCAGAGGCGAATGGAACTAATAAAGAACTGTCGCTCTGAGGTTGTGCATGTAAATCGCGGGAAAATGAGTTGATGAGATCTACTTAAGGATCCGAAGTTTAACTTATCAAACAAGTACATTGGTTCTCGTGTATCAATAATCTTTGAGAGTAAGATCAGAGCTTTGTAAGCGAGAAGATTTTCAAATGTCATACCAAACAGTTCCTTAGCATGGATAGAAATGTGTTCATATCGTCTTATATTGTAAACATATCGCGCAGTATTATTGAAAGCTACATTCAGTTTTCTCTTACTTGCTGAATCACAATTTCTATAGACTTCAGCTCCGTAGGTTAAAATGGGAATGACTAGCGTTTTCGCCAAAAGCAAACGTGTTTTTTGTGGAGTATAATTGTGTGACATCCAAAGTTTCCGCAATGTGCCATAGACCTTTCCAATAATAGCATTTATATGATCGTTCCACGTTAAATTTCTATTGAAAGCAATTCCCAGATTTTTCACCTTATCTACATAATCTATTTTAGACCCCTGAATGCATACCTCCGGAAAGTATGAAAGGTCAAGTACTTGCTTACTTATTACCAGACATTTGGTTTTTGAAGGGTTCAAGACCAATCCGTTTTCTTGCGACCATAAATCTATGGTGAATAAATCATCATTTATTGCTTCCACACAGTCTTCAATCAAACCTAAGTTACAGCTCCTATAAAGCTGTACGTCATCAGCATACATATGAATCGAGGATCGGACAGTCGATGGCAGTTCATTGACATATAATGAAAACAAGATTGGACCTAAAATTGAGCCTTGTGGTACACCTCTATTATTAAACAGGAATTCAGAAGTCCGATTCCTTACTGATACAGCTTGCTTCCTACCGGTAAGATATGAAGATACTAAAGCGACTGCTGAACTCGAGAATCTAAATTGAGAGGCAAGTTTACTACTCATAATAGTATGATCCACCATGTCAAAGGCTTTCGAAAAGTCTAATAGAACCAAAAATGTTACCTTATCATCATCTAAAGACATTCTGATATCATCTGCAACTTTGATAGTTGTCGTGATGCAACTATGATGTTTGCGAAACCCTGATTGAAGTGATGAAAGTAAACAATTTGCTTGCAAGAATGAATTCATTTGTTTTTGTAAAACTTTTTCGAATACCTTAGAAATGAATGGAAGAATGGACACAGGTCTGTAGTCATTACTATTCGGTTTTTTAAAGGGTAAGATCTTAGCAATTTTCCATTGTGAAGGATAGTCGTTTGTCATTATAATATAGTTAAATATGTGAACTAAGTAGGGAAGAATAACCGGTAAAATTATTTTAATGAACTTTGGATGAACTTCATCAAACCCTACGGCATTCGATTTAACAGATAATAAACATGAAACAAGTTCGACGTCATCAATACACACGAAATGAAATAGAGACTCAGACGGTTGACGTGTAACAAATTGCACACTTGTATTGGAAGCAGAGGTTGTTGATGAAGATATAAATTTTTGATTGAGGTTGTCAAGATCAAGATTTTCGTCCGGTAAACATTTTTGCTTTCCAAGTCCTATTTCACTTAAGTTCTTCCAAATTGCTTGTCTTTGTAGTGACGGGTCTAACTTATGTCTATAGTATAGTCTTTTAGCTTGTTTAATTTTTTGAACAACTCTATTTCTCAATGTCCGAAACAGTTGCAAGTGTGTGTCTAGACGATATCTTTTCCATGACCTATATGCTTGATTTCGCTGTTGAATGAGGTTGCGAATCTCATTTGTAAACCATTTACATTGCCCTTGTCTTACAGTTTTGGTTCTGATTGGGACATACGCATTAAAGAGAACTTGAATGTTTTTAGTAAGAAAATCAACCTGAAGACTAGACGAAGGCATATGTATTAACCGATCCCATTCGACGCTACGAACACTTTCTTCCAAGCTGTTGTAGTCAATCGCGTTAAAATCTCTATATTCAAAGCTCATAGGCGTACAAGTAATCGAAAATTTGAAAGTTAGAAATATTAGATCATGTTTAGAAAATCCGGGTGCTGATAATTGATTATAAAATAGAATGTCATTTTTATCACTGACGAAAAAAACATCTAACAAAGTGCTTGTTTCATTTGTGTAATGTGTTGGGCAAGATACATTAACAGGAAAAAGTCCAAACGTACATAAGCCATCCATTATTTCTCCATCTACTATAAGGTTGCTATTTAGATCACCACCTATGACTATTTGCGAAGCCGTTGTAGAGATTGAGGACAATAGATCAAACAATGGTGTAGGATCAATGTTCCTATTGGGTCTGTAAACAGATCCAATAAGAAGATTCTCAGAAGCAGAAATAAGTTCAATAAATACATAATTCATTTCGCTATCATGCGGTGAAACGCATTTAATACGACATTTTAAACCTTCTTTAACATATATTGCAGCTCCACCACCAATCCGTCCCACTCTGTCACTTCGAAAAAGTCTGTAACCATTTACTTTGTAGAAAGCATCATCTATTTTATTGGAAAACCATGTTTCCGAGACACATATAATCTCAACCCCAGAACCCTCAAACAAATCTCTGAACTCATCTAATTTAGGTGATAAGCTTTGTGAATTTAAATGGCATATTCTTAGACCATCTTTTTGTTTATAAAAAATATTTAACATTGAACGCAACATTTCATTACCGGCTCCACCCGTTAATCTCCTTAAGTTAGGAATTGCCATCACAATAATAATAAAATAAGGAAAGGATTGTCAGGAACATAGTGAAAGGGCTACGCAGCCACTGCAGATTCAGAACGGAAAAACCATATAACACAACATTCAAACAAACCCATAACCAATATATAAAACACAAAACACGAAGATGTATAAGAAATACTAATATATAATACATGATTTTAAAACTATACAATTTCAATAAAATGTTAAGTAATTACTAAATTTAAAATTACTATTAATAAAAACAAAAAAAAAAAAAAACAAAAATTAAGAAAATTTTCAAATGTTAATATAAATACAAATTGGCTGCTGTCAATCATAGTTTTGGTCTGGCAATGTCATTAAGTTGTGCGATGTTCTGGATTCTATGTTCTTCTTCGCTTTGATGACATTTCACAAACACATTCCCACGCAGAGTATAAACAGATGATAGAGTATTTTGTTTTTTTAATTGAAGAGCGTTGTGCAAAATATCGTTGTTTGATTTTGTTAAGCACTCACGCATAAAAATTGAGGAATTTGATTCCATTCCAACATATCGGTCAGTTTTAATTGTCTATTTTTTGATTTGCGGAACTTTGCAATTGATGAAAGAACGAAGTTTCTATCATATGCCGATCGGTATTTTATTATTATTGACGATGTGTTACTTTGTGGGCGAGATCGAGTGCGAAAAATGTCTTGAATTATTGGAGGTGTAATGTTAATTGTTTGACATATATTATCAAAGTAAGATTTTATGTTTTCATTTTTGTTGTTGTTTACATTTGGGATTCCGAATAATATGGCGTCGCGCGAAACACTTTTATTTTCACTTTCTTCTTGTTGTGATTTTAAGACGGACAATTGGTTAGTGACTTCGGATAAATTATGCTGCGTATCAGAAAGATTTTTGTTTACATTTATTATTGAAGAGTGAATGAGTGCAATTTCAGATTTAAAACTTGTATGTTGTTCATTTGAAGCTAATTCATTTTTCTCGAGCTGTGAAACTCTATCATTTATACTGGCAATTGTGTTTTTTAATTCGGAGAATTGTTTTTCTATTTTTAAGGATAATGATTTGTTGTTTTTACATTACATTGGCTAACAGAAAATGATTATTTTTGCGTTGCGAATGAATTCACAATTAATGAAGAGTTAAAAAATGTGTATCGAAAGGGAATTAATTGCCACGAAGAACACATAACGACAGGAGTGCTTCTACCGCTCGAGTTTCAGTTCAGAAAAACTTTCGAAAAAAATGATCTTTTAATTAAAACAATTGATGAAATGAACCAAATTTCAAATGATAGAAACAATTTTTCCCATTACATCAAGGGAAAGGCATGGCAGGAAAAACGCAATTTATTCTCTGCTCATGAAATTGTAATACCGTACTTTATATACATGGATGATGCAGAAATAAATAATCCATTAGGTTCTCACGCTGATCCCATATCTTTTATTTATTATTCATTTCCCGTTGTTCCGAATAGATCCGATATATTTTTAGCTGCTCTTTTTAAAGCTCAGGACTATAAGTTGTATGGAAATAAAAAATGTCTTCACTCACTTATAGAAAAAATTAAATTTTTGGAAGAAACTGGTATTGAAATATTGACGTCTAAAGGAATAAAAAAGGTTCACTTTGTTTTGGGTTTATTAATTGGGGATAATTTAGGCTTGAATGCAATGCTAGGTTTTTCTTCGTGCTCTAGTACTTATTTTTGCCGGATTTGCAAGCTTCCAAAAAAAGAAACTTCTACAGCACCATGTGAAATTGAAAATATGTTACGTAATAAGCAAAACTATTTAGAAGATGTGGCAATAAATGATTACAAACAAACTGGCATACATCACGATTCAGTTTTCAATTCTATAACGTCATTTAACGTAACTTCTAACTATGCAGTTGATGTAATGCATGATATATTTGAGGGTGTTTGTCATTACAACATTTGTCACATCATTCGATATATTCTTGACATGAAGTTTTTTTTAAATTTAGAAGCTTTCAATGATAGAGTTAATTCATTTAACTATGGAGAAATTGAGATCGGAAATATTTCATTAAAACCAATTACGAATGATAATTTAAAAAATATGCATTTAAAAAAAACGGCGCGTGAAATGATGGCTTTTGTATATCATTTTCCTCTGATGGTAGCCGATCGCATACCTGAAAACGACGAGGTTTGGGCTTTCTTTTTGAATTTTCTAGAAATCATTGAAACTCTTCTGGATTTCAATATTTCTAATGATATAATTGAACACCTTAGAGAACTCATACGACAGCATCACCTTGATTATGTGAGATTGTTTAACGATACTTTAAAGCCCAAGCATCATTTTATGGTTCATTACCCCTTGGTAATTCAAATGTCAGGCGTGCCTCGTAATTTTTGGTGCTTTCAGTATGAAGCTAAGCATAAAGAGTTTAAAAAATATGCCCGAATTACAAACAGCCGGCGAAATATTCCACTTACGTTATCATTTAAATTTCAATTCAAATTCGCTCAATCGCTCTTAGACGAGAGAACTCCTGAAACAGTATCGTTAGCTAATAACCATATCGTTAATACATGCCAATTCGACTTGATAAATAATTACAAATTACAACAGGGATTTTTTTCAAATTTCGCTACTTATACTCAATGTATTTATTACGGAAAACTTTTCAAAAAGGGGTACTTCATAACACAATTACTAGATAATACATGCGAAAATACATTTGTATTTCGAATTGAAGAGGTAGTTAAATTTTCTGAGGAACCACTTCCGTTTTTGGTGTGTCAGCGGATAAAAATAAATTCGTTTCGAAAACATTACGCTGCAATCGAAATAGGTAATGCAACTACACCAATTCAATACATATCGTATCATTTACAGCGAATCGACCATTGTAAAAGCCCTCCAATGAATTTTTACAAAATATCCCGTGGTTTGCTGATGATAAGGCCAAAAATAATCTATTGATATTTATTTTCTGTATAAGAATGAAGATGTCGTCACCAAAGAAAAATTATGATACGTAAAACCCGCTTAAGAGAAAAACCCGCTTGCCTGAAACACTTGTTCATCCCCAAGAATTTTCCGGCCAATTTCCCTTAAAACACTTCGCTTAAGTGAAACTCGCTTAAGCGAAAAATCCGGATAACTTACTTAATTTTTAATATTTTTCATTGAAAAAAACTCTTGTGAAAAAAAAATTGAATCGGAACAGAACAAAAATTTGCTGGTTTTCGTTTTTAAATAAATTATTTTTGTGTTATTAAATCGTTATTTTATTTAACTTCTTTCAAGGCGAGTCCAAAAGATAAAAACAATATTGTTTCAAGCATTAAATCTCCGCTTAATGGAATTTTTAAATCCGCTTAAGTGAACATTTTTTTTCACTTATCCAAACTCCGCTTAAGTGAAATTTTTCTTCACTTAAGCGGGGTTCGTTTAAGTGAGAAACCCGCTTAATTGAAATAAAGATTCTCTTAAGCGGGTTTTACTGTACTACATTAGAGCCACATTCATCAGCGACCATGGAGGAGAAAACGATATCACCTCTTCAAAATAGAGAACCACCAGTTATAACTATTTCATCAAGTGAAGTACTGCCATCGCTTATTGCATATACGTTGGTAGAGGAAAGCGACAAAATACTGAGCTCTGACGTATCATTTGAAAAGCCTGTTTCTGAAGATCACAGTGGAAAAATTCTGCCAGGAAACGATTTTCCAAAAGTCAAGAAAGTTGCAGAAAACGTTTCGTTTACAGAATTAATAAATTCTTATTGTTTGGATTGTGACAATGAAACCGAAGCTCTACAAAATCTTTTGAATTCGTGGAAGATTCCGATTCAGCATCACCAATATTTTATTGGTAAATTTAAAATTTTGTTTTTTTTTTTTCTATATTTTGAGATTAACCCAAAAGTTGTTTTTACAGATGAAAATCTTTTTGTGCCCGTGTTGAAAGTTGCAGATCCGTTTTTCATGAAAAGATTCTTGAACACATTAAATATAACAACTGCAAGTAGAATCGTTTTCTTCGATATGTGGCAACAATGGAAAATTCGTCTTTCTTCTGCTATTTCATACGAAACACTAGCAGATGATTTTTCAGCATCTCAAAATACGTCGACACCAACAACTTCACATTCTTCTCCCATTCCATCGAATGGCAGTAAAAAATTGGTGGATATTTTGAATTGCAATGATGGAGAAACAATTAAAAATTATTACAAGAACAATAAAAACATTGACAACAAAGTAGTACGCAGCCTGCTTGTGAACTTGATTGTGAATTACTCAATCACAAATAACACAAATTTCACTACAAAGGACTAGATACAGCTTGCTGAAGAAATACATACTACTTTCAATGAAGATCCAGTAAGTAATTATGTAGCATATCATTTGTCAATGTATGCTTTTATTTTTCTTTTATGCACATAGCTTGATTATTTTTACCTCAAGAAAGGTGCGAAAAATGCAAAAGGCACACTTGCAAACAAATTTCACAATGTTCGTGGAAAATATCGCTATATAAATCAGGTGTGTTTGTCAGATTCTATAAAAAAGATAAAATTCGACGCAGAAAATTCAGCAGATGCAGAGAAGCTCTGTACTAAAATGAGACATGATTTTCTTACAATGAACGCACAAGAAAAGGAAAACGCATGGGAGAACACATTTAATATTCGGCAAACAGATCTTAAAAATGCGAACCGTAAATTAATCACTTGGAATGAGTTTTACGAAAAATGGCACTTCATAAGCTTTTCAAACGGCTTTGAATACGTAAGCAAAAAACAAACAAAGTAAATTTTATTTGAGTAGGCATTTCTTTAAACTATTTTTCCCTTTCTAGTCGTTTTCATATATGTATATAAAAATAATATAAATAACACAATTTACCTTAAGAAATAATTTGCATAAAGAACATAACACAACATAAAAACAAATAGAGAATGATTGCAAATTAAAAAAAAATATATCAATTTTCAAAAACTGATATTGTTCTTGAGATGAAATTTATTTTTGAAAAATCTCACACCAAATACTTATCTCGACTGAAAAGGTAAAGTATCTTAAGTCGACTTAAGATATTTCGCGTTTTTTTATTTATCCTCAGTGCCATTCTATAGGGCTAGAGTTCTGTCTTATCGGCATCTTTCTATCTCACTCCTTTGCTTTTTTATGGGGAAAAACAGTTTCATCTTATGTTCAAAAAGCACATCTCTACACGCGGTAAATATCTTAAGTCCACATAAGATTGTTTGTTCTGCTTAATTTTAAAACCTAAAATAGACTTAAGATTATATTGACTTGAGACTTTTTTATTATTGTGAAATCATAAATCATATTAAGTTGACTTAAGATATTTTCGCGCGTGCAAACAGAAACAAAATTGATTCTTAAGTCGACATAAGATAAAATACTTAAAAAAATTCCGAAAAAGTGTGAAAACGCAAATCATCTTATTTGAACATAAAATGATTTTTTAAATTTAAAACTGAAATTTGTCTCTCCTTAGTAGTCATAGGATATTTTAGCGTTTGCAAAGCTAACAAAATGCCCGTTATAACAAGGACATAAGATATTTTTAAGCATAGTTTGGTTCTGGATTTCCTTTTTTGCGAACGTTTATAGTGGATGAGTTGATAATTCAGTTCTTTTTTCATTTAGTGTTTCAGGCAGTGTTGTTTCATACACTATTGAAAAATAATTACAAATGAAACTCATACATACAACCAAAAATAGGTCAAATGCAAGACTGCATCGCACGAACTTACTCTTATGTAAAAGAGCTTTGGAATTTAAAATACATTTTATAAATATAAAACATAGATATAATGAGATCAAAATGTTCAAATGTATGAAATTGCCGTCTTTAGCCAGAAAACTTCGAATTTAATATGCAAATAAAGCTCATAAAGAAATTTCTCAAAACATTTTCAAGAGTATAATTTGGGATACCATTTTCAATTAAATAATTACATGTCAATTCTAAAAAAATAGCGCAAAGTTTTAAACAGCCTATTATTAAGGTCTATGTATGATACTTATAAACAACTTCCTAACTTTAATATGCTTACTAACTCATTCATAATTTTGAACATTTTCTAACTAGTATCGTCAATTTTCTTAATAAATTACTTCTGAACACACATAAATCAATAATTACAGTTCGTGCAAAAAACTAAGTAAACAGACCTCTGGTGGCGTTTCTAAAAGCACGATACTTTTACGATGCTTTTAACTTTAATGAAAGTGTTGAGAAAGTATGATGCTAAATTCGAATAAAATTTGCAAAATCGTTGATTTAAAAAGGCTTTAACATCGTACTAGTTAGAATTTTGAGCCATTGATTTTAGGAAATAATTTAAAAAAAATAATCATATTTTTGCGAATATTTGTATATGCAATACTATTTTAAACTTCGGAGCTCCTGCTAAGAAAATTAGTTTAAATCGTTACAGCCGTTAATGAGAAAGACGAAAATACAAACGAAAACAAAAACGGTGTCTTAACCAAAATATAGTTCATGACCATAGATAATAGCTCACTTATTTTTTATTTTATTAAAATCGTTAGAACCGTTTTCGAGATAAATAAGATCTTACATTACGGGTGTGGTACCGTTAGTTTTGGAGGTAGAACCAATTTTCAATTTCTGCTCTAGTTATCACCAATGAATTGTAATTTGGTTTATTTCCTTTTTATTAATTTTAAGTTTGCATTGACTTTAAAAACAAAGTTAAATAAAACTAAACTGTTTCTCTTTGTAATTTTTTTTTTTTTTTTCAAGAAAATAAAGCGTTTGTTTTTTTCTTTATAACTAAATCTCAATAGAACACATGTGATTTTTTCATATTAAATATCATCTTAAATCTCTTTTTTTCCACTTTTACACACGCAACTCATCTTAAATAGACATAAGAATTGAAAAAGTCCTTCGAAAACGCAAGGCAAAATATCTTATCTCAACTTAAGATTTTGGAAATTAATATAATATTCAATTTAAGGAAAAGCCAAACTATCTTAAGTCATATTTTTCCTTATAACAGCCGAAATATTAAAAATATCTTTTTGAAATTAATTTCAAAAAAAGATCATAAAATTTTACATATAAATGCTTAGTTGAATAAAGTATACATTTGAAAGATTTTTTGGGAGGCAGCATTGAAGTGTTTTTTGCACTGAAAAATCATCAAAATTGACTTAAGTCGACTAAAGATATTTCGCGTTTTTCTGTTGATCCTCAGTTCCATTCTAATAGGCTACAGTTCTGTGTTATCGGCATCCTTTGCTTTTTTTTATAGACAAAAACAATTTCATCTAATGTTCAAAAGATGCATCTCTACACGAGGTAAAATATCTTAAGTCCACATAAGATTGTGTGTTCTGCTTAATTTTAATACCTAAAATAGACTTAAGATTATATTGGCTTAAGACTTTTCTATTCGTTAATCATAGTTGACTTAAGATATTTTCGCAAACAGAAACAAAAGTAATCCTTAAGTCGACTTAAGATAAAATACTTAAAAAAATTGCGAAATACTTAAAAAAATCTTATGTGAACATAAAATGATTTTTTTAATGGTGCCGTGACTTAAGGCCAAATTAAAAAAAATGGGCTTCTGTCGCTTTTGTAAAGTGACATAAGGCCAAATTTTTTAATTTGGCCTTATGTCACTTGGCCTTAAATCACGGCACCGTTGGAGGTTATCTGGTGTTTAATTTAATAAATAAATTTTAAAAGGGACAGACTTACAGATCCGTGGTTTCCGAATGCAAATAAGACTATTTCATTAGTTCTCGATGTTTTTTTTTTTAACTTCTTCAGGAAATTTCGCTTTTATTTTATTTAACATTTATGTACATATGTTAATTATTTATATAAAACATTTATCATTTCATTAACATTGAACATTTAAAATTAAAAATCCTATTATTAAGGTATAATAGTATGATGCTACTTACAAATTGCAAAATTTAAAGTAGTTTACTTACTCGTTCTTAATTTTAAACATTTTCTAACTAGTATCGTACTAAAGCAATTTTCTTAATAATTTGCTTCTGAACACAATTAAAAATTACGGTTGGTGCACTAAATAAACAGACATTTTTGTAGTTTGTAAATAGCATGATACTAAAAACATTAAATAGGTACCTATTTGATTATTGATAGGTTGTCAATTATCAATTGATATTTGATTAATATTGAAATTTGGTAGATACTTTTAAAAGCAATTTTATTTAAGAAACTATCAACTATCTGACAATATTAGTCAATTTTCTTTCTGCTCACAATGGTAAGCATCATTATCAATGACCAAAACTTTTTTTCATTGGGTAATTAAATGTCTAATTTTAATTTGTATAATTGATAACCATAATAGGGGTGTTAATAACCCAATTAAAAAAAGTTTTGGTCATTGATAATGATGCTTACCATTGTGAACAGAAAGAAAATTGACTAATATTGTCAGATAGTTTCTTAAATAAAATTGCGTTTAAAAGTACCAAATTTCATTATTAATCAAATCAATTGATAATTGACAACCATAATAGGGGTGATAAGCTTCTCAGTAACTTATGAATTAGAAAATATTAATTCAGAACCTACTAAGTGACTTATGAATTAAAAAACATTTAAGTCATGACAAATTAAATGACTTATAAATTAAGAAAAAAATAATTCGCAACCTACTAAGTGACTTATGAATTAAAAAAATTTAAGTCATGATCTGTAGATGACTTGTGAATTAAAAAAAATTAAATTCATAAGCTAGTTGGTAAATTTCAAATGTTTGAGCTTGTTTTGACTACATTATTATTAAATTATTAACGAAAGCTAATTTCAAGCTTTTGTGTGTCATAAAATTATCATGCTGGCTTATGAGTTTTCCCATTAATATATTTTTAATCAGAATTCAAATATTAGCTTATGAATATATTTTTTTGAATTCATAAGTCACTTAGCAGGTTGTGATTTTTTTTTTTAATTCATAAGTCACTAACTTGATCATGACTAATTTTTACTTGCGACTTATAGGTACTATAAGGCAAGTTATGTATTCATAAAAAAATCGAATCAAATTTGACATTACGATCTGTTCGACTGCAGCCTAAACGGCTAGGTCGATTTTTTTAAACTTGGTAGGTATCACTTTTAATGTTTCCCCCCACACGTTTTTTCTTTTTTTTAAGACCAAAAATAACGGTACCTGTCATACGATTTTTTTTTTAATTTTATAATTATTTTTTTTTCTCAGAAACTTAAAAAGTGAAGATACAACAAAAATCATTTAGATAAAGCTACTAGTAACTTAGTAACTTATGAATTGAAAAAGATTAATTCACAACCTACTAAGTGACTTATGAATTAAAAAAATTTAAGTCATGAGCAAGTAAGTGACTTATGAATTAAAAAAAAAATAATTCAGAACGTACTAAGTGACTTATGAATTAAAAAAAAATTAAGTCATGTGCAAGTTAGTGACTTGTGAATTAAAAAAAATTTAATTCATAAGCTAGTTGGTAGATTGGAAATGTCTAAGCTTGTTTTGACTTAAATTTTTTTTAATTATTAACGAAAGTAGAGCTCATGCTTTTGTGTGCCGTAAAATTATCATGCTAGCTTATAAATTTTCCAATTAATAATTTTTTAATCAAAATTCATCCATTAGTATATGAATTGAATTTTTTTTAATTCATAAGTCACTAGCTTGCTCATGAATTGAATTTTTTTAATTCATAAGTCACTTAGTAGCTTATGAATTAATTTTTTTTTTAAATCATAAGTCACTAACTAACTTAGGAATTATTTTTTTTTAATTCACAAGTCATCTACAGACTTCTGACTTATGGATTTTTTAATTCAAAAATTTGCAACGCTATGTACAACCGAATTTTATAATTTTTGTATGCTAAGGCTTTTCAACAATTTAAATTTGTGTATTAAAATTTTCAAAAATATTTTTTTTTTTTGATTTCTTAAAAAGCTTCAAAATTTGTTTTTCAAAACTCGATATTTTGAAAACCCCATACTAGATTTTTTTAAACTTCATAAATGAAAGTTTTTTAATATAGTCTACAAGAACTGAAAACAATTTTTTTTATTTTACCTAAAAAACAGGTCCCACCATACAAATTTAAAAAAATTCAAAAATGATTTTCAAAAATCGTATTTTTTCTCGAAAACGGCGCCTAGAATTTTGATAAATTGTGTTCTTTCAATAAATTCTTTTGATCTTTAATTTGATAAAAACATTTTGAAATTAAGATATTACAGCTTGTACCTACCATAGAACCATTTTTTCAAATTTTGAATTACTCATTATGGACATAACGTATTTTAATGACATTTTTAATAAAGATGTTTCTCGAAAATTAAAAAAACATAGCATTTCGAAACTTTTGGAAAAAAAGAAATTTTTTTTTGAAAAATTCGATATCTCAAAATCGGCTTACCTAATTTGTTTTTTTGATTTATTTTTCATTCGTAGAATAATAAAAATTTGAATTGACGCACCAAAATTATTAATTAAAAAAAGCTAGTTTTTTCGAAATTCAAATTTTCAAATTTTTGCATAAATTCATATTTGCATAGCATTCTGTTTTTATCTCTTACCACCAAAATAATTTAAGAAATAAATTTGATCCTTATTAACCGTTCTCTTTAATAACATACATTCGTTTTTAGAAATCCTAGTCTATTACATAGGAGCAAGTTCGAACGACCAGTCGTTCATTTTATTTTGAATTTTTTTTAATTCATAACATAAGTCACATACATAAAAGGTTGCGAATTATTTTTTTTAGTTCATAAGTCACTTGGTCATGACTTATTTTTTTTTTAATTCATAAGTCGCTTAGTAGGTTCTTAATTAATAATTTTTAATTCATAAGTCACTAAGAAGGTGATGATATAATTTTTTTTTTAATTCATAAGTCACCAACTGACTTCTGATTGAAATATAATTCATTAGTCAGTTACTAGCTTATAAATTAAAGCCGAGCTTAAGCTAACAAGTGTCTTAAGCTTTTGCAACCATTTTTCGCTATGGCTTATGAAATAAAGCTAAATTTTGGTTATTTAACGTCACGCATAAAGCATATTTCTTTAGTTATGTACTCGTAAAAAGTAGTTTTTATTTCTTTATGTATGGAAACGATTAAAAAAACATAAAATGTATGCTTAATTTTTTTTTGTAGATTGAATCAGATTTTAACAAAATGTTTGGGAACAAGGACACTATTCTGGATAGTACCAAGATGACTGAGTTTTGCAATATGATGCTCAAAAACGTTTTCCCGGAACTGATTGCAAACACCGAGATACGGAGTAAATTACAGGATTTCAACTTAAAGTGCATGTCCGATCCCCATACGAGCACTATTTCTAAAAGTTTGTAATAAAAAAAAAAACATGAATAAATTATTATCTATAACTTATCAAAAATGACATGTATTATATCGTCGTCTTTCTATGAAAACTCCATAAGGCCATGTTTTGTTTTTTGAGACATTTGCATTTAAACTTGGAAATTAATATACGAAAATCAAAAAATTATCAGAATAGCACGATCTTGAGCTTCAATTGAAGAATGGACTTGGCGTAGCCATTGTGCAATAAAATAGATAAGAATTAAGTCAATTTTTTTGTAAATAGACTTAAGGAGTTTTCATAAAACGACGACGATATATAATTTCTTTTCTTTTTATGTAGTTAGAAATTATTATCTAAATGCCAATTAAGCCTTACTATCATAAACACCTTATTTTTATTTTAGATTCTAGAGTCGCCATGGTTTTTACGCACTTGCATTATCTCTTGCCACCAAGCGGCAGGGAAAGCAAAAAGCGTTTCACGGTTGCAGATAGCCAAGAAGCATCAATAAGAGTTTTCAGTCTACAGCAAGACTACAAAGAACATCAAAATGCATTGGCTGCCTCAACCCTGCAATCCCAACCACCAGTAATAACAATAGTTGGCTCGATAGAAAAAGTTGAAGAAATCCATGTTGATTTTGACAACTGCCACTTTAAGTTATTCACATTCGAGCGCGCAATTGATGTATGCCTGAAAACATTCTTCTCGTTAAATATTGCATACCCAAAGCAATGCGAAAGCTTCTGGGAATTTATAGACCTATACTTCTACCAAATCAACAAAGCCGGAACAAACTCAAAAGTTCGTTCATTATTGAAATTCCTGAAGTCCAAATCAGCCCAAAATGATGATATGCAAGCAAACACTCCGTAAAAGATTTTATATATTTTTATTATAAATCTTCCATTAAAATATCTTACCATCGGTATTTAGTAGATATGATAATGCTTTAAAAATGTATAATGTTATATATTTTTATTTGATTTCAAAAAAACTGGTAATTTATGTTTTAGTTTTTAAGTATACATTTTAGTATTTTAAAAGCTTGCAATTATGAAAGCATTTATTAATAAGACTGTTAGGTTTAACATCAATAAAAACTAATATTTTATAATAATTTTTACGCTTCATTTTTTATTTTTATAAAGGTCAATTGCTTCGATTTTGTTTCTTCCTTGGGTGGATTTCTTTTCTTTTCGTTTTCTATAGATTTGGGTGCCAGTAAGACTTAAGATGGTAAGTATAAAAGTTATAAAATAATTGAATTAAGCATTAATTAATTCTTTAATGAGCAATTTCTCCCATACAGATACAGATGCATTTGACCAAGTGAAATACAATTTCTGATAGATACTACCATTCGTCTGGCAGTTGATACCAGAAAATGTTCATATTTTCGCAACTTTTTTCTGGCATCTACTAATAGGATAATGGTAGTTTTTACTGGGAATAGTGTTTTTCTGGTACAATGTATCTTTTACTCTGGTAGTATCTACCGGGAATTTTATTCTTCCCGATAAATACTATCACTCTGCTGGTACCTACTACCAGTACAAATATCGTTTATTCTGGTTGAATGTACCAGAGTGCTGGTAACATACACCAGGGTTGCCGATATTTTCACTGGTTGTAGGTACCAGGAGAGTAGTAGTATTAAGCAGGAATTTTTTTTCCTGCTTAATACTACCACTCTCCTGGTACCTACTACCAGTAAAACAATCGTCAATCCTGGTATATTAAACCAGAATTCTGGTACATTTAACCAGGAAAAAAAATATTCCTGGTAAGTATTACCACTTTCCTGGTTCCTGCTACCAGTAAAAACATAAAAAATCCTGGTATATTCTACCAGAATCCTGGTACATTTAACCAGGAAAAAAAAAATATTCCTGGTAAATACTACCACTTTCCTGGTTCCTGCTACCAGTAAGAACATAAAAAATCCTGGTATATTCTACCAGAATCCTGGTACATTTAACCAGGAAAAAAAGTATTCCTGGTAAATACTACCACTTTCCTGGTTCCTGCTACCAGTAAAAACATAAAAAATCCTGGTATATTCTACCAGAATCCTGGTACATTTAACCAGGAAAAAAAATATTCCTGGTAAATACTACCACTTTCCTGGTTCCTGCTACCAGTAAAAACGTAAAAAATCCTGGTATATTCTACCAGAATCCTGGTACATTTAACCAGGAAAAAAAATATTCCTGGTAAATACTACCACTTTCCTGGTTCCTGCTACCAGTAAAAACATAAAAAATCCTGGTATATTCTACCAGAATCCTGGTACATTGAACCAGGAAAAAAAATATTCCTGGTAAATACTACCACTTTCCTGGTTCCTGCTACCAGTAAAAACGTAAAAAATCCTGGTATATTCTACCAGAATCCTGGTACATTTAACCAGGAAAAAAAATATTCCTGGTAAATACTACCACTTTCCTGGTTCCTGCTACCAGTAAAAACATAAAAAATCCTGGTATATTCTACCAGAATCCTGGTACATTTAACCAGGAAAAAAAGTATTCCTGGTAAATACTACCACTTTCCTGGTTCCTGCTACCAGTAAAAACATAAAAAATCCTGGTATATTCTACCAGAATCCTGGTACATTTAACCAGGAAAAAAAAATATTCCTGGTAAATACTACCACTTTCCTGGTTCCTGCTACCAGTAACAACGAAAAAAATCCTGGTATATTCTACCAGAATCCTGGTACATTTAACCAGGAAAAAAAATATTCCTGGTAAGTATTACCACTTTCCTGGTTCCTGCTACCAGTAAAAACATCGAAAATCCTGGCATATTCTACCAGAATCCTGGTACATTTTACCGGAATCCTGGTAGATTTTACCAGGAAAAATGTATTATCGCTGGTAAATATGACCATTCTCCTGGTAGCAGGAACCAGAAAAAAACTAAACATTTCTGGTAATTGCTACCATTTTCCTGGTAACAGGTACCAGGACACAATTTATATTTTCATGGTAGATTGGACCAGGAGGGAGATACATACTACCAGGATTTCTGATTTAATTATTTCGGAGGGGAAATTTTTATTCCTTGTATTGGCTACCAGGATGTCTGGTATATTGTACCAGATGTCTTGACGGAATCTAGTTATCCGGTAATCTGGTAGAATAATACAGGAAATTTGATAACAGTGACCAGGAAATTTCTTTGAGTGCAGACAAAAAAGTGGACTACTGACAAGACTAAAACGCTTGTACCGACGGTTTACTGACTCATGCGATCTGGAGATTAGGACACTGAAGTCGTCAATTTATTAAGAACATCAACCAACTGATAAAGGAAAATTATAGATTGTCTATTAATTTGTACTGGAACAACAAAATTCGTGCCGTTAACTCTAGCGACCCGAGTATGTTTCCACAAATTAACAAGATATTTAGACGAAATGATCAAAACGAACTTCGGTATCTTAAGCTCCAGAGAACGACAGAAAACAGAAATATACTTCTGACAGCAGGGATAGATCCAGATGACGGGGTCTTGGACGATGACCTCTTTATTGTCGAGGATCCGCTGGAGAAAGTGGAGGCTGTGGGGGCTGCTTTTCAGCAAGTGTATAAGGTGAATGCAAGCATCCACCCCAACCACGACCTGGAAAACAGAGCTCTACTCCATCACTTCTATCTTCGTAATGAAATGACGCAATGGTGATCAGTGAATCTAGGTTTCATCCGGTTCAATGAAGAAAACGTGGCGAATGCCATCATCGCCGTGCAAGATGGGAGTAGTTTCCTGTTAGTTACGAGGATGGAGCTCCAGCTCATCTTCCATTAATTAAAGAAGAAAAAGTCAACAGGAGTCGATGGTATATCCAATATTGTACTTTGACATTTACCTAAGGAAGCAATTGACATTTATGCCACACTGTTTAACAATGCACTGAATAATGCATATTATCCAGGGCGGTGGAAGACAGCTGTGGTTCATCCTCTCCCGAAAAAGGGAAAGGACAACTCCAATCCGGCGAATCTCCGGTCGATAAGTCTTCTACCGAGTATCAGCAAGGTATTCGAGAAAGTCATAAATAGAGCTCTGTCCAAGTGGGCGGAGGACAATAATATCATACCGGATAATCAGTTCGAGTTTAAGGCGGGACATGACACTATTCATGCCGCGTCTAAACTCGTTTCTGATATCCAATGGAACAAAACTAAAAATCAGTGTACAGGTGCTTGTCTGGTTGATTTGGAGAAGGCTCTATCTAAAATTGACTAGGCTCGGCATAAGTAAACCACTATTGTATATACTTTATGACATGCTCAATGGTAGAAAGTTTGTTGCCAAAAGCGGCAATGTAACTTTTACCGCAATCTTCGATATCAAGAATGGTCTTCAGCAGGGAGCGGTGAACTCGCCGATTCTATTCAGCATTTACACTAGCGATCTGATAAGTCTAACTCAGGCAATTGCGTATGCCGATGACCTAATAGCGTACAGAACAGCTACAAAAGTTGAGGTTATCAGAATTCTCTTACAGCGTGACTTCGACAAAATTCAGCGATATTGTGATGACTGGAAGTTGAAAATCAACTTTCAGAAATGTGAAACGATTCTGTTTAGGACTCCGTTGGCTAGAGCCTCTAGGGATACTAGAAAGAATTGGCGTAAGCTGATGATCGTAGGGCCGCACCGGCAACCACTGGCGAGCAATAGTGTGATAAAGTACCTTATCATCTGGTTGGATCAGTATTTGTATTTCGACAGACATATAAATGCTACTCTGAACAGGGCCAGGGGAGCCTTAGCCCTGACGAAACGGTTGTTTTACAGCAGCCGGCTTGACACCAGGGTGAAGGTGATTTGCTACATGGCCCTCATCCGGCCGATGATTGCCTATGGGTGCCCGGTGTGGTTCAACGTTGCCCCATCTCAAATGGAAAAGATTCGGGTGTTTGAGAGGCAGTGTCTTAGACGTTGTCTTGGATTACAAAGAACACCAGAATCGGAGTACAAACATTATTATTCCAACAGGACTCTATCGACGGAGCCAACATTAACAGAATAGATAATTTTTTGATAAAGCTGATTCGGAGTCACATTGCGAGAGCGATGACCTCAGCAAATAGCTTAATCTTTGGGGCTTACTACCCCAACACAGAATACTTCGATAGTGTGCGTTTAAGTGGCCATATTGCACCTAATGCATTCCTCTATTTAGATAGTATAGGGTTGATCCAGGATAGAGAGGCGGTTCCGCTAATCTACCACGTCGGCCGTAGGGCTGTGGATAGGCGGCTCCTTTATAGTCGAGACGTCCTCGACGGAGAGACGGAGCTGAGCGACTTCGGTTCAATATTAGACTGTGTCCGATCGGGACCTGAAAGAGAGGGTAAGACAGGAGAACCAGTTTTGGTGGTTGTCTAATGTTGATAGCGATAGTTGACAAGTTGTCTTGGCCGGCTTACATAGTTTTAAGGGTATTCTTAGGTAGGGACAGTCAGGGTGGCACAAAAAAAAAAAAAAAAAAAAAAATAAAGTACATTCTTCCAATGTATTTTCAAAAAAAAAAAAAAATCTCTGCTGCTGTGGCTGTTCTAGTTTTAAGTAGTTTTAGTTTAGTTTTAGTTTATTTTAAGTAGTTTAAGTTGATTTAGGTAGTTTTTAATTAGTTTTACTTTAGTTTGTAAGTTTTATATAAAAAATATAAAAAGTTAAAGAATCCGAGTTTTTTAAATTTTCTTGAGAAAATAAAAAAATAGAGATAGTTTTTGAATTCCAAATAGTTTTTTAGGCGGAAAGGCATTAGATTTAAGATATAGTCTAGCTTAGAGCGCCCCCATAGGGTCAGTAAGTTAGTTTTAAGTTATTGGATAATTAGGCTAGTTTTTTATGAATTTTTGTCCAGGTTTAAGATAGTTTTAAGATTGACGAAAATAAAAATGAATTAAAAAAAAAAAAATGAAAAAATGAATTTAAAAACTATGGCCTTGCCGTCAGGTCAGTCAGTGTTTTTTCTGATTCACGAGCTTATACTATAAGTGTATCACGGACAGAGTTTTCATGACGCTGAAAAATGCGGTATAGCTGTTCTTTAACTAGTTGACTGATCTCATCGAAAGGATTTCTCAATGGACATCTTTAATTAAGTTTAAAACTAATTGATGTAAACATATTATAGAGCTTGTAGGACACAATGGAGTAGAAGTTTCTAAAGTGAGTCGTTCGAAATGAGGGGCCGGATACATAGCTGTCATGGTTGCTTCGCAAATTGCGGACCTCAGAGTTTGGACTATGTAGATATCCACATCTCATAAAGAATATTTTAGAAACCTTAAAATAATATAAATGTCTCACAGGTAGAATGTTCAGTGATCTAAAGAGCACCATAGGAGGATACAACCGGTTGACCCCGCAGATTTTTCTTATAGCACACTTTTGCAAAATGACCAGAGGCTGAATTTTATTTAGGTAAGCACCACCCCAGCAACTAATCCCATACTGAAGTTTAGAATGGAAAATTCCAAAATAAGCTGTTTTTAAGGTTTTGTGATCACAAAATTTTTTGAGGTGGTAAAGACTACGGATTGAAGAACGTAGATATTGCTTCAAAGTTGATCATATTTTGATCAAACGAAATACCTAAATATTTAAAATCATTAACAATTTCAACATTAAAACAATTGCCACAACAGACTTTACCTTCATCAAATCGCGATAGAGCACCACCACCATTACATGTAGAGTTTAACATTCTATAACGTTGGCAGTTTTGAGCATGGAATAATATATTTACATCTGGAATCGCTTGTGTTCTTAGACTGAAATACATCAAATTAGTTTTGTTGCTTACATTAAGTTTGTGTTTTGCAAACCAGATACGCAGTGTGTGGATATCAAAATTTAGATCAGCCACAAGGCTAAGAGGGCTAGGTGAGGCATAAGCTATACCAAGATCGTCAGCAAAAGCAGTAACCGTACCAACGAATGGAAGGCTGAACAAAGAGTTAATATAGACGAGAAACAGGATAGTACCAAGGACCGACCCTTGTGGAACACCAAGGTTTGAAACCCTAGTGTTACTTAAAAAATCTCCAATTTTCACTCTTTGGGTCCTGTCTTTCAAATAGGACACAATCCAGTTATAAAAAAAACCACGGAATCCGATATTATGTAATTTTTTAAGAAGAATGCTATTGTCGACTGTATCAAATGCTTTGCTTATGTCTACAAACAAACCAGCACAATATTTTTTGTCATCTAAGCCTTTATTAATTAAAGTGCAAAATTCAAGAAGAACATCTTCAGTAGAGAGCCCTTCTCTAAAACCGAACTGCGAACTATTGAAGAAATTTATTTTGTTAAGATAACGTAACATTCTATATTTAACAGCTTTTTCAAATATTTTCGATATGGAGGATAGCAATGAAATAGGTCTATAATTATTGACTTCTTTTTTATTACCTTTTTTAAAAAGTGGAATAACATTTTAATTTAAATGGAAAAACCCCAGTGCCAACGCTTAAATTAATAAGATAAGCTAGGATATCAGATACTCGTACATTCAGTGCGATTTGTTTTAGAGTTTGATTTGGAATACAATCATCACCACACGAGAACGAGTTATTGAGAGAATTGATTAAGCTATATACCTCAGATCCAGTAACTGGGTCAAAAAAGAAACTACTATGATATGTGAATCCGAAATTTGACCTACAGAACCAAAGAAGTCATTGAATTGGTTAGCAACAATTAAAGGATCTTCAAATTCTACACCGTCATTATTAAGTACGTACAATCGAGTTGGAGATATTGGATGAATTAGAGTTAATTATACTGTTTTATAGCTTTCCATTACTTGGTTGCCTTGCGAACTACTCATTAAAGAGCAATCATATCTAACACGATGCAATCTAATTTCGTAGTTAACCTTTTTGCACATTTTTTTGTAACGATTTTTTAAAACATTATTAGATGGATGCTGAGAACAGCTTTTACGTAACTTATTTTTGATTTTAATTTTCTTCAGTATAATGCGGTTTATCCAAGGCTTCAAATTCATTTCTGATTTTTTAATCACTAGGTTGAAGCTATAGGTACTTATATAAGATTATAAAATTTCTTGAAATAAATCATATGCATTGGAAGCATTACTTTCGGCAAAGACGGTACCCCCAATTTTCAAAACGTAGGGAATTATTCAGTAGATCAAAATTTAACCTTGTTTTAATAGATGAAGATGAAGCATTTTTCCTAAGTTCCAAGTTTTTCATGGTGCTGAATAAAATCCCAGTCATACAGTGATCTGATATATGAAGATCAAAGTTAACACCATAACATTGACTCAAAGCCAAATATTTAAAACGGGCAAAAACGTGATCTAGACAGAAACCTGAGGCTGGCCTTGCAGGTTCATTATTTAAGGACGTAAGACCATGCTCACCTATCAGAAAAAGATACGAGTCAGAAACAGTACAAGAAGTTAAAATATCAATATTTAGATCACCTAGTATTACACGATTAGGTGATTTAATACTGTTTAACGAAGTTGAAAATTCATCCAAAAATGAATCTAAACTATGGAAATGAAGTCTATAGACACAAACAAAATTAAACAGTTTACTACATATACCACATGAGAACTGGATGACATCCGCGAACAACAAACAGTGACGCACAACATTATCTCTCAATGACTCACGTACAACGACTCCCACTCCACCTCCAGAATATGTTTCGTTTGTATTTGAATAGAAATTATATCCATCAATTGAAAAACTATCACGTTCGTAATCGAAAATCCATATTTCGGAAACAAAGATAAGATCTGGTAAGTATGCAAGAGCTTCAAGATTGCATACAAGCAAAGTTTTGCCGCAAGCTACGCATATTTTGGTGAACAACAAAAAAAGAATTGCCTACATCAGAGTTACAACAAAAAATATTATCGCTTATATATCTTATAATAGAGGTTGGGTTGTTACTTATGTGATCTAGACTTTTGAATGAAAACCCATTTATTACCAAAGACATTTAAAACTAAAATTTTTGGTGATATAACTTTGTTAAATAATGTCAAAGGAATACAAAAATATTTTTTTAATTTTTTAAGAAAAGTAGGAAGTGTGGATTTTAAGCTGTACCCAAGAAGGTACAACGGGAAAATATGGTTGCTCATTTTGTATATGAAATTTCTTAAAGAAGTCTTTTTCGACACACAGATCTATGTCGCAGAACTCACAAACCCATCTGACTCGCATGTGGTATACTCTGCATCTAAGAGGCTTTTCAATTCTCTTTGGAAAATGTGTGACCTACAGATAAAGCAACGCTTGCTGATATGGAGCGTTTTGATGTCGAAGGTTGGAGAATTGTATATCTTCTAAGATAATATCGAGCAATATCTCTTTGAAACGATAGCAATTCATTTTCGAAATTAGCTGCGACTTTATAAAGTGTCCAAGCGTTCACCAACGTAGAGCTTAGCATTGACGTAAAAAGCGGCCACCACCACTTTTTGCCTCGAATTTTACACTTACACTGGTCGTGTAAGTCAACGCCACCCATACCATTATTTTATTCCGCAATGAGGTTCGGCTGCTGAATGAAAACTTTTCTTTTTTCTACTGATGACCAACGTTTGACAAAGTGCATTGGCTGGATAGTATCGAAGTTTGTGCCCATAGTGACAACACTATTGTCACTCCATTTTACAAATAGAATATTTTTTTTTATGTCGTATACGTGCTCAAAATGCCCTCTGTGTTCCTTCTTGAATTCTTTTTTCAGCTTCAATGGGCATTTTTTTTGTTCAGTTTTCTCTTGTAGCTCTGAAGCCCTTCTCCCTCAAGAATCGCAAAATCTCATGAGAAGTAAAATAGTTGTCAAAATATATTATGTGGTCAGATGGAAATGAAACTTTTTCTAGAAGCTCAAGTACAAGTCGAGATCAGTGGCGGCTGTACCTTAAGTGCGCTCGTGCGCTGAACCACCAATTCAAAAGATTTAAAAATTACAAAATATTACTGCATCCTTATTTTTAGATTACCATGTAAATATTTATTTTTTAAACATACAAGAACATAAACAAGTAAAATTTCCAATTATGACGAAACAATGTAAGCGCTTTGCTTTACTATTAAGACTTACTTTGCCTGCAAGTAAAAATTCTCGTGCGCTTTGGCGAGCGCACGAGGACTGCTAATATAACTTGTATGAGTTACAAGCTAATATCCCTAACGCGTGAGACAAAAGATATTTCATTGAATTGTATCGGGAATTAGCCTGCTCTCGTGCGCCGCACGAGAACCGAAGATTAACCGATGTTTGACTAGAATGCGCTGCGCCTGGGAATATGTAATGTTGTTTCGCTCTATGGGTGACTGGTTAAATAGTGTTGGTTTGTAGGAGTTAGGTTAGTAATTGTTTTTTATTAACTTCCCATAGGGAGTTATTGTAATCGGTCCGATTTGTCAAATTGGAATTTTTGACATTTCTCGACGTTTCAAGGTCCCTAGAGGCTATATCAATTATTTTTAGAGAGATGTGTGTGTGTGTGTGTGTACGTACGTTCGTACGTCCGTACGTTCTGGTACCATTTTTCGTCGTCGATATCTCAAGAACGAGTAAAGATATCGACTTCAAATAAATTTTGTTTAATAGATAATAACTTCGAAAGAGGCTGAAAGGGCGTTTATTAAAATTCAGTGAGTAGTTTTTTTCACTTTTTTTAAAAAAAAGTAAAAATTTTGGTTAGTTTCAAATATCTCACGAAAAAATAATGCTATTGATTTCAAATAAAATTTAATGTACTAATTATAAGGTCATTCAGATTTGGTGTGAATTTAGAAAAAAATTAACGTACCGTTATTTTTTTAAATAAAAAAAAGCTGAAAAAAAATTTCATATTCCAGATATTCTAAGAACGGAAAACAATTTGAAACTCAAAATAATTTTATTTTACGAAAAATTATGTGTTTGACAACTGGTGAAAATTTCAAAAAAAATCAGTTTACAGTTTTTTTACAAAAAATAAAAAACTATATAAAATTCTATTGAAAATTGGTAAAAATTGTTTTTCAACTCAAATTTCTCGAGAACTAGGAGTGATATTGACTTCTAATTTAGTTTATTTTATACATAGTATAATTTTGTACAATTGGTAAAATGTTGACAAATATTGAATTAATAGTTTTTTTTTTTAAATGAAAAAACTATTAAAAATTCTAGTGAAAACTAGTTAAAATTGTAATTCAAGTCGAATTTCTTGGGAATGAACACCGATAGTGCCTTCTAAAGTATGTTGTTTTATACATCGATACCTTCCCGTAAGAATGTATACTAAGCGACATTTCTAAAATTGTTCAGGAAACGAAAAAAACGAAGAAAGTTCTAGTTGAATCATATTGTGCTAAGAGACAATTTTGGTTAAACTAAGTGACATCTAACCAAATTTTTTGTTGCTCACGACAATGAGATCTTTATTAATGTCGTCTAGCATAATTTTTTTGGCGGATAAAGTTTGTTTCGCTGAAAATTTGGTTATTTGAAAAAAACTTAATATAAACTTTTCAAGACCACAAATGGAAAGTTATCAGTGTGGGTCGCACCCAGCCTCTTTTTTTTGGTTTTGGTTCGATTCTGTACTGTGTACAGTGTGTGGTGTGGGATAAAATGAACAGTAATTAGGTATATTAAAGACAGTAATAAATCTTTTTAAAATAAAGTTAATATAAAATTAGTCGGATCGCCCAAGACCCTTTTTAAATTTTACATGCAATATTTTTGGCAGAGAATCGATTTAGACAGAAACCTAAATCCATGATTTGACGCATTTAAGTGAAAAAATAAAAAACATGATTCCTTGCTAAATGTAATAAGTGTGTCAGTTTTATACATGGTCGAAATTCTTCGAGCAATTATACAAAATAATAAAAAATGAACATATATGTACATGTAAATTGTTGTTTTTTTGTGGTTTCTAATCTTAATACCTACTTAGTGAGCAAGTAAAGTGCACCACCTGTTCAACAACCCACCAGCCGCCACTGCTCGAGATCCCAATGGCGTTTGTAACAAATCAGCTTTCACATTTTTTGCACCACAATAAGTATCAAAGTTGTATAGGTAGCCACAACTTAACTACTCGTCAGCATCCAGTTCTTGAAACCAAAACGAAAAGGTTTTCCTTTTATAAACTGTTTCGAAGAATGGTGGCCAAAATACTTGATCATGGCTTTATCAATGGACATTTTTTCGTGCATGAAGCCCCATTATTGATATTTTTGGCACAAAAGATTCATAAGCGATCTGAGCTCTGCCATTTTGTCTCGAGCATCTAACTGATTATTATCTGCGAAATGAATGTATTTTTTGATCTCATAAAAACGATTTCGAGACATGTTGTTTGCTACCAATTCGGTTCTTGTATCCTCATCTAATTTCCAATACATACCACTGTAGAGCATAATGCCTATGAAAATTTCCAAGCCTTCTTTTTTTTTTTGCAAATTGAGGCTATGATCATTATGTTGAGAAGCATGAAGACTAGTTTGATTCAAGATCAGTTCTATAACCTTATTATCAAAAAGTGTTTGAAATATTTCAACTGGAGACTTAGGTATTGTCTAAAGCACATTTCATATTCATCTTGTTTATCTCAAAATTATTATAACAATTCATCGTCATATCAGTACCTCTTTTAGACCAGCGTGGTTGGGTTTGAGATTGCTCTGATATTGAGGCTCTTATCAGTGATAAAGGAACTTCGTCCTCGCTATCGAAATCCTCATCCATAATAAAAAGTTCAATGTTACGTGGAACATCATTGGGTATGTGATCGATATCCAAATTTTCTGTGTCTATTTCATCCTCGTCTGTATTGTAATCTGCATCTGGTGGTATAAATGCAATGTCAAACACAGCGTTTCGATCATTTTCTTCGATTGCATTTATTGCATTTGAAAGAAATATCAAATCTCCTTCCATAAAACGATGATGTTGAGAATGCTTTAAAATCCATTCTTAAAAAAAAAATTATCAGTTTTTCCCATTGTACCCAAGCGGGTACACCTAACTTTACGCGTACTTACCTAGCCTAAAAATAAATGAACACTTGAGTTTTCACTTCTATCTGAATTTGTTATAAGTTCTTGAACTATTTACAAAAAAAAATTAAAAGAAAGTTGATTAAACGAATATTTGTTCTATTGCAAAATATAGACCAACCTCCGAAAAACCGAGAAAATCGTAATCGCACTTGATGAGGAGCAATAAAAAAGACTACCGTTTTATTTTTTTTACATTAAATTGCACGCTTACTTGTTAAAAACATGTCACCGAATAAAAAAAATCAAATTTCAATAAAACAAATTTGAAGAAGGACAACGATAAGACGATAATTTTGTTCAATTTTGTGTACCCAAGCGGGTACAGTGGTAGTAAATGGGTTAAACATTATCATAAGGATTTTATTTAGAAACTAAATGAAAGACAAATTAGTCTTCCAAAGACGCCAAATCATCAAACGATCTTACAGTAACAACCCTACCCTTATCTACTTTTCTTAATAATATATTTGAATTCTGGAACCAAAGGTATTTGTAATTTTTTTCTTTCTTACATTTCTTAGCTTCAATAAAGAGAGCCCGAGTGTAGCTTGTAAAGCAATCATTGATAAATATATCACTATTGCCATCAGGAACGAAGAGAGAAGACTTTAGTTTCTTAACAGCTTTCCTCTTGCTCTTCATAATCAATTGTTTGGTGTGTAGGGAGGCAAGGGGAACACAGAGAACATCTCTATACTTCTTTTTATTTAATGAAGGGTCAGTAGAGTTTCGATTCCATACGCGCTTAACAAAGCATTGCTGAATGTCAGCTGGGGAAACAGAAACATCTAGTCCACTTTGAAATATTTTTTGTGCACATTCAATCGCATTGTTGTTGTTAGCTCCAGGTACCCCAAACCAGTGGTACCACTTTACTTCAATTGAAGTAAATCTACTTCTTTTTTTCAAAATATTTTAAAATCTACTTCCTACTTCGCACCATCATCAAAATACTGAAATCTACTTCTTTTTAAAAATCTCTGTTTCAATCTACTTCAATTTTACAAAAAAAAGCCCAAAACTACTTCGTTTTCTCTATTTTCATTATAGTTAGTACTTCCATACAAAAATATGAGCATCGACACAAGTACAAATATATAATTTCTCCTCTAGACGGCAGGTTGAGTAACAGATCTACAGACAGACTGAATCACCACTTTTTCGTTTTGTAATAACTGATGAAAATCTCGAGTCCAATTTTTTTTCTAAATGCAAATAAAAAGTCATTTTGAAATCTACTTCGATTTTTCTCAATTTACTTCACTTTTTTCTTCAAATTTACTTCGACTTTTTTTCCGGAAGTGGTAACGCTGCCCCAAACCCAATAATTTCGATTATGTTTTCCATATGTTTTTGCTCTCTCCAATTTAATTTGCTCTCGAGAGTATTAATCTTTTGTTTAAGTATTTGGTTTTCGTTTTTCAGCTGCTGGACTGTGCTGAGAAAGTCACAGTTAATTTTGTTTAAACAAATAATTTTCTCATAGAGCATATCCAAGGTGATTGAGTTTTTTATATGTTGATCGTTTGTCGCAGTGGCTGCTGTGAACTGATGTTCGCCGGATTATTCATCGATAGGTTTATGTGTGAATTGCTGATGTGCTTCTAGCTGCTGCCGTCCGTTTACCTGCTGTTTTAAGTTTGATGTTTGACATGAAGAACCAGTTGCATCTCCAAAATTTCCATGAAAATCATTTGTTGCACTGCAAGGCACATGCTTTTGGTTTTTAGTGGGGGCAAGTGTATTGAGATGAGTGGATGTCGATTGCAGATTAGGTGATGATATGTTATCATTTACATTATCCTTTGTTGTTGTTGACTTCTGAGCAGTTAGCATTTCTCTTGAGGATTTGTGTTTACTAGAAGAGTTTGGCTTTGATGTAGTTGTTGGAAGCAACGGTTTTAATGGAGTCTCTTGATGATTAAGAGACATACGTCGAAGAGTACAGCATTTACCACATCGAAAAAAAGAGTCTTTAGAATTCATAAAAAAACTCGATGTCGGCAGAAGTTAACTTCGCACACGATCCGTGACAAAATAAAATACAATCAGTGCACTTGATTTTAAAAGCATCATGGTAAGCCATTTCGAAAATTGTGCAAAACGAAGAAAAAAGTATTTTATTTTCAACTTGAGAAGAACTTGACTTAAAAACAAAAATGTGCTCACCCCACGACACGTCCGTTCTCGGTCAACTTTCTCTTTTCCATTTTGACATCCACCAATCATTTTTACTTGCGACTTACAGGTACTATAAAGCAAGTTATGCATTCGGAAAAAAATATCGAACTCGAGATTTTGATCAAATTTCACATTACGATGATAGCGAAGATTAAGAAAGTGGGTCTCGCAATTCTGTCTGTCTGTCTGTTCGACTACAGCCTAAGTGGCTCAGCCGATTTTCTTTAAACATGGTAGATATCACTTTAAATTTTTTCCACATTTTTTTTTTAAGACCAAAAATATCGGTACTTGCCACAGATTTTTATTCGAAATTTTATAAATACTTATTTTTTTTTTCTCAAAATCTGTTCGGGAGATTTAAGAAATAAAAAAAACAAAAAATTTCATTTAGTTAAAGATAGGTAATGGTCGAAAAAAAATTTCCGAGAAATGGTTATTGAGGGTACCCCCCATGGAACAATTTTTTTTGTTTTTGATTTTCACAAAAAACGGTAGCACCGATTTTGATAATTTTTTTTTTGCTAAAGCTCCCTAAAAATTTGAATAGTATTTGGTATTCAAATTTTCAAAAAAAAAAATTCAGATTTAAAAAAACAAAAATTCAACATTTTTTTTTCCAAACTCAATATTTCGAAAACCCCATGCTAGATTTATCTTAAACTTGATAGGTAAATAAATTTTTTTCAATATAATCTACAAAATGTGAGAAAGAAAATGGTTTTACCTAAAAATAAATGTACTCGCCATACAAATGTTAAAAAATGGTTTTCAAAAATCGAAAACGGCCCCTAGAATTTTGATAACATTTTTTTTCTTTCAATTAATTTTCATGATCTTTAATTTTATAAAAAAAATTAAATTAAGATATTACAGCTTGTAAATACCATAGAACCATTTTGTCTAATTTTGAATTTCTCACTATCGACACAACGGATTTTAATGAAATTTTTTTTAGAGATGCTTCCAAAAAGTTTAAAAAACATTGCATTTCAAAACTTAAAAAAAAAATATTTTTTAAATTTTTGGAAAAAAAGTTTTTTTTTTGAAAATTTGATATTTCAAAAACGGCTCAGTATTTTTTTTGTAAATTTTATTTTTATTCGTACAATAATAAAAACTTAAAGTTGGTGTACCAAATTTTTTTTTTAAATTTTTCGAAAATTTTGTATAGGTATAAAAGCTTAATTTTCTTAAGAAACCACTACAACGACTTACAATGTTCGTTCTTGCATAAATTCATATTTGCATAGCATTCTGTTTTTATACCTTACTACTGAAATAATTTAAAAAAATTTTTTCTAATAACATTCGTTTTTAATATTCCCAGTCTATTACATAATAGCAAGTTCCGGCGACCCAGTTGCTTAGCGTGTAGGTAAACAGTTTATGTAGACCCGTTTCAAGATATGGAGCATAATTAGGTGTTTTCAGTGGTAGGTTACAAATCTTTTTTATGAAGTTTTCAACGATCAAAGCTTATTTTCGCCCAATTTTTTTTTTTCATTTTTGTTGCTTGCTTAATAAATATTATGAGTTAGTCACTTAATATCGTAAATCAATTAAAAAAGAGAAAAAAAAAATAATATATATGAATAGAAATATAAAGTGTCTATCCGAGTGGACCGCACTGTATTTTGTGTATCTATTGAGAAGAGATTATTGAGAAGTTGAAAAAAATAAAAAAAAACCACTTTCTTCATCTATCTATATTTTCTTTGCATTTAATTTATTTGCATTTAAAACTGAACTAATTTGTTCCTTTTTTTTGTTTAAAAAAATATAAATGTTTGTTTTAAATTAATGTGATTATAATTTTAATCGCAGTGTCATAAGTTCCGAAATTGGCTCTTAGGAGGCTATAAAAGCCAAGTCTATTCAAAATATATATTCAGTTTAAATCCTGAACGCATTTAAGTTGCTTCTAAATATCTCACACAAATAAAATTAGTTCTCTTATCAAAAATGAAGATCTTCATATTTGTTGCATTCGTCGCCTTTGTTGCAACTGTTAACGTAAGTTTCCCTTAAAATCAATTTAATAATGGTTGCCTTTTAACGCAAGGCCCTTCCCACAGGCTGATTATCCTAAGGAAGAAAATGAACAACATAACAAAATTGTTTCCGAATGCCGCGAGCTATTTAAAGTACCCGAAGGAGTTTATACAAAGTTGCGACATGACGAAGTACCTGAGCCTGATGAAAATATGCGATGTCTGATTGATTGTTTCATGGACAAGGTTGGAGTCTTAAAGGGTGGAGAATTACAGAAAGAAGTAGCTAGTATATTTTTGATCAAGAGTTTTGGTGAAGAGAAGGCCAATAATATTTTAAACACATGTAGTGGTGAGTCTGGACCAGAAAAGTGTGAAACTGCATACAAATTACACAAGTGTCTTATCAAAACTAAGGCTTATTAGGTTAAAGTGATAATAAGGTATTTGATCTATATTTGTGAAAATAAAGTGAAGAAAAGGCATTTTTTACTACAATATATTTTATATGTATTATATACTATCATACGACTACGTGTAGCTGATTTCTCAAGAGACGTAAAATTGGATATTGACTGTGACTATAAGCTAAGCCCTAAGATCATTAAAGTCTTTCCATACTCTATGTTGGATGCGAGGATCAGATTTCCGATGAAGGCTCTTATCACTAAATCTAGCTAGACTTCTACCTAAGAATTGTGATGATTGATATCAGGTATTTTGGAAAACCGGTCTTACTTGCGATACATAGGCAATGTCCATAAACCTCTTTTGTTTCCTTGGTCTTAGAATCGTTAACAGTAAGAGACGAAATGAAGCATTATTTAATGGACTCTGTATATATCTGACAGAACAAAGCCCCGGGAGCCGAAGGCATACCAGCCGAATTATTCCATCGCGGCGGGCCAGTCTTACGTCAAGCAATTCATGATATTATAGTACACGTATGGGAGCAGGAAGAAATGCCAGAAGACTGGCGAAAAGGTTTAATATGCCCCATACATAAGAAGGGAGATGTCACAACGTGCAGCAATTATAGAGGTATCACGTTGTTGAGTACCGCCTATAAGATACTCTCCTCTATCCTACAAGACCGGATAACCCCATACGCTAAAACCGTTATCGGACAATATCAGTGTGGTTTCATTCCAGGCAAATCAACAACTGATCAGATATTTACCCTTAGGCAGGCGATGGAAAAATGTCTAGAATTTAACATCCCAACATACCATCTGTTTATAGACTTTAAGGCCGCCTATGATAGCATAGCCAGGGTAGAACTTTACAAAGCCATGAGAGAATTCGGCATCCCAAATAAATTGACACGACTATGTAGGTTGACCATGACCAACGTAACAAGCCAAGTAAAAATAGCCGGATTGCTATCCAGACCAATCAACATCTTTAATGGACTCCGACAAGGGGACGGTTTGGCCTGCCTCCTCTTCAACCTGGCGTTGGAGAAAGCAATCCGTGACTCTGGCACGGCAACAAGAGGGACCATCGTCAACAGGTCCAGCCAGTTACTGGCTTACGCAGACGACATCGACATCATCGGAAGAACCGAACAAGCTGTACACGATTTCTTCATCCAGATCGAGCAGGCGGCACAAAATCTGGGGCTGCACATTAGTGAAGGTAAAACAAATTACATGGTGGCGTCGAATGCGAGAGGAACAGTTGGTCAAACAATCAAGGTTGCGGAGCACGAATTTGAAGTGGTGCGATCCTTTAAATACCTTGGGTCAATAGTAGCAGCCGATAACAATATAGAAGAAGAAATACGCGGGCGGCTTCTCAAATCCAACAGAGCCTACTATAGTCTGTCAAAGCTCTTCAAATCCAGAAATCTCACCATAACTTCAAAACTGCTGCTGTACAGGACCATGGTCCTGCCAGTACTCACATATGGATCCGAGACTTGGGTGCTTAGCAAAAGGCACTCCGACCTCCTAGCTGCGTTCGAGAGAAAAGTCTTAAGGAGAATTGTTGGCCCGTATGTGAGGAAGGACGATTCCGGAGACGGTACAATCATGAACTGTACGCAATCTATCTTGAAGCAGATATCGTGACAAAAATTAAGCTCGGTAGACTCCGGTGGGCAGGGCACCTAGCTCGCATGAGCGAAGAGGAACCTGCTCGGAAAGTTCTTTGTGGTACATTCTATGGTAGACGACAGCGTGGTAGACCATGCTTGCGCTGGAGAGATGGCGTAGACCAGGACGCCCGAAGCCTTGGGGTGCGCAACTGGATGGCGTCGGCTAGAGACCGGGATAGGTGGAGAGACTTGTTGAAAGAGGCCAGGACCGGAACCCGGTTGTCGAGCCGATGATGGTGATGAAAGAGCCTTTGATACAATTCATTTCATTGTGTTTTTATCACCATGGCGATGACACTTGTACTAAGTGGGAGAACTTCCCTTCTAGCAGCCGAATATTTTCCACCTCTGAACCTGGATCAGGACTATGTTTGTGGATTGATTGATTTTCAGACATACAATTCTATACCGAATGTTGATGAGCGTAACAATTTGTTTCATGTTGGGGTATATGAAATTGAAATCCCTACAGGGTCGTATGAAATTGATGCCATTGCAGCATATATTTCCGAAGAATTATTATTACGAAATTCCACCATTAAAATTGGAATAGAAGCAAATAATAGTACAATGGAATGTGAAATCCAATGCGATGAGAAAATATATTTCAATAAACATAGATCTATTGGAAAATTATTGGGATTCAGTAATCGTGTTCTCAAAGAGAATATGACTCACTCATCAGATATACCTGTTGATATAAACAAGGTAAATGTAATACGAGTCGAGTGTAATATTATTACGGGGTCTTATTTCAATAATACTCCTATGCATACAATACATGAGTTTTCACTAGAAACAGGAGCAGGGTATAAGATCATTGAAGTTCCAAAAAATGTTATCTATTTACCAGTCAAACGAATAAGTACTATAACATTAAGTCTTGTTGACCAAGACGGAGACTTGATAAATTTTAGAGGAGAAAGGATAACCGTACGATTGCATTTAACCCCAGCATCGAAATAATGTTATTATATAATAATTATTTAACGGATGTCAATATTAACCATTCAATTAGTTCTACCCGAGCATCAAAACTATCAACACATAAGTTATCACCTGAAAATAAAGCCTATCTTCTAACATTAGGATTCAAACTAAAATAAAAACAATATGAATGATATATTGGATATTACTCATGGACCCGGTTCTGATAATAGTATATCTAAGTTTGAATACCATAGTTATGCACCATTTCTTCAGTCTTTCAATCCAAGTGATGAAATACGTATACCCATACAACAACAGGATTTATGTATACTACCCTGTGAAAGCTATATTTATATAGAAGGGAGCTTCACTAAAACAGATGGAACTCTTTCTACAGGGAAATTAACTAATAATGCAGTGGCTTTTCTTTTTGAAGAAATACATTATGAATTAAATGGTGTGGACATTGAAAACAACAAAAACGTAGGAATAACAACAACTTTGAAAAATTATATATCTTTAAACGAGAATGAAAGTAAAAGCTTAGAAAATGGATCTTGGACAGTAGACAAAAGTATTTCTCTTACACTGGGTACTTTTAATTTTTGTCTACCACTAAAAAATCTATTAGGGTTTGCTGAAGACTATAAAAAGATCGTAACAAATGCAAGGCATGAGCTGATTCTAATACGCACTCGATCTAATGAGAATGCTTATTTTTCTAAAGATAATGAAGAATTAAAAATCTCAATTTTTAAATTGCAGTGGAGAGTTCCACACATCACGTTATCTGATTCCAATAAACTTACATTATTGAAGCAAATACAATTAAAACCCATTCAAATGCATTTTCGAAATTGGGAAATGTACGAATATCCAATTTTACCCACCACCACTGATCATGTATGCACAGTAAAAACTTCAAATCAGCTTGAGAAGCCCAGATATATTATTATTGCTCTACAAACTGATAGAAAAAATCAACGAAATAAAGATTCTAGCAAATTCGATAACTGTGATGTAAGCAATGTAAAAGTTCATTTGAATTCCGAATCTTATCCACGCGAAGATTTAAATGTTAGATATAAACTGAATCGATATGCCGTACTCTATGAAATGTACAGTAAATTCCAGCATTCATACTATCAGAAACAATCAAATGCTCTTTTATCACGACAAGAGCTTAAGGAAATCACCCCAATACACTGAACCAAAAAGGTACATGATTCGAAGGAAAAACTGCATGTTTTTAAAGAAAAAATTCATTAAAAACGCGCCAAGAATCGAGTTCATTAAAAGAAAGAAATCCTAAGCATACGTTTTATGAATTTGTTCCTACGACTATAAAAGGTTCTTTAAATTAATGATTCCTGCATTAAATTAATGATTGGAAGTCATTAAAAAATTCTCTCGATAATTCACAAAACATATGAACTATTTCATTCGATGTAAGTAAACAAACATGAAATTCATAATTTTTTGCTTTAATTTCATGTATTTTGTCATTCAATTTTACTATATTTTTCATTTATTTTATGACCTTCTGACATAAATTGAAGGAACAGATTCACTGTTTTAATGTAAAAAATCATGAAAATAATGTTTATTGTTCTTAAAAAGTATGAGCAATTTCAGACAATGTATGTAAAAATTCATGGAATTCATGATGTTTTTCATTAATTTTATGAAATCGGTCTGTGTTTTAAATGATTTTATTCATTAGTTTAAAAACTCTGACACTTGTTCTAGGAAAAGTTTCCTAAGATTAATGACGTTTTTTATTGATTAAATGAATGATTTTTTTAATAATGAAGCAATCATTAATTTAATGCAACTTTTCTTATATTAGTATGAATCTTTTCACTAGTTTTATGTAAGAAATTATGGAACCTAAGTTATTTTTTCATAAAACTAATGAATTTTTTCTTTTTTTTCCAATGATTTTTATTCGTGTTAAGAACAAATAATTATACGTGCACGTCCACCTGAAATACAAAAGCCCCGATGGCAAATTATTTTCAAGAAAATGGTATACCTGAAAACTTAAAGAAAAGAAAAGAAAAGAAAAGAAAAGAAAAGAAAAGAAAACTATTTAAAAATAGAACAATTTATTTATTGGATATATTTTTGAATATAAAATTATTGCTTACAACATATAAATAAAATATACAGGGTGTCCGACAGTCGAAAAACATTCCGTGAAAAATTATTTCAGGCGAATAACATTCTACCCAGACACCACATTAATTTCACTGCAGCATTATCTAAAACAAAAATTAAAATACAAAGTCAATTAGTCAAGGATATTAAACGTGGTTTTCTTAAAGTAATCATTAAAACAAAAGCAATTTTGGCAATCAAAAATGATAGGTTTAATGTTAACGTTTAATGTGTTTTGAAATAAATATATATGTATGAACTAAGAAAAATAAAATTACCACCTTGACATCTGCTTCATCTATTTTTTCAGCATTACCCTCATCTCCTTGTCCCTTAAATGTTTTACTTGTAGAAAAAATTGATTAAGTCGGATGGCTTGATTTGTCCATCTGCTGACAATCCCTGGGCGATTTCCAAACAACACACCAAAATCCATTTTTATCTAGAAAAATTAAATAATATTATATAACGAATTTATGAAAAATATTCGCTCCTTATAGACTAAATACTTACAAATTTTATAAATCAAGTAGTTGAATAAATTTAAGGTCGTCCACAATGCGCAACACTTTGAAAAATGTATACATACTCGTATTTTTAAAATAAATTTGGAAAAGAAAACTTTTTGGTAACTTTGTAAGATCACGTTTTAACACTGATAATATCAAACAAGAAATGAACTCTTGATATGATATTACAAGTATATTGCATAGTAACCGCAAAGTTTATGACTTATTTCCTACTATTAAAGAGTCAGTCATTCAAAACATGAAAATGTTCCGTTTTTTATGAATAAGTTCTTAAAACACCAGACTAGAGCCATAGGTGTATAACGGTAATATTTTGCACTTCAAGGAAATATTCCATAAATTGTAAGTAATGAGCTAGCAGTTTATGAAAAAATTCCTACGATTCAGGAATAAATTCTTTCACAATAGTGGGCAAAATCAAACTGTTCCTAAAATTGAAGTGTTAGTCATGCAAAATATGAAATTAATCTTATTTTGTATGAATTAGTTTTTAAAGCACCAAATTGATCTTATTTTATATGAATTAGTTCTTAAAACACCAGATTTCTATAACGGCACTTTCATAGCGGCATTAAATTGATTTTCTTTTTGAATAATTATATTATGTCTTAATAAAAGTCAAAGATGATGACGTGAAAAATATATAATATGTAACTTATTAAAATAAAATTCACAACGGGGTCGCACGAACTTGTTCTTATTGTAAAAGACTGAGAATTTAAAAAATTAATGTTACTAAAAAAACTGTTCAGAAGCATAAAATTCACTTTTTCATTAATTCACTTTTTGCATGCATCAAATGAATGGATTCAAGCATTTAAAGCAATTTTTCTTAAAATGTCCGTTACTCATGCATTGAAAAATATGTTGCATGTAACAAATGAAAAGTTACATACATTTTAAGTAATCTTTCATACAGCTTCATATTAAATTTTGTATGAATTGTTCATATTTCAAATGTAAAGTTTCCTGCTTGGAATTCGCAACAAAAAAAAAATGTTTATGAATATGGTTTCATGCATTGAATGATATTTTGCATGTAAAAAATGTATAGTTTCAAGAATTCTAAGTAATTTTTCATAAAATATCACTTGCTCATGTTGATGAATGTGGTTTCATATAATCAGTTACTTTGTTCCTACAATAAAAGAATAGTTTCAAGCATTTTAAGAAATTTTTCATAAAACTTTACAATAAAATTTGTATGAACTGGTCATACTTCAAATGTAAAAAATCATAATCTGATTTTCCAACAACAATTCTATTGCTTTGGATTTTATGAATGGTTTTTCATGAAAATCATGACTTGGTCATAAAACAAAAATTAATTTTTATGAATTCGTGCATTATTCATATGAATATTTCTTAAAAATTAATGATTTTGGCTGAATGATCGCCATTCATAAAAAGAATGTACAAAAATTTTTTCAGTGTAATGGTTATTGATTGTTCTCGTCAAAATGAATCAATTAAAACAGGACCTGTGGATGTAAAGATTGAACTTAAAACATCAACTTCAATTCCCGCTTCAACATCTTTGTATTGTCTGATTCTTCATGATCGTATAATTGAGTATAATCCACTAAGTGGAGAAGTTAACAAACTTATATAAATTAAGTGTCGTGATGAATAGATTGCTCAGTAGAAAAAGTGATCTTGTTGCGAGCAAAACTAAATATGAATACCATTGTAGATTTTCAAGGCTTCAGAGGATTAAATAACGAGTTCATTTTAAAGGAAATAGCTGTACTTTTCAATGGACATCAACAGCATTTTATTCTTACCCCACCATTTAACTCTAACCTACTCCCGTTATCGCTCAAAAGACAAGCTCAATGGTTACATCAACATCATCATGGCCTCTCCTGGGATGGCGGAGACATAGATATTCGCAGAGTTAAAACATTTCTTCGAGAAAAAATTAAAAATGTTGTTTACGTTAAGGGTACCGAAAAGAAATATTGGCTTCAAAATCTAATTAATAACGAAAGTGTTGAAGTCATCAATCTTGAAGATCTCAACTATAAATGTCCAAATTTAAAAGAACTTAAAAGAATTTATCCAGATATAACTTTGAAATGCTGGTATCATGGAAAAATATGTGCACTCCAGAATGTGTATCTCTTGAGCAGATATATTAGTGAAGTTGAAAAAAATTGTAACTAATATTTTATAAATAAAACAAAACATTTGCTCAGTATTTAATTTTTTTATTTCAATCTTTATCCATTAAAAGTGCGAATTTTCATTATTTTGAAATTTGGTGATGATGATGATAATTATTTATTTCTTCTTCTTTTGTATCCATACGGGAGGGAACTGTGATCTTCAAAAAATTGACGTTTTTCAGCTCTTGGTTTATAAGTCTTGACTTCTTCTACGGTAACTACTTGATGTTCTCTGGTTCGACGTATATTACTCGATCTTATAACTATACTTTCACCATTTTCTTCTTCTTCTGGCATAGAAGAATTCAAAACCGCTTCTTTTATTGAATCAAAATTAATTTTTTTAGATGATTCATAATTGAGGAAGATGCCTTTTACCTTGCACACAGTGTGTTCCTTACTATCGTTTGTACTAAATACTTTGTATGAATAGTTTTTAGGTCCACCACTTACAAATTCGGTAATATAACTTCCTCGGCCATAACAATCCAATTCACTTGTCATATCACCGATAAAATCTCCAGTAGGTGGATCGAATTCTCCCGGGCGACAAACATAAATAACTGAATCAGTGTCGTAGTACAAAACTCTTTCTTGCAGTTTCTCCAAATAGCTATATAATTTAATACGAGCTTGAGTTGTTGTATAGGCGGCAATACAAACATTGACAGTCGATAGAGGTTCAGCTTCTTCTTCTTTCAATTCAAAGCTTATCACCACATTGTTTTCATTTATAGGAAGAATATGTAAAACTTCTATGGAAGGATGAGTGAGCAAATCAAACAAATCTGAAGGATTATTCAAAATACAGGTTTTCTGCTGGTTTTCTCTTTGACCAAATTTACCCCAAAAAGAATTTAGAATTAGTTTAGCAATTGATCTCTTTCCAGGATTATTTGTAATTTCGGAATATTCCAACAAAATATTTTCCTTCTGGAGAAAATCCGCAATGTATTTATTTTTATCCTCTTCAGATAAGCATAGACTAGGCCATCCTGAAGCTTCTTGCTTTATTTTCAGGAAGGTATTCATCATTGCGGTAAATAATCCTTCAGAATCGGAGTTGGGCTTATATTGGATTACAACGTGCTCCCAAATTTCCATAATAGCAAGTAGCTTATACCCCATTTCCACAGCTTTCACTACTTCGTCAATCACCCATGTTCCCAACAGTGCCCTTTCATCATCAGAATGTTTGCAGATCTTTTCTTTAGTTTTTTAATTGCTACAAGTTCTACACAATGAAAACATAAGTTTTTTGTTTTGCTTTAGAGGCAGGACCGGATGAAACAAGTTTTCTGGTGGAAGAATCTTACATTTAACAAGACCATTGATACCATCTAGTTTCATGCTACAACAAATATCAGTATTATTAGTGGGAACTTTTGGATGTCCAACGGGAAACTTTCCGTTTTTGCACACCCAAGGGTATAGTGAACATATATCGATGTATTTGATTTATTCCCCTTCCTTGCATTTGTAGTAGTTAAATGTATTCCCTGTTCTTCCACCATAGAAACAATCTCGTGGATTTAAGGGGGCATTTAGAATTAGTGGGTGATTGTTAAGGATATTTATCTCTTCGTCTTTTAAAAGATTTAGTTGAGTTTCAAATACACAACTCCACTTTTCAATCACTTCATAATCAAACGATCTTAGTCGAGCAGTTTTGGCCATCGTTCTCTCATATCTATGATTTAACGTATCATATTTTTCTTTTTCAGATAGAGGATCGTCTCTTTTATGCTTCAAGCAAATAGGATGACCGTGATAGTAGCAGCCATGAAACTCAAAAATTTGCTTGCTTTCTTCACAGAAACCATCGACTTTAACCCCCTTAATCACGGCTTCGCGCCCTTTCGCAGCATGTTTTATATTTATTTTTCTTAGCTTTTCTTCCAAAATCAGCCACTTAATTGCTTCTACTGATTGATTATCGACACACCTAGATATTCAAAAAAAAAAATCGTTTTAATATTTAATTTAAAAATATATTTACTTAAATAAAAATTTACCTGTATCCATTTTTGGGTATTAAGCCAATAGTGAGCGGTTGTAGAAAGTTACGCCTGTACACCAGATTACAAGATGAGGCTACAGTTATCGCTTCTAAGAACGGTTCAACATTGCTTTGAACGAGAAAGAACTGTCGAAACTTCAAACAAGCCTCGGTCAAAATTTTAACGTCACTGATGCAGTACAGGTGGAGAGACTTGTTGAAAGAGGCCAGGACCGGAACCCGGTTGTCGAGCCGATGATGATGATGATGCAGTACTCCAGAAGTTCACGCTGAAGGTCAAAAATATCGTTTTTATGTTCTCCATGCCATTTTAAGAACACTTCACGATCTTCTGATTTCATTGAATTCGGACTGCAGTAATCTAATGCAGGCAACTTTCCGATATAGTTCTTATTTTCATTTGTGTTATATAAATGAGGAAAATAGCCTTTTCTCAATTCAGGCGATAGCTGGAATGTTTTTGTAAGTTTAGAGAGAGCCATAGGGAAATAGTTTAAAGAATCTATAAACTTAATATTTGCTATTCCCATTAATATTATCTTACTGCCTCGCATGATCAATTCTGGACTTAAAGATGTTTCTTGCAGTATATAATTTAAAATGAACTGATGATCATATGATTGCCCGTTGTGTGCTATTACAATGACATTTTTAAATTTTTGGCGGACATTCAGAATATGTTTTAGGAATGTGGGAATAACATTTCCTTCTTTTCCTTCTGACTCCTTAATGACATTCAATGTATGCTCGCACTTGTTACAAAAATTTAAATTTGAAATATCAAAACAGTTGTCACACTTTTGTTCAAAAACACATAGATTAGGTTCATGTACTTTAACAGGAGTATTATATGAATCGTTTTCAATACTTATACTTTTTTCTCCAATTATTCTCTCCTGTCGACTCTCTAAATCATAAAAAATGTAAAGAGTATCTTTACATTTAGGTATTCTACTATCGGGAATCATATGGCATAGATGATCTTGTTCTACGTGACTACTACATAATTTACAGTAGTATTCGCCACAGATATGATTTCGGCTTCTACTATATGTTTTTAAACATAGCAGGCATCTTTTTATTTGATCGCAAATAGAATTGTTTCCTTTCGAGCTGCTTGCTTTGTGTTTGTCGAAACAGTTTTTTCCTCTGTAGCTTCGATTACAATCTCCACAAACAATTTATTTTGCAATCTTGGGGCACGGAGGTGAATTCTGACATTGAGGGCATGATTTTTGACACCTATGTTTGCTTTTCACATCGTATGGTATATGACATTCTTCGCAATAATAACCACAACAGAATGCTGCAGTTAAGGACGTTATCAAATTATAATGATTATTGTGGTATAATAAATTGATTTTTTTTGTACTTTCACTACCACCTTCAAATATAATTTCACGTCCTTTTGATGCGTAGGTATATGCAGTGATCTTATATTCCTTTAAATAATTTTGGAATATTTTTAATTCCGGAATGCCACATCCTTCAGCAGGTATATTTATGTGAGCGTCATTGATTAATTTTAAGGCATTCTTGGTTTGAGTTTTTCCAATATCTCTTCTAATTATTAACTCTTTATCATAATCACTTTCCTTGTCAGCATATACCTTGCCAACAACTAGCGCTCGGGGCAAACACAAAGGTGTTCTCAATGAAAAAATGTGTGAAATATGGTTAATCCAGTACTTTGTCACATTATTGTATGCTTATAAGACGATAATTAAAAGAATATTAAAAAGAAAGTTAATCCTTTCAACTTTCAATAGTAAATTCACCTAAGAATCCAAAGACGTATAAAAACTAAAATAAAAGGCTTTTCTTAGAACAAAAGTAGTTTTTGTTATTTTTGATTTTCGCAAAAACTACAAAACATTTTGACATCCGGTTTTTTGTGTTTGATCAAAACTTAATAAGAGCATTGAATATTGAATACAAAAATAATACTTAATTACGTAAAATTTGGAAAAAAAAATTGTTTAAAATAAATTTTTTTCATTTTTTTTTTTTCAAAATTTTGATTTTGAAAATTAATTTTCTTAAAAACTATTCACTCGAACAACTTTATTTAAAAACTCTGTAGGTATCACCGTTATGTTTTAATAATTTTTTTTCTGTTTTAAGTGATTTTTTTCTTAAATTGCCCCTCCCGCCTAAACGGGGGGAAATAGACCCCCCCTCCCATACGATTTTTTTCTTGTCTAAGTCCAACCTACACGCCCTAGCTTTTTGTCACACCTTATGCCAATCACCCTGTATAGTTACAAAATCACCAACATCTCAACTTAGTCCCCCTGCTCCACACCTTGGTTCCACATACCCCAGACCCCCAGAACCCAGACCCCCAGAACCCATACCCCCAGACCCCCAGAACCCATACCCCCAGACCCCCAGAACCCAAAACCACAGAACCCAGCCCAGGAACTTGCTCCCCATGCTCCCCACTCTGCCCCGAGAACTTACTCCCCATGCTACACACCTTATTTCCCCATACCCCAGACCCCCAGACCCTAACCCCTACGATTCAGAACCCCGCCCCTGCCACATTTTAAGTTCAAAATATATTTGTCATTATCAGTCACAACAAACGAAATCCAAAAAAAAAACATTGCACAGAAATTTACATTAATCTTTAACCTATAGACAAATTGAAGTACGAGTATTCTGATACGACAATGTATTTAAAATTATTTGACATTCATTTAAATTACCTTGAACCTCAGTATTTAAATTACTCATCACAAAAATTAAAAAAAAAAATACAATAAAAAACCAAAACTCTTATCACCATCCCACCCTGTCCCAGAATAAACTACTCATCACAACAATAACAAATTACTCATCACAACAATTTCACAACAATTTAAAAATAACATAAAAAACAAAACTCTTATCACCGTCCACAACGTCCCCATACCAAAAAAAAAAAACTCAGGGGGTCAGATAAGAGTTGAACTCTTATCACCGCCCCAAGTATCGCCATACCTACTTACCTAATATGCCTTTGTTTGTTTTAAGTTAATGTGATTATATTTTTAGTCCCAACGTCATAAGTTCCGAAATTGGTTTTTGGAAGGATATAAAAGCCAAATCTATTCTAAGTAAATATTCAGTTTAAATCCTGAACGCATTTAAGTAGCTTCTTCTACATATCTCAAACAAATAAAATTAATTATTATTTAATCAAAAATGAAGCTCTTCATATTTGTTGCATTCGTCGCCTTTGTTGCAATTGCTAAGGTAAGTTCTGCTTAAAGCCAATTTAATAATAATTGTTGTTAAAACAAATCACTTTAAACAGGCTGATTATCCTAAAGAAAAAAATGAAGAACATAACGTAATTATTTCGCAATGCCGGGAGGAATTCAAATCAACCGATGAAGAATATACAAAGTTGCGATATGATCAGATTTCTGAGCCTGATGAAAATATGCGATGTCTAGTTGATTGTTTCATGAACAAGGTTGGAATCTTAAAGGGTGGAGAATTTCAGAAAGAAGTAGCTAGTAAAATTTACACCAAGCTTTCTGGTGAAGAGAAGGCCATTGAGATTATAAAAACATGTAGTAATGAGTCTGGACCAAAAAAGTGTGAAACTGCATATAAATTACACAAGTGTTGTATCAAACTTAAGGCTTATTAGGTAAAAATGAAAATAAGGTATTTGATCGATATTATTTGTAAAAATAAAGTGTAGAAAAAACTTGAAGACATTTTTTATTACAATATATTTAATGAAGTGCACGACTGGGTCGCACGAACTTGCTCCTATGTAATAGAGTAGGAAATTTAAAATTTAAAATTTATTAGAGAAAACTGTTCATAAGAATAAAATTAATTTTTTAGATTATAGTGGTTTCTTTAAAAAAATAAGCTTTTATATACAAAATGTTTAAAACATTTTTAAGAAAACAGGTGGTAGGCCAACTTTAAGTTTTTATTACTGTAAGAATGAAAATTAAATTTCAAAAAAAAAAAAAATACTAAGCCATTGAGATATCGAAATTTCCAAAAGAAAAAAAGACTTTTTTTCCAAAAATATTATTTTTTTTTTAAGTTTTTCAATGCAATATGTTCTTTAAGCTTTTTATAAGCTTCTCTATAAAAAAAATTAACTAAAACCCGTTTGTTTAAGAAATCACATGGTAATCTGTTTTATCTCTTACTACAGAGTTCCAAATATGAATTTTATGAACAGTTTTCTCTATTAACATTTTATTTTTTGTTTGGCTCACTTGATGAATATACACTTTTTTATTAGGATTTCATAAACTTATTTTTACGCTGGACAAATTTGATACGATCAATATGTACAGTGTACTGTGTCTACCAATCAGTACTCACATTTTAAAATTGTCACGAACAATGAACGTGTTATCAGTTTACATGAAAATTCAGTATTCCCCTAGCGGAATAAAACCAAGCATTGGATTGACCTTGCTTAAAATTTCATAATTGTGGAGTGTAACGTCAATGGTTTTGTGCAAAGCTTACACCCAGGTCAAATGTTGATTTTACTCTTATTGATGTATACTGTAGTTACAGCACATTGGATTTTTACTTTAAAAGTGCATCGTTTGGCATTTCGACACATTCAAAAACAGATTATTATCATCAATAAATGTAATTAATTAATGTCATCAGCGTAGATAACGTAGATTTACTGTTGACACAAGGTTATTGATTGCATCTTCAAAGAGTTGTGGACCCAGGTTACTACCTTGAGGTACACCAGAGCCCGTATTACAGATTACGAAACGAAAAGCAAAAAAACGATACCCTAGAAAACGATAGTCAACACATTGTATATATATTTTAATAGTACTCTCATGGAACACGAAAAAAAGTTTTATTATTGTGCCGCAAAATCGTAAGTGTGGGTATGTTAAGCAGTACAGAGTTGACGTAGAAGGAGAAAATATAAGCAAAAAAAGAGACGAGGTAGAGATATATTTATTCTGACAACAATAAAGAGGGTAAGGGAGAAAATATTATCTGCGTTTCTTTTTGCTGTCAGAATCAATTGTAGGTAGGTATATAAAGTTGTATATGCCAGGCGCGAGATGAATACAAGCAAAAAGTATGAGAGTTTTTGTGAATTTTGTTTTATTCCTCATGCAATCTGGTTTGTTTAAATTCTAATACGATTAATTACCGAGGTTGGCATTTTATGGACTTTTGTAATAAGATCTAGAGGAATTTGAACTTAATAAACTCAAATGCTTTTATTTCGTTTTTGAAAACTAAATAATTTCAAATTGGCTTTATTTCGTTATGGTAACCAAAATAATTTTATAATAATTATATGCAGCGGGTAGTTAGATAGTGGCAATTGTATTTTTTTTGTAATTAATATAGATATGTACATACACAGTTAGAAAACTATTTCTTTAAGAAAATATTATAGGTATGTAACTATATTTTTATTAAAGAAAATAGCTTTTGCATAGTATGTAGGTACATACCCATAGAAAATTCTAACAAAAATAGTTTTTATCCATATATTTTGTCAAAAACAAACATTTCTTTTAATGTTTGTCTACGAATTTTTATCAAATTTGGAAATTATTAATTCATTAAAATAAAAATTTAGCTTTTTTTTATTTTGTTAATATAAATATAAAAAGTAAGAATTTATGCAAACAAAGTTTAAAAAACATTTTATTATGAAACTGATTTTGAATATAAGAAATTTCTTTAAAATTCTTTTAGAAAAAAATTGGGATATTAATTTTAAGTATTTGAAAATAAAGATTCTAGGAAATATTTTCAAAAATTAATCGCTCAAACATTTTCAAGACATTGATTTTTCAAAAACAATTTTTTCGTATTCTCTATCATCGTAAAGTCAAATTTGATCAAAATCTCGAGTTAAATTTTTTCCACATGCAAAACTTGCAATTACATAATTTTGTAAGTGAAAATAATATAAAAAAAATTTGGTAAGCCAACCTTAAGTTTTTTTTATTGTACGAATGAAATTAAGTTTCGAAATAAAATATTGAGCCGTTTTTGAGATATCGAATTTTCCAAGAAAAAAAAAAAAAACAATTTTTTTCCAAAAATTAAAAAAAAAAATTTCAAAGCTTTGAGATGCAATGTTTTTTCAACTTATTGGAAGCATCTCTATAAAAAATCCCTATTTCGATAATGAGATAATTGTGAAATATCAAAATTGAAAAAAATGGTATCAAAAAACGAATTTTTATCTTTAAACGCGATTTGCGGCTAAACGGAGCCTCGTAGACCCCTCAAAGTTGACATTTTCAAACGTGATTTCTGGCCAAACTATTCATCCTATAGAATTAAAAATTATATATTCGTAATCTAAGGAGTGCCACCTTTCAATCCACGTACGAAAACGCTCAAAAAGTATTTTAACGTGGAACAAAAAAATATTGTTTTTAAGTAAAATCTCCTAAAATCGTGCGCTAGCTTTAAGTTTTATTACTGTACGAATGGAAATTAAATTTCGAAAAAAACATTGCGCCGGTTTTTGAGATATCGAATTTTCCAAAAAGAATGACTTTTTTCTAGATATAAATATATAAGACTTTTGATAATATTAAAATTTTCAAAAAAGTATGAACATTTTTTGGAAAAAGGAAACTGCATACGAGTGAAAATATTTTTTTTTTTCGTAAGTTACTTGATATTTTTTCAAAAATAATTTTTATTTAAAAAACTTTTATTCATCAAGTTTGAACAAAATCGAGCATGGGGTTTTCGAAATATTGAGTTTTCAAAGAAAAAAATTTGAAATTTTTTTTAAAAATCCGAAAAATAATTTTTTGAAAATTTGAATACACAATAATATTCAAACTATTAGGGACCTTTAGCAAAAAAAAATGATCAAAATCCGTCGTACAGTTTTTGAGAAAATCGAAAACAAAAAAATGGTCCCAAGGGGGGTACCAAAAATAACAATTTTTTGTAAAATTTTTTTCAACCATTACCTATATGTATGTATATATGTATATATACAATTAATTAAATGAAATTTTTTGTTTTTTTAAATCTGTGGGACAGTTTTTGAGAAAAAAAAAATATTTATGAAATTTCGAAAAAAAATTCCAAAGAAAAAAACATCCGGGGGGGAAAATTAAAAGCCATATCTACCAAGTTTGAAGAAAATCGGCCGAGCCGTTTAGCTGTAGTCGAACTCAAATGTTTAATAAAGTGGTTTATTGAACATAATAGTTCTTCATAACTTAAAAACTAAAAGAGATGGAAAGAAATGGAGTACGCCATTCGAAAGAGCATGTTTGATTTATAAAAACTGCATTTCTAACTAAATTTCGCCAAAAATGCTCTTTTGAACAAGATATAACTCAGACGACAATATGCACAGAAATAATTTTCTTCTATCCCAAAAAATACGTAATCGCCAAAAAAGTATTGAATGTATTGACCTTGAAAATATTTGCCTACAGAAAATAACAACTACCAAATCCCCGCACACACCTACATTCTACTCCAATGTACATAGTATGTGCCTTTGTTCTCCTATTTTATATAGGTACAGTATTCCTATTGCTGTCACTGTCATGTATTAAATGTCTATCTGTTAAAACTCTGCCATAGGCATCTCTGCTAATTTAGTAATTATGGTGCCGCTTGGTTCGCCTAGTCGCGTTCCTATTCATGATAGTACTATTCAAATATAGGTATATACAATCGTCAACACATGGACCGATTATGGTTTACGATAATGCATGCATCAAAATATTGCCTGATAAAATAAAAAAAATCTATTTTTTTAAGCGCATCCAACTTCATTTTTTACTTGCGATTGTAGGTACTCGTACTATAGGGCAAATTCTGCATTTGGAAAAAAAATCGACCTCGAGATTTTGATCAAAGTTGACATTACGATGATAGCGAAGACGAAAAAAGTGGGTCCGACAATTCCGTCTGTCTGTCTGTATGTCTGTATGTCTGTACCTCGAACTACAGCCTAAACTACTGGAGGTATTTTCTTCAAACTCGGTACTTAAGGGTCTTCGGTGATTCCCTAGAGGAGAAATTGAACTTTTTTTTTAGCTCTAAAACTAACGGTACCCCCAATACACCCGTAATGCAAAATCTAATTTATCTCGAAAACGGCTCTAACGATTTTTATAAAAAAATTAGGTGTGTTATTATGGACATGGACTATATTTTGGTCAAAAAAAATTTGTGGGGAAATGTTATTAGGGATACCTGTCATAGAACGGTTTTTTTGATTTTCGAATTTCTCACCAACGGCTCCAACGATTTTAACCAAAATTTTTATGCAGGAGCTGCTTTGCATTTGAAAAAATATAAACTAAAATTTTTTTCGAAAAAATAGGTTTTGGATTTTTAAAAAAATAATACAATTTTTTTTTTTGAAAATTCAATTTCTTGAAAACTGATACAGGATTAAATTTTTAAATTACGTTTTAAAATGTATTTTATCAAATACATACTAACAATTTGCATACCAATTTTTTTATAAAAATTTTAAGGAAAATTTAGTACATAAAAAACATGTTTCAGTGTGTCTGTATGTCTGTACCTCTCACTACAGCCTAAACCACTAGACCTATTTCTTTCAATCTCGGTGGTTAAGGGTCTTCGGTGATTCTGTCAAAAATAGTACATGTAACAAAACAATGAAATACGAGTGCCAAAAGCAGTCGTAAGAGAAAACGATTTTCGTTTTAAAAAAACGAGTATCGTAAAACGTAATCGCAACTTAACGATAACGAGGGATTTTAAACGATAATCGTAATTCGTAATACGGGCCCAGAGTCTGCGCTTATTGAGTAAGAAACGATTCCTCTAAAAATTATTTTACAAGCATTTCCCTATAAATACGGCCTGATCTATTCAACGATAGCTGAAAGAAAACTAAGAAATGAAAGCTTGAACAAAATAAGACTATGGAACAGCTTATTGTAGGCCTTAATGAAGTCTGTATAGATTTCTTAATAATCAATAACTATTGTTGCTTGTCTCGTAGCAAGAAATTCATCAGATTTTCTTTCGCTATAAATGAACTTCCAAAACTGTTTTGGATCAATGAGAAGTGAAGAACGCATTTTAATTAAAACAATATCTTAGAGGTTTATAGTAAGTAAGTTGGTTATGCCTTTATTTCTACTTCCTTCAACATAGTTTAACAAAAAAAAAAATGAATTTAAAAACTATGGCCTTGCCGTCAGGTCAGTCAGTGTTCTTTCTGATTCACGAGCTTATACTATAAGTGTTTCACGGACAGAGTTTTCATGACGCTGAATAATGCGGTATAGCTGTTCTTTAACGAGTTGACTGATCTCATCGAAAGAATTTCTCAATGGACATCTTTTTTTTTATTTTTTTATTTTATTTTCATTATTCTTATTATAATAATAAATTTATAAAAGTAACAAAGGATAATTATACAAGTTTTAAAAGAAATATTATAAAAAAGAATAGTTATAGTGACATTTTTTATTTAAAAAATTAAATAGTGACAAATGACACTCAGTATAATTAAATGACTTATGTGGGGTGAACAATATTAAGGAAAGATTAACATAACGAGAATACAAAAATTAAATACAAGAATAAAAAAAGAAAGAATAAACATTATTTTTGTTATAAAAGACAATGATTTAAGTTTAAAACTAATTGATGTAGGTCAACAAAACTTCGATTTGGTTGTGATCAATTTCAAGAAGCCATATTTTAATTTTTTGCAAGTATAATTTTAAGGTTCGAATACAACGAATATTTTCGGGAAACATATTAAAGAGCTTGTAGGACACAATGGAGTAGAAGTTTCTAAAGTGAGTCGTTCGAAATGAGGGGACGAATACATAGCTATCATGGTTGCTTCGCAAATTGCTGACCTCAGAGTTTGGACTCTGTAAATATCCACATCTCATAAAGAATATTTTAGAAACTTTAAAATAATATAAATGTATCACAGGTAGAATGTTCAGTGATCTAAAGAGCACCATAGGAGGATACAACCGGTTGACCCCGCAGATTTTTCTTATAGCACACTTTTGCAAAATGACCAGAGGCTGAATTTTGCTTAGGTAAGCACCACCCCAGCAACTGATCCCATACTGAAGTTTAGAATGGAAAATTCCAAAATAAGTTGTTTTTAAGGTTTTGTGATCACAAAATTTTTTGAGGTGGTAAAGACTACGGATTGAAGAACGTAGATATTGCTTCAAAGTTGATGATATTTTGATCAAACGAAATACCTAGGTATTTAAAATCATTAACAATTTCAACATTAAAACAATTGCCACAACAGACTTTACCTTCATAGAGCACCACCACCATTACATGTACAGTTTAACATTCTATAACGTTGGCAGTTTTGAGCATGGAATAATATATTTACATCTGGAATCGCTTGTGTTCTTAGACTGAAATACATCAATTTAGTTTTGTTACGTACATTAAGTTTGTGTTTTGCAAACCATATACGCAGTAGGTGGATATCAAAATTTAGATCAGCCACAAGGCTAAGAGGGCTAGGTTAGGCATAAGCTATACCAAGATCGTCAGCAAAAGCAGTAACCTTACCAACGAATGGAAGGCTGAACAAAGAGTTAATATAGACGAGAAACAGGATAGTACCAAGGACCGACCCTTGTGGAACACCAAGGTTTGAAACCCTAGTGTTACTTAAAAAATCTCCAATTTTAACTCTTTGGGTCCTGTCTTTCAAATAGGACACAATCCAGTTATAAAAAAAACCACGGAATCCGATATTATGTAATTTTTTAAGAAGAATGCTATTGTCGACTGTATCAAATGCTTTGCTTATGTCTACCAGCACAATATTTTTTGTCATCTAAGCCTTTATTAATTAAAGTGCAAAATTCAAGAAGAGCATCTTCAGTAGAGAGCCCTTCTCTAAAACCGAACTGCGAACTATTGAAGAAATTTATTTTGTTAAGATAACGTAACATTCTATATTTAACAGCTTTTTCAAATATTTTCGATATGGAGGATAGCAATGAAATAGGTCTATAATTATTGACTTCTTTTTTATTACCTTTTTTAAAAAGTGGAATAACATTTTAATTTAAATGGAAAAACCCCAGTGCCAACGCTTAAATTAATAAGATAAGCTAGGATATCAGATACTCGTACATTCAGTGCGATTTGTTTTAGAGTTTGATTTGGAATACAATCATCACCACACGAGAACGAGTTATTGAGAGAATTGATTAAGCTATATACCTCAGATCCAGTAACTGGGTCAAAAAAGAAACTACTATGATATGTGAATCCGAAATTTGACCTACAGAACCAAAGAAGTCATTGAATTGGTTAGCAACAATTAAAGGATCTTCAAATTCTACACCGTCATTATTATAAATACAATCGAGTTGGAGATATTGGATGAATTAGCGTTAATTATACTGTTTATAGCTTTCCATTCCTTTTTAGGGTTGCCTTGTGAACTACTCATTAAAGAGGAATAATATCTAACACGATGCAATCTAAAACATTATTAGATGGATGCTGAGAACATTTTTTACGTAAATTATTTTTGATTTTAATTTTCTTCAGTATAATGCGGTTTATCCAAGGCTTCAAATTCATTTCTGATTTTTTAATCACTAGGTTGAAGCTATAGGTACTTAAATAAGATTATAAAATTTCTTGAAATAAATCATATGCATTGGAAGCATTACTTTCGGCAAAGACTGTACTTCCAATTTTCAAAACGTAGGGAATTATTCAGTAGATCAAAACTTAACCTTGTTTTAATAGATGAAGATGAAGCATTTTTCCTAAGTTCCAAGTTTTTCATGGTGCTGAATAAAATCCCAGTCATACAGTGATCTGATATATGAAGATCAAAGTTAACACCATAACATTGACTCAAAGCCAAATCTTTAAAACGGGCAAAAACGTGATCTAGACAGAAACCTGAGGCTGGCCTTGCAGGTTCATTATTTAAGGACGTAAGACCATGCTCACCTATCAGAAAAAGATACGAGTCAGAAACAGTACAAGAAGTTAAAATATCAATATTTAGATCACCTAGTATTACAAGATTAGGTGATTTAATACTGTTTAACGAAGTTGAAAATTCATCCAAAAATGAATCTAAACTATGGAAATGAAGTCTATAGACACAAACAAAATTAAACAGTTTACTACATATACCACATGAGAACTGGATGACATCCGCGGACAACAAACAGTGACGCACAACATTATCTCCCAATGACTCACGTACAACGACTCCCACTCCACCTCCAGAATATGTTTCGTTTGTATTTGAATAGAAATTATATCCATCAATTGAAAAACTATCACGTTCGTAATCGAAAATCCATATTTCGGAAACAAAGATAAGATCTGGTAAGTATGCAAGAGCTTCAAGATTGCATACAAGCAAAGTTTTGCCGCAAGCTACGCATATTTTGGTGAACAACAAAAAAAGAATTGCCTACATCAGAGTTACAACAAAAAATATTATCGCTTATATATCTTATAATAGAGGTTGGGTTGTTACTTATGTGATCTAGGCTTTTGAATGAAAACCCATTTATTACCAAAGACATTTAAAACTAAAATTTTTGGTGATATAACTTTGTTAAATAATGTCAAAGGAATACAAAAATATTTTTTTAATTTTTTAAGAAAAGTAGGAAGTGTGGATTTTAAGCTGTACCCAAGAAGGTACAACGGGAAAATATGGTTGCTCATTTTGTATATGAAATTTCTTAAAGAAGTCTTTTTCGACACACAGATCTATGTCGCAGAACTCACAAACCCATCTGACTCGCATGTTGTATACTCTGCATCTAAGAGGCTTTTCAATTCTCTTTGGAAAATGTGTGACCTACAGATAAAGCAACGCTTGCTGATATGGAGCGTTTTGATGTCGAAGGTTGGAGAATTGTATATCTTCTAAGATAATATCGAGCAATATCTCTTTGAAACGATAGCAATTCATTTTCGGAATTAGCTGCGACTTTATAAAGTGTCCAAGCGTTCACCAACGTAGAGCTTAGCATTGACGTAAAAAGCGGCCACCACCACTTTTTGCCTCGAATTTTACACTTACACTGGTCGTGTAAGTCAACGCCACCCATACCATTATTTTATTCCGCAATGAGGTTCGGCTGCTGAATGAAAACTTTTCTTTTTTCTACTGATGACCAACGTTTGACAAAGTGCATTGGCTGGATAGTATCGAAGTTTGTGCCCATAGTGACAACACTATTGTTACTCCATTTTACAAATAGAATATTATTTTTTATGTCGTATACGTGCTCAAAATGCCCTCTGTGTTCCTTCTTGAATTCTTTTTTCAGCTTCGTTGGGCATTTTTTTTGTTCAGTTTTCTCTTGTAGCTCTGAAGCCCTTCTCCCTCAAGAATCGCAAAATCTCATGAGAAGTAAAATAGTTGTCAAAATATATTATGTGGTCAGATGGAAATGAAACTTTTTCTAGAAGCTCAAGTACAACTCGAGATCCCAATGGCATTTGTAACACATCAGCTTTCACATTTTTTGCACCACAATAAGTATCAAAGTTGTATAGGTAGCCACAACTAAACTACTCGTCAGCATCCAGTTCTTGAAACCAAAACGAAAAGGTTTTCCTTTTATAAACTGTTGCGAAGAATGGTGGCCAAAATACTTGATCATGGCTTCATCAATGGACAATTTTTCGTGCATGAAGCCCATTGTTGATATTTTTGGCACAAAAGATTCATAAGCGATCTGAGCTCTGCCATTTTGTCTCGAGCATCTAATTGATTATTATCTGCGAAATGAATGTATTTTTTGATCTCATAAAAACGATTTCGAGACATGTTGTTTGCTACCAATGCGGTTCTTGTATCCTCATCTAATTTCCAATACATATACTCCCTGGGCATTGAGTGGTAACCACTGTAGAGCATAATGCCTATGAAAATTTCCAAGTCTTCTTTTTGCAAATTGAGGCTATGATCATTACGAGTATGTTGAGAAGCATAAAGACTAGTTTGATTTAAGATCAATTCTATAACCTCATTATCAAAAAGTGTTTGAAATATTTCAACTGGAGACTTAGGTATTGTCTAAAGCACATTTCATATTCATCTTGTTTATCTCAAAATTATTATAATAGTTCATCGTCATATCAGTACCTCTTTTAGACCAGCGTGGTTGGGTTTGAGATTGCTCTGATATTGAGGCTCTTATCACTGATAAAGGAACTTCGTCCTCGCTATCGAAATCCTCATCCATAATAAAAAGTTCAATGTTACCTGGAACATCATTGGGTATGTGATCGATATCCAAATTTTCTGTGTCTATTTCGTCTGTATTGTAATCTGCATCTGGTGGTATAAATGCAATATCAAACACAGCGTTTCGATCATTTTCTTCGATTGCATTTATTGCATTTGAAAGATTTATCAAATCTCTTTCCACAAAACGATGATGTTGAGAATGCTTTAAAATCCATTCTTAAAAAAAAATTATTTTCCCATTGTACCCAAGCGGGTACACCTAACTTTACGCGTACTTACCTAGCCTAAAAAGAAATGAACACTTGAGTTTTCATTTCTATCTGAATTTGTTATAAGTTCTTGAACTATTTCCAAAAAAATAAAAAGAAAAGTTGATAAAACGAATATTTGTTCTACTGCAAAATATAGACCAACCTCCTAAAAACCGAGAAAATCGTAATCGCACTTGATGAGGAGCAATAAAAAAGACTAGAGGAAGTGTACCAATTATGGAATACGCTCCTAATATGAAATAGTGCAATATTCTGAGAACCACACTATGTATGTATCTGTTTATTTCAATTCAAGCTTTCTTTTCATGCGCATATTCGTTATTAGTATCCTTGTAAACGCCGGGTGGTGTGGGCGTGCGCAATTAATAAAAGTTGATTTTCGTGTAGGTGCATGACATATTATTGTAAGTTTATTTTTTTTATATTTTTTTATCCTTTTAACTTTTTACATATTTTATTTGTCGCGGCGTTAGGAAAAAGCTTTAACTTTGGAATAAAAAAAAGTATTTAGGTAAGTTCAGTGAAATAAAAAGTGGATTTTTACATATTTCAGTGAATCGTGTTGTTCCTAATATGGAATATCAGAGTGTTCCTAGTATGGAATAGTATTCCATATTGGGAACCAGCTAAAATTTTTGTTTAAATTTTTACATATTTTTTTTTTTTAATCTTAAAAGGCACGAAAAGAAAAAAACGAAAGATTTGAGACAAGTTGGCCATGAGGAAGGTTTCAAAGCTCAGGAATCTATCCTTTGAACCGGAATATTTTCACAGATGCCGATTTTATAGATGAAGAGCAGGAAGGTTTGGAGCAGGAAAACGTTCCCCCGGTTGAAGATACAAACCCTTCCTGGACAGGCTCAAAAAGTCCCAAAGCTTCCAAAACCCCCAAAGCCACCAAAGCCCACAAACTCTCCAAAGCCCACAAAGCCAACAAAGTCTCCAAAGTGTTCAAAGCCAACAAAACCCTCCAAGTCTTTTTGTAAGCCCGGAACTAATTTCACCTTATCTTTCTCAAGAAAAGAACATCAGCTTGTGGAAGGAAATCCGTATTCACATATGAAAGATCACAGTATCGCCATACAAAGCTGACTTAGAGATATCTAAAGCAACACAGCAGAAAAAGGATCAGGTGAAGAAAGGAGCAAATATATTTGACTAAGCTTCAACGAGCAGGCTTCAAAAGAAGAAGAATATGAAAAAGTCTGAGAAGAACCAGCAGTCGGACTCGACTTTCTCACCATAACGTGATGACATTGTATCAACATCGCTCGGTATAGATGCACCGCAGATTTCTAAATCAATTTCGAAGAAAAAAGATGAAGCTATGAAAGAACCAACTACATTTGATAAACCATCAACAAGCGGCCTTCAAAAGAGCAAGATAGTAAAAAAGCCTAAGAAGAAACAGAATTTAAATTCTTCTTTTTCATCAGAACCTGATGAAATTTCTTTTAAATCCGATTCCACAACTGATTTTGGATCTTCATTGCAAACACCTGACGGTGAGGCAGAGTGCAGTTATTGTTTGGGCTTGTTTACTGAAGATAAAGGCGGCGAAGAATGGATACAATGCTTGCCCTGCCAGAAATGGTATCACGTAGATTGCTCTGGCGCAGAAACCAATAATTTTATTTGTGATTTCTGCACATAAAATTGAATTTCATGGGTTTTTTTTACAAAAAACACCAGTGGTCCATATTAGGGTCACTTTTTTCGAAGTGTTCATTTTGCGTTTTTTTTATTTTTTATTTATTGAATGAAGTGTGATATTTTTTTTAAGTTTTTCTTTTGTTTTTTAAATAGTCTTTAGTATTTTAATAAACCTGAATTCAAAAGACTGAATAAAATTTGATTTTTTTGTGTTTAAAAATTAGTTTATATTTTGGTATTCCATAATCGGTACACTTCCTCTACCGTTTTATTTTTTTTACATTAAATTGCACGCTTACTTGTTGAAAACATGTCAACGAATAAAAAAAATCAAATTTCAATAAAACAAATTTGAAGAAGGACAACGATAAGACGATAATTTTGTTCAATTTTTTGTACCCAAGCGGGTACAGTGGTAGTAAATGGGTTTTAAACATTATCATAAGGATTTTATTTAGAAACGAAATGAAAGACAAATTAGTCTTCCAAAGACGCCAAATCATCAAACGATCTTACAGTAACAACCCTACCCTTATCTACTTTTCTTAATAATATATTTGAATTCTGGAGCCAAAGGTATTTGTAATTTTTTTCTTTCTTACATTTCTTAGCTTCAATAAAGAGAGCCCGAGTGTAGCTTGTAAAGCAATCATTGATAAATATATCACTATTGCCATCAGGAACGAAGAGAGAAGACTTTAGTTTCTTAACAGCTTTCCTCTTGCTCTTCATAATCAATTGTTTGGTGTGTAGGGAGGCAAGGGGAACACAGAGAACATCTCTATACTTCTTTTTATTTAATGAAGGGTCAGTAGAGTTTCGATTCCATACGCGCTTAACAAAGCATTGCTGAATGTCAGCTGGGGAAACAGAAACATCTAGTCCACTTTGAAATATTTTTTGTGCACATTCAATCGCATTGTTGTTGTTAGCTTCAGGTACCCCAAACCCAATAATTTCGATTATGTTTTCCATATGTTTTTGCTCTCTCCAATTTAATTTGCTCTCGAGAGTATTAATCTTTTGTTTAAGTATTTGGTTTTCGTTTTTCAGCTGCTGGACTGTGCTGAGAAAGTCACAGTTAATTTTGTTTAAACAAATAATTTTCTCATAGAGCATATCCAAGGTGATTGAGTTTTTTATATGTTGATCGTTTGTCGCAGTGGCTGCTGTGAACTGATGTTCGCCGGATTATTCATCGATAGGTTTATGTGTGAATTGCTGATGTGCTTCTAGCTGCTGCCGTCCGTTTACCTGCTGTTTTAAGTTTGATGTTTGACATGAAGAACCAGTTGCATCTCCAAAATTTCCATGAAAATCATTTGTTGCACTGCAAGGCACATGCTTTTGGTTTTTAGTGGGGGCAAGTGTATTGAGATGAGTGGATGTCGATTGCAGATTAGGTGATGATATGTTATCATTTACATTATCCTTTGTTGTTGTTGACTTCTGAGCAGTTAGCATTTCTCTTGAGGATTTGTGTTTACTAGAAGAGTTTGGCTTTGATGTAGTTGTTGGAAGCAACGGTTTTAATGGAGTCTCTTGATGATTAAGAGACATACGTCGAAGAGTACAGCATTTACCACATCGAAAAAAAGAGTCTTTAGAATTCATAAAAAAACTCGATGTCGGCAGAAGTTAACTTCGCACACGATCCGTGACAAAATAAAATACAATCAGTGCACTTGATTTTAAAAGCATCATGGTAAGCCATTTCGAAAATTGTGCAAAACGAAGAAAAAAGTATTTTATTTTCAACTTGAGAAGAACTTGACTTAAAAACAAAAATGTGCTCACCCCACGACACGTCCGTTCTCGGTCAACTTTCTCTTTTCCATTTTGACATCCACCAATCATTTTTACTTGCGACTTACAGGTACTATAAAGCAAGTTATGCATTCGGAAAAAAATATCGAACTCGAGATTTTGATCAAATTTCACATTACGATGATAGCGAAGATTAAGAAAGTGGGTCTCGCAATTCTGTCTGTCTGTCTGTTCGACTACAGCCTAAGTGGCTCAGCCGATTTTCTTTAAACATGGTAGATATCACTTTAAATTTTTTCCACATTTTTTTTTTAAGACCAAAAATATCGGTACTTGCCACAGATTTTTATTCGAAATTTTATAAATACTTATTTTTTTTTTCTCAAAATCTGTTCGGGAGATTTAAGAAATAAAAAAAACAAAAAATTTCATTTAGTTAAAGATAGGTAATGGTCGAAAAAAAATTTCCGAGAAATGGTTATTGAGGGTACCCCCCATGGAACAATTTTTTTTGTTTTTGATTTTCACAAAAAACGGTAGCACCGATTTTGATAATTTTTTTTTTGCTAAAGCTCCCTAAAAATTTGAATAGTATTTGGTATTCAAATTTTCAAAAAAAAAAATTCAGATTTAAAAAAACAAAAATTCAACATTTTTTTTTTCCAAACTCAATATTTCGAAAACCCCATGCTAGATTTATCTTAAACTTGATAGGTAAATAAATTTTTTTCAATATAATCTACAAAATGTGAGAAAGAAAATTGTTTTACCTAAAAATAAATGTACTCGCCATACAAATGTTAAAAAATGGTTTTCAAAAATCGAAAACGGCCCCTAGAATTTTGATAACATTTTTTTTCTTTCAATTAATTTTCATGATCTTTAATTTTATAAAAAAAATTAAATTAAGATATTACAGCTTGTAAATACCATAGAACCATTTTGTCTAATTTTGAATTTCTCACTATCGACACAACGGATTTTAATGAAATTTTTTTTAGAGATGCTTCCAAAAAGTTTAAAAAACATTGCATTTCAAAACTTAAAAAAAAAATATTTTTTAAATTTTTGGAAAAAAAGTTTTTTTTTTGAAAATTTGATATTTCAAAAACGGCTCAGTATTTTTTTTGTAAATTTTATTTTTATTCGTACAATAATAAAAACTTAAAGTTGGTGTACCAAATTTTTTTTTAAAATTTTTCGAAAATTTTGTATAGGTATAAAAGCTTAATTTTCTTAAGAAACCACTACAACGACTTACAATGTTCGTTCTTGCATAAATTCATATTTGCATAGCATTCTGTTTTTATACCTTACTACTGAAATAATTTAAAAAAATTTTTTCTAATAACATTCGTTTTTAATATTCCCAGTCTATTACATAATAGCAAGTTCCGGCGACCCAGTTGCTTAGCGTGTAGGTAAACAGTTTATGTAGACCCGTTTCAAGATATGGAGCATAATTAGGTGTTTTCAGTGGTAGGTTAAAAATCTTTTTTATGAAGTTTTCAACGATCAAAGCTTATTTTCGCCCATTTTTTTTTTTTTTTCATTTTTGTTGCTTGCTTAATAAATATTATGAGTTAGTCACTTAATATCGTAAATCAATTAAAAAAGAGAAAAAAAATAATATATATGAATAGAAATATAAAGTGTCTATCCGAGTGGACCGCACTGTATTTTGTGTATCTATTCAGAAGAGATTATTGAGAAGTTGAAAAAAATAAAAAAAAAAACACTTTCTTCATCTATCTATATTTTCTTTGCATTTAATTTATTTGCATTTAAAACTGAACTAATTTGTTCCTTTTTTTTTTGTTTAAAAAAAATATAAATGTTTGTTTTAAATTAATGTGATTATAATTTTAATCGCAGTGTCATAAGTTCCGAAATTGGCTCTTAGGAGGCTATAAAAGCCAAGTCTATTCAAAATATATATTCAGTTTAAATCCTGACTGCATTTAAGTTGCTTCTAAATATCTCACACAAATAAAATTAATTCTCTTATCAAAAATGAAGATCTTTATATTTGTTGCATTCGTCGCCTTTGTTGCAACTGTTAACGTAAGTTTCCCTTAAAACCAATTTAATAATGGTTGCCTTTTAACGCAAGGCCCTTCCCACAGGCTGATTATCCTAAGGAAGAAAATGAAGAACATAACAAAATTGTTTCCGAATGCCTCGAGCTATTCAAAGTACCCGAAGGAGTTTATACAAAGTTGCGACATGACGAAGTACCTGAGCCTGATGAAAATATGCGATGTCTGATTGATTGTTTCATGGACAAGGTTGGAGTCTTAAAGGGTGGAGAATTACAGAAAGAAGTAGCTAGTATATTTTTGATCAAGAGTTTTGGTGAAGAGAAGGCCAATAATATTTTAAACACATGTAGTGGTGAGTCTGGACCAGAAAAGTGTGAAACTGCATACAAATTACACAAGTGTCTTATCAAAACTAAGGCTTATTAGGTTAAAGTGATAATAAGGTATTTGATCTATATTTGTGAAAATAAAGTGAAGAAAAGGCATTTTTTACTACAATATATTTTATATGTATTATATACAATCATACGACTACGTGTAGCTGATTTCTCAAGAGACGCAAAATTGGATATTGACTGTGACTATAAGCTAAGCCCTAAGATCATTAAAGTCTTTCCATACTCTATGTTGGATGCGAGGATCAGATTTCCGATGAAGGCTCTTATCACTAAATCTAGCTAGACTTCTACCTAAGAATTGTGATTATTGATATCAGGTATTTTGGAAAACCGGTCTTACTTGCGATACATAGGCAATGTCCATAAACCTCTTTTGTTTCCTTGGTCTTAGAATCGTTAACAGTAAGAGACGAAATGAAGCATTATTTAATGGACTCTGTATATATCTGACAGAACAAAGCCCCGGGAGCCGATGGCATACCAGCCGAATTATTCCATCGCGGCGGGCCAGTCTTACGTCAAGCAATTCATGATATTATAGTACACGTATGGGAGCAGGAAGAAATGCCAGAAGACTGGCGAAAAGGTTTAATATGCCCCATACATAAGAATGGAGATGTCACAACGTGCAGCAATTATAGAGGTATCACGTTGTTGAGTACCGCCTATAAGATACTCTCCTCTATCTTACAAGACCGGATAACCCCATACGCTAAAACCGTTATCGGACAATATCAGTGTGGTTTCATTCCAGGCAAATCAACAACTGATCAGATATTTACCCTTAGGCAGGCGATGGAAAAATGTCTAGAATTTAACATCCCAACATACCATCTGTTTATAGACTTTAAGGCCGCCTATGATAGCATAGCCAGGGTAGAACTTTACAAAGCCATGAGAGAATTCGGCATCCCAAATAAATTGACACGACTATGTAGGTTGACCATGACCAACGTAACAAGCCAAGTAAAAATAGCCGGATTGCTATCCAGACCAATCAACATCTTTAATGGACTCCGACAAGGGGACGGTTTGGCCTGCCTCCTCTTCAACCTGGCGTTGGAGAAAGCAATCCGTGACTCTGGCACGGCAACAAGAGGGACCATCGTCAACAGGTCCAGCCAGTTACTGGCTTACGCAGACGACATCGACATCATCGGAAGAACCGAACAAGCTGTACACGATTTCTTCATCCAGATCGAGCAGGCGGCACAAAATCTGGGGCTGCACATTAGTGAAGGTAAAACAAATTACATGGTGGCGTCGAATGCGAGAGGAACAGTTGGTCAAACAATCAAGGTTGCGGAGCACGAATTTGAAGTGGTGCAATCCTTTAAATACCTTGGGTCAATAGTAGCAGCCGATAACAATATAGAAGAAGAAATACGCGGGCGGCTTCTCAAATCCAACAGAGCCTACTATAGTCTGTCAAAGCTCTTCAAATCCGGAAATCTCACCATAACTTCAAAACTGCTGCTGTACAGGACCATGGTCCTTCCAGTACTCACATATGGATCCGAGACTTGGGTGCTTAGCAAAAGGCACTCCGACCTCTTAGCTGCGTTCGAGAGAAAAGTCTTAAGGAGAATTGTTGGCCCCGTATGTGAGGAAGGACGATTCCGGAGACGGTACAATCATGAACTGTACGCAATCTACCTTGAAGCAGATATCGTGACAAAAATTAAGCTCGGTAGACTCCGGTGGGCAGGGCACCTAGCTCGCATGAGCGAAGAGGAACCTGCTCGGAAAGTTCTTTGTGGTACATTCTATGGTAGACGACAGCGTGGTAGACCATGCTTGCGCTGGAGAGATGGCGTAGACCAGGACGCCCGAAGCCTTGGGGTGCGCAACTGGATGGCGTCGGCTAGAGACCGGGATAGGTGGAGAGACTTGTTGAAAGAGGCCAGGACCGGAACCCGGTTGTCGAGCCGATGATGGTGATGAAAGAGCCTTTGATACAATTAATTTCATTGTGTTTTTATCACCATGGCGATGACACTTGTACTAAGTGGGAGAACTTCCCTTCTAGCAGCCGAATATTTTCCACCTCTGAACCTGGATCAGGACTATGTTTGTGGATTGATTGATTTTCAGACATACAATTCTATACCGAATGTTGATGAGCGTAACAATTTGTTTCATGTTGGGGTATATGAAATTGAAATCCCTACAGGGTCGTATGAAATTGATGCCATTGCAGCATATATTTCCGAAGAATTATTATTACGAAATTCCACCATTAAAATTGGAATAGAAGCAAATAATAGTACAATGGAATGTGAAATCCAATGCGATGAGAAAATATATTTCAATAAACATAGATCTATTGGAAAATTATTGGGATTCAGTAATCGTGTTCTCAAAGAGAATATGACTCACTCATCAGATATACCTGTTGATATAAACAAGGTAAATGTAATACGAGTCGAGTGTAATATTATTACGGGGTCTTATTTCAATAATACTCCTATGCATACAATACACGAGTTTTCACCAGAAACAGGAGCAGGGTATAAGATCATTGAAGTTCCAAAAAATGTTATCTATTTACCAGTCAAACGAATAAGTACTATAACATTAAGTCTTGTTGACCAAGACGGAGACTTGATAAATTTTAGAGGAGAAAGGATAACCGTACGATTGCATTTAACCCCAGCATCGAAATAATGTTATTATATAATAATTATTTAACGGATGTCAATATTAACCATTCAATTAGTTCTACCCGAGCATCAAAACTATCAACACATAAGTTATCACCTGAAAATAAAGCCTATCTTCTAACATTAGGATTCAAACTAAAATAAAAACAATATGAATGATATATTGGATATTACTCATGGACCCGGTTCTGATAATAGTATATCTAAGTTTGAATACCATAGTTATGCACCATTTCTTCAGTCTTTCAATCCAAGTGATGAAATACGTATACCCATACATCATACAACAACAGGATTTATGTATACTACCCTGTGAAAGCTATATTTATATAGAAGGGAGCTTCACTAAAACAGATGGAACTCTTTCTACAGGGAAATTAACTAATAATGCAGTGGCTTTTCTTTTTGAAGAAATACATTATGAATTAAATGGTGTGGACATTGAAAACAACAAAAACGTAGGAATAACAACAACTTTGAAAAATTATATATCTTTAAACGAGAATGAAAGTAAAAGCTTAGAAAATGGATCTTGGACAGTAGACAAAAGTATTTCTCTTACACTGGGTACTTTTAATTTTTGTCTACCACTAAAAAATCTATTAGGGTTTGCTGAAGACTATAAAAGGATCGTGACAAATGCAAGGCATGAGCTGATTCTAATACGCACTCGATCTAATGAGAATGCTTATTTTTCTAAAGATAATGAAGAATTAAAAATCTCAATTTTTAAATTGCAGTGGAGAGTTCCACACATCACGTTATCTGATTCCAATAAACTTACATTATTGAAGCAAATACAATTAAAACCCATTCAAATGCATTTTCGAAATTGGGAAATGTACGAATATCCAATTTTACCCACCACCACTGATCATGTATGCACAGTAAAAACTTCAAATCAGCTTGAGAAGCCCAGATATATTATTATTGCTCTACAAACTGATAGAAAAAATCAACGAAATAAAGATTCTAGCAAATTCGATAACTGTGATGTAAGCAATGTAAAAGTTCATTTGAATTCCGAATCTTATCCACGCGAAGATTTAAATGTTAGATATAAACTGAATCGATATGCCGTACTCTATGAAATGTACAGTAAATTCCAGCATTCATACTATCAGAAACAATCAAATGCTCTTTTATCACGACAAGAGCTTAAGGAAATCACCCCAATAATGGTTATTGATTGTTCTCGTCAAAATGAATCAATTAAAACAGGACCTGTGGATGTAAAGATTGAACTTAAAACATCAACTTCAATTCCCGCTTCAACATCTTTGTATTGTCTGATTCTTCATGATCGTATAATTGAGTATAATCCACTAAGTGGAGAAGTTAACAAACTTATATAAATTAAGTGTCGTGATGAATAGATTGCTCAGTAGAAAAAGTGATCTTGTTGCGAGCAAAACTAAATATGAATACCATTGTAGATTTTCAAGGCTTCAGAGGATTAAATAACGAGTTCATTTTAAAGGAAATAGCTGTACTTTTCAATGGACATCAACAGCATTTTATCCTTACCCCACCATTTAACTCTAACCTACTCCCGTTATCGCTCAAAAGACAAGCTCAATGGTTACATCAACATCATCATGGCCTCTCCTGGGATGGCGGAGACATAGATATTCGCAGAGTTAAAACATTTCTTCGAGAAAAAATTAAAAATGTTGTTTACGTTAAGGGTACCGAAAAGAAATATTGGCTTCAAAATCTAATTAATAACGAAAGTGTTGAAGTCATCAATCTTGAAGATCTCAACTATAAATGTCCAAATTTAAAAGAACTTAAAAGAATTTATCCAGATATAACTTTGAAATGCTGGTATCATGGAAAAATATGTGCACTCCAGAATGTGTATCTCTTGAGCAGATATATTAGTGAAGTTGAAAAAAATTGTAACTAATATTTTATAAATAAAACAAAACATTTGCTCAGTATTTAATTTTTTTATTTCAATCTTTATCCATTAAAAGTGCGAATTTTCATTATTTTGAAATTTGGTGATGATGATGATGATTATTTATTTCTTCTTCTTTTGTATCCATACGGGAGGGAACTGTGATCTTCAAAAAATTGACGTTTTTCAGCTCTTGGTTTATAAGTCTTGACTTCTTCTACGGTAACTACTTGATGTTCTCTGGTTCGACGTATATTACTCGATCTTATAACTATACTTTCACCATTTTCTTCTTCTTCTTGCATAGAAGAATTCAAAACCGCTTCTTTTATTGAATCAAAATTAATTTTTTTAGATGATTCATAATTGAGGAAGATGCCTTTTACCTTGCACACAGTGTGTTGTTTACTATCGTTTGTACTAAATACTTTGTATGAATAGTTTTTAGGTCCACCACTTACAAATTCGGTAATATAACTTCCTCGGCCATAACAATCCAATTCATTTGTCATATCACCGATAAAATCTCCAGTAGGTGGATCGAATTCTCCCGGGCGACAAACATAAATAACTGAATCAGTGTCGTAGTACAAAACTCTTTCTTGCAGTTTCTCCAAATAGCTATATAATTTAATACGAGCTTGAGTTGTTGTATAGGCGGCAATACAAACATTGACAGTCGATAGAGGTTCAGCTTCTTCTTCTTTCAATTCAAAGCTTATCACCACATTGTTTTCATTTATAGGAAGAACATGTAAAACTTCTATGGAAGGATGAGTGAGCAAATCAAACAAATCTGAAGGATTATTCAAAATACAGGTTTTCTGCTGGTTTTCTCTTTGACCAAATTTACCCCAAAAAGAATTTAGAATTAGTTTAGCAATTGATCTCTTTCCAGGATTATTTGTAATTTCGGAATATTCCAACAAAATATTTTCCTTCTGGAGAAAATCCGCAATGTATTTATTTTTATCCTATTCAGATAAGCATAGACTAGGCCATCCTGAAGCTTCTTGCTTTATTTTCAGGAAGGTATTCATCATTGCGGTAAATAATCCTTCAGAATCGGAGTTGGGGTTATATTGGATTACATCGTACTCCCAAATTTCCATAATAGCAAGTAGCTTATACCCCATTCCCACAGCTTTCACTTCTTCGTCAATCACCCATGTTCCCAACAGTGCCCTTTCATGATCAGAATGTTTGCAGATCTTTTCTTTAGTTTTTTCATTGCTACAAGTTCTACACAATGAAAACATAAGTTTTTTGTTTTGCTTTAGAGGCAGGACCGGATGAAACAAGTTTTCTGGTGGAAGAATCTTACATTTAACAAGACCATTGATACCATCTAGTTTCATGCTACAACAAATATCAGTATTATTAGTGGGAACTTTTGGATGTCCAACGGGAAACTTTCCGTTTTTGCACACCCAAGGGTATAGTGAACATATATCAATGTATTTGATTTGTTCCCCTTCCTTGCATTTGTAGTAGTTAAATGTATTCCCTGTTCTTCCACCATAGAAACAATCTCGTGGATTTAAGGGGGCATTTAGAATTAGTGGGTGATTGTTAAGGATATTTATCTCTTCGTCTTTTAAAAGATTTAGTTGAGTTTCAAATTCACAACTCCACTTTTCAATCACTTCATAATCAAACGATCTTAGTCGAGCAGTTTTGGCCATCGTTCTCTCATATCTATGATTTAACGTATCATATTTTTCTTTTTCAGATAGAGGATCGTCTCTTTTATGCTTCAAGCAAATAGGATGACCGTGATAGTAGCAGCCATGAAACTCAAAAATTTGCTTGCTTTCTTCACAGAAACCATCGACTTTAACCCCCTTAATCACGGCTTCGCGCCCTTTCGCAGCATGTTTTATATTTATTTTTCTTAGCTTTTCTTCCAAAATCAGCCACTTAATTGCTTCTACTGATTGATTATCGACACACCTAGATATTCAAAAAAAAAAATCGTTTTAATATTTAATTTAAAAATATATTTACTTAAATAAAAATTTACCTGTATCCATTTTTGGGTATTAAGCCAATAGTGAGCGGTTGTAGAAAGTTACGCCTGTACACCAGATTACAAGATGAGGCTACAGTTATCGCTTCTAAGAACGGTTCAACATTGCTTTGAACGAGAAAGAACTGTCGAAACTTCAAACAAGCCTCGGTCAAAATTTTAACGTCACTGATGCAGTACTCCAGAAGTTCACGCTAAAGGTCAAAAATATCGTTTTTATGTTCTCCATGCCATTTTAAGAACACTTCACGATCTTCTGATTTCATTGAATTCGGACTGTAGTAATCTAATGCAGGCAACTTTCCGATATAGTTCTTATTTTCATTTGTGTTATATAAATGAGGAAAATAGCCTTTTCTCAATTCAGGCGATAGCTGGAATGTTTTTGTAAGTTTAGAGAGAGCCATAGCTGGGCACCGTTAATCAAACAGTTAACTTCGTTAATCGTTAATCCGCTACTAAAAAAGTTAGCTTCGTTAAACGTTAAAGCGTTAAATTTCGGAAGAATTAACGCAAGTTAACGTTAATCGTTAATCCGTTAAAATGTGATAAAAATTGAATTTTTTATATTTTTTTCTCTGAGCACCGGCGCTAAGTAATGCCGTTCGTCCACTAGGCGATCAACACACACATTTCGAATTCAACGCATTCACCTCTAATGTACGATGCCTTCAATTCTGTTCAACCAACGGGTTGGATCTAGTTGTTGGCCATTGCTTAACGAATTGCGCAACAAGTGTACGGGTAGTGTACGAGCTCGTGTTGCTCCTTGAAAATGTTCGATCAACACGTTGAGCCACATTTTCAAGATGATGTGTTTCACATTATTTGTTCAACGCGTTGATCAACTTTTTAATTTTCTTTGGGATTTCTTGACTTAATATTGTGTTGCGTTGCGTTGGCTGCAGTGAAATGTGTCTACGTGGTTGATCTATAGCGTTGCCATGAACTTGCAGTTGTTTCAACTTGCAAACTGTAGTTCATTTTGGTTTTTCGACATAGAAGGTGATAAAAAATCAGAGTGGACCACGGAATTAATTTTGCAAATGATTTCAGCAATTGAGAAAAAGCCCCATATATGGGACAGTAAGAGCCCCTCTTATAAAAATCGAGATGCCAAGGAATTGGCTTGGTCTCAAATTTCCTCGAAAATGCAATTGCCTAAACTTTGAATTCGAATTCACGGGCGCGGTGGGATCAATCGATTTTAATTTCTCATATATTTCATTGAAAAAACAATTTTCTTCGCGACTCAAGAAAAAATCATCTACCCAGAATCGTCTTGGCTGTGTTTTCTTCCTTTGTCGTTCATTTTCTAATATTATTAATGCGGCAGCCACTTTTTTTTTTCTTAGAGGAAATCATACTCATACGGAACAAATTTAAGAATATTTTAAAGCGAAGGCGTGCGTCGACAATAAATGTATGTACCGAACTGAAGTCAAAATTATTTCAGGTTTGACGTTTGAGTTTTTTGTTTATCGTGGTGCGTTCAACGCGTTCCCCAACGAGTGATCCTTGGTTAAGTGTACGAAGGTATCAACTCGTTCATCAACTGGTTGAGCAACAATATCGAAAACGCAGTTGATCAACTCGAAAACAAAATTTTTCTGTCAAAATCGAACAAGTTTATCAACTAGTGTACGAGGTTATTCAACATTTGAGTAAGTTGGTCAACTAGGTGTACGGAGCTATTCAACACTGGAATAAGTTTTAAGAGTTGATCAACTAGGTGTGAGGGGTTAATCAACAATTATGTGTACGGGGTTCCAAACGCATTTTGTTCAACTTTAGTTGCTCAACGTGAATTACGTTAGTTGCTGCACAAGTGTAAGACGAAACGAATCTCTTCGCAGTTTTCTCACTCGCACGCGCCGTCAAAATATAATATGTACCTAACTGTTTTTGTTTCACCCGCGGCACGCGCCGCGCAGCACTTGTCTCATACTTGTCTGAACCTGTTTTTCGCTCCGCGCGGTAAATAGTAGGCATTGGATTAACGATTAACGGACTTAACGTGGATTAACGGATTTAACGTGTCCGTTAACATTTTTAAAAGTTAACTTAAAAGTTAATCCGTTAATTAAAATTTTAGCTTCGTTAATTAACGATTAACGGATTAACGAGTTAATGCCTAGCTATGGAGAGAGCCATAGGGAAATAGTTTAAAGAATCTATAAACTTTATATTTGCTATTCCCATTAATATTATCTTACTGCCTAGCATGATCAATTCTGGACTTAAAGATATGTTTCTTGCAGTATATAATTTAAAATGAACTGATGATCATATGATTGCCCGTTGTGTGCTATTACAATGACATTTTTAAATTTTTGGCGGACATTCAGAATATGTTTTAGGAATGTGGGAATAACATTTCCTTCTTTTCCTTCTGACTCCTTAATGACATTCAATGTATGCTCGCACTTGTTACAAAAATTTAAATTTGAAATATCAAAACAGTTGTCACACTTTTGTTTAAAAACACATAGATTAGGTTCATGTACTTTAACAGGAGTATTATATGAATCGTTTTCAATACTTATACTTTTTTCTCCAATTATTCTATCCTGTCGACTCTCTAAATCATAAAAAATGTAAAGAGTATCTTTACATTTAGGTATTCTACTATCGGGAATCATATGGCATAGATGATCTTGTTCTACGTGACTACTACATAATTTACAGTAGTATTCGCCACAGATCAGTGTTGTTCCATGTAGACAAAAAATGTAGACTACACGATTGTCTACGTGTAGACAATTCAACGTATACAATTCCTGATTGTCTACATGCCAATGTCAACAATGTAGACAACGTAGACATTCAATTTTTCTTATTATGTTTCGTCTAATAAATCAGAGCTCGAGCCAAAATCATTTTCATCAATCAAAACAATCATAGAGACATCGTCGGATTAAGATGTCGCAGGTGATTGGGATTGCTTACAGGCATTGCTTTCGTAAATAAATGTGAAGGCATTATTATTAGGATATGAATATACTTTTTTTAACAAATTTTTATTTACCTGTGCAGTATTTTTTAGATTTTTGTTGCACACTGTACAATATGCTACAAATTTGTTATTGTTTTCCATTAAAAGAAAACCTAGGTGATGGAAACCTTTATTTTTTTGTCGACCAATATTTGAATAAAAACTCAAATTAACACCTGAAATTTTCTTAAATGAAGTAAACAATGTGACAGAGAAGTCAAGAATGACAGATTGGCTGGCATGCTTTGTCTACATTGTCGACACCATAGTCGACATTGTCTACATTGTCGCCACAATTGTCTGCGCATTAATGTAGACAATCAAAGTCGACACGTAGAGGAACAACACTGCCACAGATATGATTTCGGCTTCTACTATATGTTTTTAAACATAGCAGGCATCTTTTTATTTGATCGCAAATAGAATTGTTTCCTTTCGAGCTGCTTGCTTTGTGTTTGTCGAAACAGTTTTTTCCTCTGTAGCTTCGATTACAATCTCCACAAACAATTTTTTCTGCAATCTTGGGTCACGGAGGTGAATTCTGACATTGAGGGCATGATTTTTGACACCTATGTTTGCTTTTCACATCGTATGGTATATGACATTCTTCGCAATAATAACCACAACAGAATGCTGCAGTTAAGGACGTTATCAAATTATAATGATTATTGTGGTATAATAAATTGATTTTTTTTGTACTTTCACTACCACCTTCAAATATAATTTCACGTCCTTTTGATGCGTAGGTATATGCAGTGATCTTATATTCCTTTAAATAATTTTGGAATATTTTTAATTCCGGAATGCCACATCCTTCAGCAGGTATATTTATGTGAGCGTCATTGATTAATTTTAAGGCATTCTTGGTTTGAGTTTTTCCAATATCTCTTCTAATTAACTCTTTATCATAATCACTTTCCTTGTCAGCATATACCTTGCCAACAACTAGCGCTCGGGGCAAACACAAAGGTGTTCTCAATGAAAAAATGTGTGAAATATGGTTAATCCAGTACTTTGTCACATTATTGTATGCTTATAAGACGATAATTAAAAGAATAGTAAAAAGAAAGTTAATCCTTTCAATCGTAAATTCACCTAAGAATCCAAAGACGTATAAAAACTAAAATAAAAGGCTTTTCTTAGAACAAAAGTAGTTTTTGTTATTTTTGATTTTCGCAAAAACTACAAAACATTTTGACATCCGGTTTTTTGTGTTTGATCAAAAATTAATAAGAGCATTGAATATTGAATAAAAAAATAATACTTAATTACGTAAAATTTGGAAAAAAAAATTGTTTAAAAAAAATTTTTTAATTTTTTTTTTCAAAATTTTGATTTTGAAAATTAATTTTTTAAAAACTATTCACTCGAACAACTTTATTTAAAAACAAGATTAAAGAATGTATTTCTGGCTTTTCAAAATGCTATAGCATTACTCTGTAGGTATCACCGTTATTTTTTAATAATTTTTTTTCTGTTTTAAGTGATTTTTTTCTTAAATTACCTTGGTTCCACATACCCCAGAACCCAGACCCCCAGACCCCCAGACCCCCATACCCCCAGAACCCATACCCCCAGACCCCCAGAACCCAAACCACAGAACCCAGCCCAGGAACTTGCTCCCCATGCTCCCCACTCTGCCCCGAGAACTTACTCCCCATGCTACACACCTTATTTCCCCATACCCCAGACCCCCAGACCCTAACCCCTACGATTCTGAACCCCGCCCCTGCCACATTTTAAGTTCAAAATATATTTGTCATTATCAGTCACAACAAACGAAATTCAAAAAAAAAACATTGCACAGAAATTTACATTAATCTTTAACCTATAGACAAATTGAAGTACGAGTATTCTGATACGACAATGTATTTAAAATTAATAACACATTTTTTATTTCTTTTTTCTAAACTAATAGCTTTTACTGATTATTATATTTGACATTCATTTAAATTACCTTGAACCTCAGTATTTAAATTACTCATCACAAAAATTAAAAAAAAAAATACAATAAAAAACCAAAACTCTTATCACCATCCCACCCTGTCCCAGAATAAACTACTCATCACAACAATAACAAATTACTCATCACAACAATTTCACAACAATTTAAAAATAACATAAAAAACAAAACTCTTATCACCGTCCACAACGTCCCCATACCAAAAAAAAAAACTCAGGGGGTCAGATAAGAGTTGAACTCTTATCACCGCCCCAAGTATCGCCATACCTACTTACCTAATATGCCTTTGTTTGTTTTAAGTCAATGTGATTATATTTTTAGTCCCAACGTCATAAGTTCCTAAATTTGTTTTTGGAAGGATATAAAAGCCAAATCTATTCTAAGTAAACATTCAGTTTAAATCCTGAACGCATTTAAGTAGCTTCTTCTACATATCTCAAACAAATAAAATTAATTATTATTTAATCAAAAATGAAGCTCTTCATATTTGTTGCATTCGTCGCCTTTGTTGCAATTGCTAAGGTAAGTTCTGCTTAAAGCCAATTTAATAATAATTGTTGTTAAAACAAATCACTTTAAACAGGCTGATTATCCTAAAGAAAAAAATGAAGAACATAACGTAATTATTTCGCAATGCCGGGAGGAATTCAAATCAACCGATGAAGAATATACAAAGTTGCGATATGATCAGATTTCTGAGCCTGATGAAAATATGCGATGTCTAGTTGATTGTTTCATGAACAAGGTTGGAATCTTAAAGGGTGGAGAATTTCAGAAAGAAGTAGCTAGTAAAATTTACACCAAGCTTTCTGGTGAAGAGAAGGCCATTGAGATTATAAAAACATGTAGTAATGAGTCTGGACCAAAAAAGTGTGAAACTGCATATAAAATACACAAGTGTTGTATCAAACTTAAGGCTTATTAGGTAAAGATGAAAATAAGGTATTTGATCCATATTATTTGTAAAAATAAAGTGTAGAAAAAACTTGAAGACATTTTTTATTACAATATATTTAATGAAGTGCACGACTGGGTCGCACGAACTTGCTCCTATGTAATAGAGTAGGAAATTTAAAATTTAAAATTTATAAGAGAAAACTGTTCATAAGAATAAAATTAATTTTTTAGATTATAGTGGTTTCTTTAAAAAAATAAGCTTTTATATACAAAATGTTTAAAACATTTTTAAGAAAACAGGTGGTAGGCCAACTTTAAGGTTTTATTACTGTAAGAATGAAAATTAAATTTCAAAAAAAAAAAAAAAATACTAAGCCGTTGAGATATCGAAATTTCCAAAAGAAAAAAAGACTTTTTTTCCAAAAATATTATTTTTTTTTAAGTTTTTAAATGCAATATGTTCTTTAAGCTTTTTATAAGCTTCTCTATAAAAAAAAACTAACTAAAACCCGTTTGATTAAGAAATCACATTGTACCTAATCTGTTTTATCTCTTACTACAGAGTTCCAAATATGAATTTTATGAACAGTTTTCTCTATTAACATTTTATTTTTTGTTTGGCTCACTTGAATATACACTTTTTTATTAGGATTTCATAAACTTATTTTTACGCTGGACAAATTTGATACGATCAATATGTACAGTGTACTGTGTCTACCAATCAGTACTCACATTTTAAAATTGTCACGAACAATGAACGTGTTATCAGTTTACATGAAAATTCCCTATTCCCCTAGCTGAATAAAACCAAGCATTGGATGGACCTTGCTTAAGATTTCATCATTGTGGAGTGTAACATCAATGGTTTTGTGCAAAGCTTACACCCAGGTCAAATGTTGATTTTACTCTTATTGATGTATACTGTAGTTACAGCACATTGGATTTTTACTTTAAAAGTGCATCGTTTGGCATTTTGACACATTCAAAAACAGATTATTATCATCAATAAATGTAATTAATTAATGTCATCAGCGTAGATAACGTAGATTTACTGTTGACACAAGGTTATTGATTGCATCTTCAAAGAGTTGTGGACCCAGGTTACTACCTTGAGGTACACCAGGGCCCGTATTACAGATTACGAAACGAAAGGCAAAAAAACGATACCCTAGAAAACGATAGTCAACACATGGACCGATTATGGTTTACGATAATGCATGCATCAAAATATTGCCTGATAAAATAAAAAAAAATCTATTTTCTTAAGCGCATCCAACTTCATTTTTTACTTGCGATATAGGTACTCGTACTATAGGTACGGTGACCAATTTTTCAGGAGCAAAAAAAAGGACAGTCTTTCATTAACGTAAAAAAGTTTAACAAATAATTATTTTTATTAAAAAGTTTTGTACTTCATACTTCAGTTCAGTTTTTAAAACAAATAAATACAAATAATTAAAAAAAAAAACTAAATAAGATATTTATATGACTATAGATATAAAAGTCATTCAAAGGAACTTCGCAATGTATTTTTTCTAAGATATCGTCACGATTTCTTCAAAACATTTAAATTTTGCGCAATCGAAGTCATAATTGCACTTTGTTACTAAGCATTGCTGCTAGCGTATCAACTTTTAATTGGGACTTCTCAGGTGTCTAAATGTTATTGGAAATTGAAAATACCCTTTCAGTCGAGACAATTGAAGGAATCGACTTTACTTTCTAACTCTAGTTTGCAAGAAAATTTGTATCAGTGAATGTTTAAAAAATCACTTCGGCCTACCTTTCTATACGTTTTAATTTAAAATCTTTTAAAACAAGAGAAGCTTCTGTCATTGAAATGTTTTGTGATTCTAAATGGAGAATGCATTTGTGTTTGATGTTGAAAAATTTGGTAAGCATGTTTAACACCTTACATCACTTTCGCTTAGATTTTTTACAATGAGCGGACACTGGCTATTAAAAATGCATTTCCTCTAAGGTGCCATTTCAAAGTATAAAAAAAAAATTAATTCTATTCCAAATAAATACTCAACGTTTTATACAAATTACAACCAAAAGATACCCTTATCTTTTCCAAAAATAATCAAAAAGCATTCTTTCTGCTTTTTGATTATTTTTGGAAAAGATAAGGGTATTGTTAAGGAACGAAGCTGCTATATATTTATCTTTGAATAATTATTATTCTTTTTCGTTAACTTTAGCTTATTTAATTTTCATTATTTAAATCATTCTACTTAAAGTAAATTTAAACCTATTTTATTTATTTCAACTTTTTGCCAATTATTTTCGCACTACCCTATGTTTCGACATACATACATAAATTGTTTTTCATAAATTCTTTTTTTTTGTTGGTTTTCGTCATCATGATCTGTATTGACACTGTTTGTAAAGCCCGTTGTAAGAGAACAACCGCAATGATCAAGGCAGATTTTTTTGACGAGATCAAAATACTGTTTTTTGCAAAACGGTGGATTGCTGGAATAGAATCTATTTAATCGTCCACTTATTTAGCAACCACCAAACCATACGGTCGAAACAAAGGGTACTAATAAATCCTTAATCGTTGTTTAACTAAATTTTGTCTTGATTTGGAATTTAATAAATTAATAATAATTGTAACGAATTGAAAATTTTGCGTTTAAATTATTTAATTTGCATTCCTGATCAGGTATATCTTTTAGTTGTAATTTATATAAAACGGTGAGAACGACACTAACTTGCGGATGGAGATGAAAATTCGAAAATCATTCACAATAGCAAAAAATATACATATTGACAGAATTCAATGACATAAAACAGTGCTGCTAATGGTATAGAATCGTGGTTTAAAAGAGGAAAAGAGGACTTTGAAAGGACAGTTTAAAAAAGGGAGGACAAATTTCTGTCCTCTCCAAGAAATGCAAACAAAAAGGACACGATACAAAAAGAAAGGACTGTCCTTTCAAAAAGAGGACGGATGGTCACCGTAACTATAGGGCAAGTTCTGCATTTGGAAAAAAAATCGAACTCGAGATTTTGATCAAAGTTGACATTACGATGATAGCGAAGACGAAAAAAGTGGGTCCGACAATTCCGTCTGTCTGTCTGTATGTCTGTATGTCTGTATGTCCGTATGTCTGTATGTCTGTACCTCGAACTACAGCCTAAACTACTGGAGGTATTTTTTTCAAACTCGGTACTTAAGGGTCTTCGGTGATTCCCTAGAGGAGAAATTGAACTTTTTTTTTTAGCTCTAAAACTAACGGTACCCCCAATACACCCGTAATGCAAAATCTTATTTATCTCAAAAACGGCTCTAACGATTTTGATAAAAAAAATTAGGTGTGATATTATGGACATGGACTATATTTTGGTCAAAACAAAATTTGTGGGGAAATGTTATTAGGGGTACCTGTCATAGAACGGTTTTTTTGATTTTCGAATTTCTCACCAACGGCTCCAACGATTTTAACCAAAATTTTTATGCAGGAGCTGCTTTGCATTTGAAAAAATATAAACTAAAACTTTTTTCGAAAAAATAGGTTTTGGATTTTAAAAAAAATAATACATTTTTTTTTTTTTTGAAAATTCAATTTCTTGAAAACTGATACACGATTAAATTTTTAAATTACGTTTTAAAATGTATTTTATCAAATACTAACAATTTGCATACCAATTTTTTTTATAAAAATTTTAAGGAAAATTTAGTACACAAAAAACATGTTTCAGTGTGTCTGTATGTCTGTACCTCTCACTACAGCCTAAACCACTAGACCTATTTCTTTCAATCTCGGTGGTTAAGGGTCTTCGGTGATTCTGTCAAAAATAGTACATGTAACAAAACAATGAAATACGAGTGTCAAAAGCAGTCGTAAGAGAAAACGATTTTCGTTTTAAAAAAACGAGTATCGTAAAACGTAATCGCAACTTAACGATAACGAGGGATTTTAAACGATAATCGTAATTCGTAATACGGGCCCAGAGTCTGCGCTTATTGAGTAAGAAACGATTCCTCTAAAAATTATTTTACAAGCCTTTCCCTACAAATACGGCCTGATCTATTCAACGATAGCTGAAAGAAAACTAAGAAATGAAAGTTTGAACAAAATAAGACTATGGAACAGCTTATTGTAGGCCTTAATGAAGTCTGTATAGATTTCTTAATAATTAATAACTATTGTTGCTTGTCTCGTAGCAAGAAATTCATCAGATTTTCTTTTGCTATAAATGAACTTCCAAAACTGTTTTGGATCAATGAGAAGTGAAGAACGCATTTAAATTAAAAAAATATCTTAGAGGTTTATAGTAAGTAAGTTGGTTATGCCTTTATTTCTACTTCCTTCAACATAGTTTAACAAAAAAAAAAAATGAATTTAAAAACTATGGCCTTGCCGTCAGGTCAGTCAGTGTTCTTTCTGATTCACGAGCTTATACTATAAGTGTTTCACGGACAGAGTTTTCATGACGCTGAATAATGCGGTATAGCTGTTCTTTAACGAGTTGACTGATCTCATTGAAAGGATTTCTCAATGGACATCTTTTTTTTTTATTTTTTTATTTTATTTTCATTATTCTTATTATAATAATACATTTATAAAAGTAACAAAGGATAATTATACAAGTTTTAAAAGAAATATTATAAAAAAGAATAGTTATAGTGACATATTTTATTTAACAATTTAAATAGTGATAAATGACACTCAGTATAATTAAATGACTTATGTGGGGTGAACAATATTAAGGAAAGATTAACATAACGAGAATACAAAAATTAAATACAAGAATAAAAAAAGAAAGAATAAACATTATTTTTGTTATAAAAGACAACTACCTAATTAAGTTTAAAAATAATTGATGTTGGTCAACAAAACTTCGATTTGGTTATGATAACTTTCAAGAAGCCATATTTTAATTTTTTGCAAGTATAATTTTAAGGTTCGAATACAACGAATATTTTCGGGAAACATATTAAAGAGCTTGTAGGACACAATGGAGTAGAAGTTTCTAAAGTGAGTCGTTCGAAATGAGGGGGCGAATACATAGCTGTCATGGTTGCTTCGCAAATTGCTGACCTCAGAGTTTGGACTCTGTAAATATCCACATCTCATAAAGAATATTTTAGAAACTTTAAAATAATATAAATGTCTCACAGGTAGAATGTTCAGCGATCTAAAGAGCACCATAGGAGGATACAACCGGTTGACCCGGTTGACCCCGCAGATTTTTATTATAGCACACTTTTGCAAAATGACCGGAGGCTGAATTTTGCTTAGGTAAGCACCACCCCAGCAACTGATCCCATACTGAAGTTTAGAATGGAAAATTCCAAAATAAGTTGTTTTTAAGGTTTTGTGATCACAAAATTTTTTGAGGTGGTAAAGACTACGGATTGAAGAGCGTAGATATTGCTTCAAAGTTGATCATATTTTGATCAAACGAAATACCTAGGTATTTAAAATCATTAACAATTTCAACATTAAAACAATTGCCACAACAGACTTTACCTTCATCAAATCGCGATAGAGCACCACCACCATTACATGTACAGTTTAAAATTCTATAACGTTGGCAGTTTTGGGCATGGAATAATATATTTACATCTGGAACATCTTAGACTGAAATACATCAATTTAGTTTTGTTGCTTACATTAAGTTTGTGTTTTGCAAACCAGATACGCAGTAGGTGGATATCAAAATTTAGATCAGCCACAAGGCTAAGAGGGCTAGGTGAGGCATAAGCTATACCAAGATCGTCAGCAAAAGCAGTAACCTTACCAACGAATGGAAGGCTGAACAAAGAGTTAATATAGACGAGAAACAGGATAGGACCAAGGACCGACACTTGTGGAACACCAAGGTTTGAAACCCTAGTGTTACTTAAAAAATCTCCAATTTTCACTCTTTGGGTCCTGTCTTTCAAATAGGACACAAGCCAGTTATAAAAAAAAACCACGGAAGCCGATATTATGTAATTTTTTAAGAAGAATGCTATTGTCGACTGTATCAAATGCTTTGCTTATGTCTACAAACAAACCAGCACAATATTTTTTGTCATCTAAGCCTTTATTAATTAAAGTGCAAAATTCAAGAAGAACATCTTCAGTAGAGAGCCCTTCTCTAAAACCGAACTGCGAACTATTGAAGAAATTTATTTTGTTAAGATAACGTAACATTCTATATTTAACAGCTTTTTCAAATATTTTCGATATGGAGGATAGCAATGAATAAGGTCTATAATTATTGACTTCTTTTTTATTACCTTTTTTAAAAAGTGGAATAACGCTAGCACATTTTAATTTAAATGGAAAAACCCCAGTGCCAATGCTTAAATTAATAAGATGAGCTAGGATATCAGATACATTCAGTGCGATTTGTTTTAGAGTTTGATTTGGAATACAATCATCACCACACGAGAACGAGCTACGAGTATTGAGAGAATTGATTAAGCTACATACCTCAGATCCAGTAACTGGGTCAAAAAAGAAACTACTATGATTTGTGAATCCGAAATTTGACCTACAGAACCAAAAAAGTCATTGAATTGGTTAGCAACAATTAAAGGATCTTCAAATTCTACACCGTCATATTAAGTAAAATCGAATTGGAGATATTGGATGAATTAGCGTTAATTATACTGTTTATAGCTTTCCATTCCTTTTTAGGGTTGCCTTGCGAACTACTCATTAAAGAGGAATAATATCTAACACGATGCAATCTAATTTCGTAGTTAACCTTTTTATTATTAGATGGATGCTGAGAACATATTTTACGTAACTTATTTTTGATTTTAATTTTCTTCAGTATAATGCGGTTTATCCAAGGCTTCAAATTCATTTCTGATTTTTTAATCACTAGGTTGAAGCTATAGGTACTTAAATAAGATTATAAAATTTCTTGAAATAAATCATATGCATTGGAAGCATTACCTTCGGCAAAGACTGTACCCCCAATTTTCAAAACGTAGGGAATTATTCAGTAGATCAAAATTTAACCTTGTTTTAATAGATGAAGATGAAGCATTTTTCCTAAGTTCCAAGTTTTTCATGGTGCTGAATAAAATCCCAGTCATACAGTGATCTGATATATGAAGATCAAAGTTAACACCATAACATTGACTCAAAGCCAAATCTTTAAAACGGGCAAAAACGTGATCTAGACAGAAACCTGAGGCTGGCCTTGCAGGTTCATTATTTAAGGACGTAAGACCATGCTCACCTATCAGAAAAAGATACGAGTCAGAAACAGTACAAGAAGTTAAAATATCAATATTTAGATCACCTATAGTATTACAAGATTAGGTGATTTAATACTGTTTAACAAAGTTGAAAATTCATCCAAAAATATTAATCTATGGGAATGAAGTCTATAGACACAAACAAAATTAAAAAGTTTACTACATATACCACATGAGAACTGGATGACATCCGCGGACAACAAACAGTGACGCACAACATTATCTCCCAATGACTCACGTACAAAGACTCCCACTCCACCTGCAGAATATGTTTCGTTTGTATTTGAATAGAAATTATATCCATCAATTGAAAAACTATCACGTTCGTAATCAAAAATCCATATTTCGGAAACAAAGATAAGATCTGGTAAGTATGCAAGAGCTTCAAGATTGCATACAAGCAAATCAAAGTTTTGCCGCAAGCTACGCATATTTTGGTGAACAACAAAAAAGAATTGCCTAGATCAGAGTTACAACAAAAAATATTATCGCTTATATATCTTATAGTAGAGGTTGGGTTGTTACTTATGTGATCTAGGCTTTTGAATAAAAACCCATTTATTACCAAAGACATTTAAAACTAAAATTTTTGGTGATATAACTTTGTTAAATAATGTCAAAGGAATACAAAAATATTTTTTTAATTTTTTTAAGAAAAGTAGGAAGTGTGGATTTTAAGCTGTACCCAAGAAGGTACAACTGGAAAATATGGTTGCTCATTTTGTATATGAAATTTCTTAAAGCAGTCTTTTTCGACACACAGAACTATGTCGCAGAACTCACAAACTCATCTGACTCGCATGTGGTATACTCTGCATCTAAGAGGCTTTTCAATTCTCTTTGGAAAATGTGTGACCTACAGATAAAGCAACGCTTGCTGATATGGAGCGTTTTGATGTCGAAGGTTGGAGAATTGTATATCTTCTAAGATAATATCGAGCAATATCTCTTTGAAACGATAGCAATTCATCTTCGGAATTAGCTGCGACTTTATAAAGTGTCCAAGCGTTCACCAACGTAGAGCTTAGCATTGACGTAAAAAGCGGCCACCACCACTTTTTGCCTCGAATTTTACACTTACACTGGTCGTGTAAGTCAACGCCACCCATACCATTATTTTATTCCGCAATGAGGTTCGGCTGCTGAATGAAAACTTTTCTTTTTTCTACTGATGACCAACGTTTGACAAAGTGCATTGGCTGGATAGTATCGAAGTTTGTGCCCATAGTGACAACACTATTGTCACTCCATTTTACAAATAGAATATTTTTTTTTTATGTCGTATACGTGCTCAAAATGCCCTCTGTGTTCCTTCTTGAATTCTTTTTTCAGCTTCAATGGGCATTTTTTTGTTCAGTTTTCTCTTGTAGCTCTGAAGCCCTTCTCCCTCAAGAATCGCAAAATCTCATGAGAAGTAAAATAGTTGTCAAAATATATTATGTGGTCAGATGGAAATGAAACTTTTTCTAGAAGCTCAAGTACAACTCGAGATCCCAATGGCATTTGTAACACATCAGCTTTCACATTTGTTGCACCACAATAAGTATCAAAGTTGTATAGGTAGCCACAACTAAACTACTCGTCAGCATCCAGTTCTTGAAACCAAAACGAAAAGGTTTTCCTTTTATAAACTGTTTCGAAGAATGGTGGCCAAAATACTTGATCATGGCTTCATCAATGGACAATTTTTCGTGCATGAAGCCCATTGTTGATATTTTTGGCACAAAAGATTCATAAGCGATCTGAGCTCTGCCATTTTGTCTCGAGCATCTAACTGATTATTATCTGCGAAATGAATGTATTTTTTGATCTCATAAAAACGATTTCGAGACATGTTGTTTGCTACCAATGCGGTTCTTGTATCCTCATCTAATTTCCAATACATATACTCCCTGGGCATTGAGTGGTAACCACTGTAGAGCATAATGCCTATGAAAATTTCCAAGTCTTCTTTTTGCAAATTGAGGCTATGAGCATTACGAGTATGTTGAGAAGCATAAAGACTAGTTTGATTTAAGATCAATTCTATAACCTCATTATCAAAAAGTGTTTGAAATATTTCAACTGGAGACTTAGGTATTGTCTAAAGCACATTTCATATTCATCTTGTTTATCTCAAAATTATTATAATAGTTCATCGTCATATCAGTACCTCTTTTAGACCAGCGTGGTTGGGTTTGAGATTGCTCTGATATTGAGGCTCTTATCACTAGGAACTTCGTCCTCGCTATCGAAATCCTCATCCATAATAAAAAGTTCAATGTTACCTGGAACATCATTGGGTATGTGATCGATATCCAAATTTTCTGTGTCTATTTCGTCTGTATTGTAATCTGCATCTGGTGGTATAAATGCAATATCAAACACAGCGTTTCGATCATTTTCTTCGATTGCATTTAATGCATTTGAAAGATTTATCAAATCTCTTTCCACAAAACGATGATGTTGAGAATGCTTTAAAATCCATTCTTAAAAAAAAATTATCAGTTTTTCCCATTGTACCCAAGCGGGTACACCTAACTTTACGCGTACTTACCTAGCCTAAAAAGAAATGAACACTTGAGTTTTCATTTCTATCTGAATTTGTTATAAGTTCTTGAACTATTTCCAAAAAAATAAAAAGAAAGTTGATAAAACGAATATTTGTTCTATTGCAAAATATAGACCAACCTCCGAAAAACCGAGAAAATTGTAATCGCACTTGATGAGGAGCAATAAAAAAGACTACCGTTTTATTTTTTTTACATTAAATTGCACGCTTACTTGTTGAAAACATGTCAACGAACAAAAAAAACTCAAATTTCAACAAAACAAATTTGAAGAAGGACAACGGTAAAACGATAATTTTGTTCAATTTTTTGTACCCAAGCGGGTACAGTGGTAGTAAATGGGTTTTAAACATTATCATAAGGATTTTATTTAGAAACGAAATGAAAGACAAATTAGTCTTCCAAAGATGCCAAATCATCAAACGATCTTACAGTAACAACCCTACCCTTATCTATACTTTTCTTAATTTGAATTGTGGAACCAAAGGTATTTGTAATTTTTTTCTTTCTTACATTTCTTAGCTTCAATAAAATGAGCCCGAGTGTAGCTTGTAAAGCAATCATTGAAATATATCACGAAGAGAGAAGACTTTAGTTTCTGAACAGCTTTCCTCTTGCTCTTCATAATCAATTGTTTGGTGCGTAGGGCGGCAAGTTTCGATTCCATACGAGTTAAATTATTTGTTCCAACTTGAGCTTTTTTAAAAAAGAAAACACTACCACTTTCTTCTAGTTAAATTATTATGTCTTTATTATTTCATGTTCTTTTCCTACTGACACCTTCGTGTCTTACATTTTATTTATTCTTAATACTACAATGCTAACATTGCATTTTACTTAATTCTAAGAAAATACAATATTGCATTTGGCTTAATTCTAGGAAAATTGCCAATCGCAGTTGGCTTACTTAAATACAATTTATTATTGCATAAATAACAGACACTAGGTCAGCAATTTATGCGATACTTTCAATATTTTTGTTAATTTCTCGGATAAGTTCATCGTACTTATCCGGATGAGATTTATATGTAACTTACGCGCTTAACAAAGCATTGCTGAATGTCAGCTTGGGAAACAGAAACATCTAGTCCACTTTGAAATATTTTTTATGCACATTTAAATCGCATTGTTGTTGTTAGCTCCAGGTACCCCAAACCCAATAATTTCGATTATGTTTTCCATATGTTTTTGCTCTCTCCAATTTAATTTGCTCTCGAGAGTATTAATCTCTTGTTTAAGTATTTGGTTTTCGTTTTTCAGCTGCTGGACTGTGCTGAGAAAGTCACAGTTAATTTTTTTCAAACAAATAATTTCCTCATAGAGCATATCCAAGGTGATTGAGTTTTTTATATGTTGATCGTTTGTCGCAGTGGCTGCTGTGAACTAATGTTCGCCGGATGATTCATCGATAGGTTTATGTGTGAATTGCTGATGTGCTTCTAGCTGCTGCCGTCCGTTTACCTGCTGTTTTACGTTCGATGTTTGACATGAAGAACCAGTTGCATCTCCAAAATTTCCATGAAAATCATTTGTTGCACTCCAAGGCACATGCTTTTGGTTTTTAGTGGGGGCAAGTGTATTGAGATGAGTGGATGTCGATTGCAGATTAGGTGATGATATGTTATCATTTACATTATCCTTTGTTGTTGTTGACTTCTGAGCAGTTAGCATTTCTCTTGAGGATTTGTGTTTACTAGAAGAGTTTGGCTTTGATGTAGTTGTTGGAAGCAACGGTTTTAATGGAGTCTCTTGATGATTAAGAGACATACGTCGAAGAGTACAGCATTTACCACATCGAAAGAAAGAGTCTTTAGAATTCATAAAAAACTCGATGTCAGCATAAGTTAACTTCGCACACGACCCGTGACAAAATAAATTACAATCACTGCACTTGGTTTTAAAAGCATCATTGCGATCAATTTTTTTATTACAATATAGGCAAGCCATTTCGAAAATTGAAAAAACGAAGAAAAGAGTATTTTATTTTCAACTTGAGAAGAACTTGACTTAAAAACAAAAATGTGCTCACCCCACGACACGTCCGTTCTCGGCCAACTTTCTCTTTTCCATTTTGACATCCACCAATCCTCATTCCTCACATTCCTCAACTCGTATAACATCATTTTTACTTGCGACTTACAGGTACTATAAAGCAAGTTATGCATTCGGAAAAAAATATCGAACTCGAGAATTTGATCAAATTTCACATTACGATGATAGCGAAGATTAAGAAAGTGGGTCTCGCAATTCTGTCTGTCTGTCTGTTCGACTACAGCCTAAGTGGCTCAGCCGATTTTCTTTAAACATGGTAGATATCACTTTAAATTTTTTCCACATTTTTTTTTTTAAGACCAAAAATATCGGTACTTGCCACAGATTTTTTTTCGAAATTTTATAAATACTTATTTTTTTTCTCAAAATCTGTTCGGGAGATTTAAGAAATAAAAAAAAAACAAAAAATTTCATTTAGTTAAAGATAGGTAATGGTCGAAAAAAAATTTCCGAAAAATGGTTATTGAGGGTACCCCCCATGGAACAATTTTTTTTGTTTTTGATTTTCACAAAAAACGGTAGCACCCATTTTGATAATTTTTTTTTGTTAAAACTCCCTAAAAATTTGAATAGTATTCGGTATTCAAATTTTCCGAAAAAAAATTTCGGATTTAAAAAAAAACAAAAATTCAACATTTTGTTTTCAATATAATCTACAAGATGTGAGAAAAAAAATTGTTTTACCTAAAATGTACTCACCATACAAAAAATGTTAAAAAATGGTTTTCAAAAATCGAAAACGGCGCCTAGAATTTTGATAATTTTTTTTTTCTTTCAATTAATTTTCATGATCTTTAATTTAATAAAAAAAAATTTAAATTAAGATATTACAGCTTGTAAATGCCATAAAACCATTTTGTCTAATTTTGAATTTCTCACTATCGACACAACGGGTTTTAATGAAATTTTTTCTAGAGATACTTCCAAAAAGTTTAAAAAACATTGCATTTCGAAACTAAAAAAAAAAAAATATTTTTTAAATTTTTGGAAAAAAAGTTTTTTTTTTTCAAAATTTGATATCTCAAAAACGGCTCAATATTTTTTTGTAAATTTAATTTTTATTCGTACAATAATAAAAACTTAAAGTTGGCGTACCAAATTTTTTTTTTAAATGTTTCGAAAATTTTGTATATAAAAGCTTAATTTTCTTAAGAAACCAATACAACGACTTACAATGTTTGTTCTTGCATAAATTCATATTTGCATAGCATTCTGTTTTTATATCTTATTATCTACTAAAATAATTAAAAAAAAATTTTTCTAATAACATTCGTTTTTAATATTCCCAGTCTATTACATAATAGCAAGTTCCGGCGACCCAGTTGCTTAGCGTGTAGGTAAACAGTTTATGTAGACCCGTTTCAAGATATGGAGCATAATTAGGTGTTTTCAGTGGTAGGTTAAAAATCTTTTTTATGAAGTTTTCATCGATCAAAGCTTATTTTCGCCCAATTTTTTTTCATTTTTGTTGCTTGCTAAAAAAATATTAAAAATAAAAGAGAAAAAAAAATAATATATATGAATAGAAATATAGAGTGTCTATCCGAGTGGACCGCACTGTGTTTTGTGTATCTATTGAGAAGAGATTATTGAGAAGTGGAAAAAAAATAAAAATAAAACCACTTTCTTCATCTATCTATATTTTCTTTGCATTTAATTTATTTGCATTTAAAACTGAACTAATTTGTTCCTTTTTTTTGTTTAAAAAAATATAAATGTTTGTTTTAAATTAATGTGATTATAATTTTAATCGCAGTGTCATAAGTTCCGAAATTGGCTCTTAGGAGGCTATAAAAGCCAAGTCTATTCAAAATATATATTCAGTTTAAATCCTGACTGCATTTAAGTTGCTTCTAAATATCTCACACAAATAAAATTAATTCTCTTATCAAAAATGAAGATCTTCATATTTGTTGCATTGGTCGCCTTTGTTGCAACTGTTAACGTAAGTTTCCCTTAAAACCAATTAAATAATGGTTGCCTTTTAACGCAAGGCCCTTCCCACAGGCTGATTATCCTAAGGAAGAAAATGAAGAACATAACAAAATTGTTTCCGAATGCCGCGAGCTATTCAAAGTACCCGAAGGAGTTTATACAAAGTTGCGACATGACGAAGTACCTGAGCCTGATGAAAATATGCGATGTCTGATTGATTGTTTCATGGACAAGGTTGGAGTCTTAAAGGGTGGAGAATTACAGAAAGAAGTAGCTAGTATATTTTTGATCAAGAGTTTTGGTGAAGAGAAGGCCAATAATATTTTAAACACATGTAGTGGTGAGTCTGGACCAGAAAAGTGTGAAACTGCATACAAATTACACAAGTGTCTTATCAAAACTAAGGCTTATTAGGTTAAAGTGATAATAAGGTATTTGATCTATATTTGTGAAAATAAAGTGAAGAAAAGGCCTGAAGACATTTTTTACTACAATATATTTTATATGTATTATATACAATCATACGACTACGTGTAGCTGATTTCTCAAGAGACGTAAAATTGGATATTGACTGTGACTATAGGCTGAGCCCTAAGTTTATTAAATTATTATAACGACTAAGAATTTCAAAAATGAATGTAATTAGAGAAAAACTATTCATAAGCATAAAATTCATTTCTTAACAAACTATAAAACAACTCCTTTAGTAGTTGGAGCTAAAAACAGGTTACCATGTGATTCAAGCGAATATTAGCTTATGCAAGAACAAAAATTATAAGTCTGTACTGGTTTCTTAAAAAAATAAGCTTTTATAAAAAAAAATTTTAAAAAGTTTATAAGAAAAAACTTTAGTATGCAAATTTAAGGTTTTTATTATTTTTCAAATAAATATTAAATTTACAAACAAAAATATTGAGCCGTTTCTCAGATATCGAATTTTCCAAAAACAAAAATAGATTTTTTTTTTTCAAAAACTCAAAAATTAATTTTTTTTAAGTTTTGAAATGCAATGTTTTTCAAAATTTTTAGAAGCTTCTCTATAAAAAATTTCATAAAAATCCGTTTGGTCGATAATGAGAATTTCTAAATTTGAAAAAATGGTTCTATGGTGGGTACAGTCAGAAATATCTCGATTTAAAATTTTTTTTTTATTTGATTATAGATCGTAAAAATCAATCAGAAAAAAAAATGTTAGCAAAATTCTGGGAACCGTTTTCGAGAAAAATACGATTTTCGAAAACCATTTTTTGAAATTTTTTTTGTATGGACGGCCGGCACCGCTATTCTTAGATAAAATACATTTTTTTTCTTACATCTTATATATATATAATATACATATATATTAAAAAACTTGTATTTATCAAGTATAAAAAAAATCGAAATATTGAGTTTTCAAACAAAAATTTTGAAATTTTTTTAAAAATCCAAATTTTTTTTTTGAAAATTTAAATACACAATAATAGGTGTGTTTTTTTTGGGAAAATTATCCGTAGTGAAGTAGGATTTCCCAAAAAAACGTATCCGCAGTTGTGCGATTTTTCTACTTTAAAGTTGGTATCACTGACTAGTTGTCAAATATTTAATTGAAAAAAAAAACAACCAATAACTTTATGCCAAGTAATTTTCTTGTTTCTGAAAATATATATGGAGGTTTTTATTTATGAATTTTAATTTAAATCATTTTGTATTTACTTTTTCTGTTCACCAGCCATTCTTCATAAAGCAGAAGTTTTGTTTGTGAATTTTTTTGTTGTTGACAATTATCACCACAAAAGTCAAGGGATCTGTTCGCAGACTTTAGTTAGTTTTGGATTTCTCAACAGCTTTTTTCATAAGAAGGCTTTGTCGCGCTAGTAACTGTTAAATGTCGCTGTTTAACTAAAGTATAACAGCTGACCACGACATTTCGCTCCTAAAAAAACGCCTTAGTTATTAAACAGCTTTCTATAAGAGTTCGACACCAACACGATACAAAATGCAGCGTTTTTCTTATAAAAATGGTTTTCTAAAAAAAGACGTAAACTCCCAATGGAAAATGCTAAACAACAAACTACTTTTCGTACTCTACGAACATGCCTTCGAGATACAAAAGAGTTTTCAATTGTACCAACATTTGTATTCGAGACTCGAGCAAACGTCAACATTCTATCCGCAGTTGGATTCTACTTCTACTTTTATCGGCAGTGAAAACTTTGTATTTGTAATAAGTATAAAATCCTACTTCACTACGGATAATTTTCCCAAAAAAACACACCTAATATTGAAACTGCTGGGGAGCCTTAACATAAAAAAATGATCAAAATCGGTGGTACCATTTTTGAGAAAATCAAAAACAAACAAAATGGTTCCAAGGGGGGTACCAAAAATAACCATTTTTTGGAAAAAAAATTTTCAACCATTACCTAGGTTTAACTAAATGAAATTTTTGAATTTTTTGTTTTAAATCTGTGGGACAGTTTAAAAAAAAAATAAAAATTAGATTTTGAAAAAAAATCGTATGGTAGGTTCCGTTATTTTTGGTCCTAAAAAAAAAAGAAAAAAACGTGTGGGGGAAAAAATTAAAAATGATATCCACCAAGTTTAAAGAAAATCGGCCTAGCCGTTTAGTCGAACCGAAAAACAGAATTGTGAGACCCACTTTTTTGGCCTTCGCTATCATCGTAATATAAACTTTGATCAAAATATCGAGTTCAATTTTTTTCCCGAATGCATAACTTGCCTTATAGGGGTCAAATCACCGCTCCCAGGCGGTCTATTAACATCACCAAGGCAGCTGATAATACGATTTGCGAATTTGTTAAGCAAAAGATCGATTGTGGCATGTGTTGTGTGACATGGCGTAGTCCAGTCATTGTAGGTTTTATCTGCGGAAAAATCCTAGTGAGCTGAATTTTTATATACACCTTTATTACGGCATTGTAATGAAGATGTGAAAAATCGACATTGATATCGTGCCGGCTAAAAAAGTTATAAGGGTCAAAAGGTCACGAAAATCAGTTTTTCGCAAATATCTCGCGATCTATTGCTCAGAGGTCAATAAAGGTCATTATAAAAATTGTTTATCGTGAAATTGTCTACAAAAAATGTCCCTTGCATTTTTCTGTAAAATTAACCGTTTTCGGAGTAGAGCGCTGAGAAAGCGAATATATTATGACGATGCACTCGTTTCCTCACTACCTTCGAGGTAGAATGCAGGGTGCGTTTTTTTTACATGATTTCCCCCGCAGGCATAATCCATGATATGTAATCAGAGTTTTTTTTTTATTTACGAGTGAATAATTTTTTATTTGAATACAGAAAAATACAGAAAAATTAACTTTAGTATATTATTTTTTTTTATCATTCAATGTCGATATCTTCAGTTTCTGTGTCATTAACAATTGCATACCGCAATCTTCGATATTAAAAATGCTCTTCAGCTGTGAGCGGTTAACTCGCTGATTCTATTCAGCATTTACACCAGTGATCTAATAGGTAGTCTAACTGGGGCAATTGTGTATGCCGTTGACCTAATAGTGTACAGCTCCCAAAGTCGAGGTCATCAGAATTCTTTTGCACTTTGACTTCAACAAAATTCAGTGTTTTTGCGATGATATGGAAGTCAGTTTCAGAAACCTGAAACTATTCTGCTTAGGACTCGATCCATCAGTGTGCCACTTGATGATATTTGTTTCGAGGATCTCAAGATAACTCCCATTGCCGCACTTCTGATGGCTTCGTGTAGAGGGATAGATAGAGGAGAACCTCTATAGCTGCGGTAGGGCAGGTTCCATTGCTCGTCTAATACAGATACACGCGAGCCCTTAGACTTTTTCTAGAGCTTTCCTTGTTCTTTATAATTCAGTTCTCTTGTGCCATGCAACTGCCCCATATGTAATGATTGGTCTTACCATCATAGTATATACCATATCCAGCTAAGGATGTTCGGTTTGCATCTGCATGACTTGCCTTCAAGTCTCTTGCAAATCATTAGGGCTTTTGTGGCTTTCCCGACTATAGCTTTTAAGTGTTTGTTCAAAAGGAGTCTACTATCTGGTAGAATTCCTAGATATTTTACCCCTCTCTGCGTTTCAATCACTTCACCAGCTAGATGGATAGGTTTCATATGTGGCAGAAGTTATTCCTTCTAAATGGTATGATTGTCGTCTTGGAGGGGTTTATTGATAATCCTACAGATAGACACCATTTCCGTGTAATTGTTAGTCCTCTTTGGATTACCTACGGCTATGATAGCAACATCATCAGCAAATCCAATGGAGAATATACCTTGGGAGGTAAGATTGTCTAACAATTCATCCACTACAAGACTCTTCAAAAAGGGTGATAATACACCACCCTGAGGACAGCCTCTTGTTGTGATTACTTTTTTTTACATTTTGTCCTTTTTGTGACAGTATTTTTAGTGCCTAACATTTCCATCTAGTTATGGTGATGGGTACGCATTTCCTAACAAAAGCTGTGCCTATAGCCTCGTGGGATGCGTTGTCGAAGGCTCCCTCTATGTCTAAGAACGCATCTAATATTGTATCTTTTTTCTATATTTTGGGAATAATTTCGTGACCTTTTGACCCTTATAACTTTTTTAGCCGGCACGATATCAATGTCGATTTTTCACATCTTCATTACAATGCCGTAATAAAGGTGTATACACAAATTCAGCTCACTAGGAATTTTTCCGCAGATTGGGGCTTAAAATGCCTAAAATGACTGGACTGTACGTCAACAAGGACCATGAGTGTTGTCCAATTGCATTCCAGTCTCACGAACTGTTTGCATAAACTTGCTTACAGCAGGCGTGGTGGGTGCTTCATTTCGTCGAAAACTTTTTTCAAAAAACCCACTGTTTGGGCTACACAGCATTCACTTTGGAAATAAATTTTCAATATTTCCTAACGTTCTTCAAGCGTTAAGTGATTTAATGTCAAGATTTGAAACGGGAAACAGCTGTCTGTGTCAAAATAATCTATGGCGTCTTGGAGTCGCCTGTGACGAGAATTACGAAGTAACAGTAGACTTCAGATTTGACATCAGGATATCTGTCAGACGATACGTGTCGAAAAAGCAAACATGGAGTTCTTTTAATTGAGTGACTGGTAGAAAGAGAAGAACTTGAATCGAAGTATTATTCATCTAAGTCTTTTCTTTTTATTTTGGATCACAACATTATCTGTGATTTAAAAGGCAACCACTAGATGGCCCACCATGTATAGTGTAACAAAAACTTCTTGGAACTCAATATTAGTAAATGCCAAACCATGCATTTTAGAATTTATTTCTTACGCGGTGAACCAGCTGTCTCGCTCATCAGTAATTTAGGCATTCACCCCTATCATAGAATTCGGCGAATGAGCTAAAGTGACAGTTTCAATTCATTTCCAAACTTTTGCTATTACTGAATCCGACGAATGAAAGTTGAACGAATGTCGGTAACAATTCCTGCACCACTGACATTTTGTTCAACTTACTCGTATATGGTATTACAAAATTCGCAATCCATTCGCACTCCATACAATTTCTATCATTTTACATTCGCACCAATTTCGAGACGAATCTGAAGTGAATTTTCGATTAAACGAAAATAAACAATGGAGAGTACAAAAATGTAAGTCAAAAGCTTATCATACTGAATGCTAAAGTGTTTGTTTAATAAATTTTAATAGAAAACGCACAAATAGCAACGCAACCAGAAAGCAAGAAATCTAAAAAAAAAAAAGGGGAACACGGTTGGTTTTGAACCGTCCTCCATCTTCGTACTAACCACTCTCAACGATGCTTGATTTCGTTGATCGAAAGCGATACTATTATCACAGCCTAGGCCAGTTGAATAAATCTTTGTAGCTGACAGTGTCGATACGAAAGTTCATAAATGATAAGGTAATTTTAGGAATCGACAATGTAGTTCATCCGACGAATTTCATAATTGAGTTTTACAGCGGATGCGAATTAAGTCAACTCACCGGGAGTAAAATTCTGCGAATTCTGTAATAGACATGATTATTTGTGAAAAAGAGCTCAATACCCGTGCTCATATTGATTAAATAAATCAGCAAGGCCAATTTTTCTCTCGGTTTTATTAAATGATGATCCAAGGAATTTTTGTATCCGTACGATACAAAATCACTCTACAATATGTAAGGCCGATCTTAGAATATGCTACCATACCATACCTGATGGTCTCCATACCATTTCACTGAATCCTGTCGAATTGAACCGACACGTGTTATCTGTTTTGCATTACACGGTCTTCCTTGGTCCTTGACTTGACCTTGACTTGACTCATAGACATTCATACCCTTGCTAAACGTCGTTTAATCGCTGATATACTTCTTATCCACCAACTCCTAACCGATACAATACGAGTAGATTCACCAGCATTATTGGGAATGATTCAGTTAAACATCAACTCACGTAATCTCAGATCTGTCCCACTTTTCTTACATTCCTGTCTACCGAATCAAATATGGCCATTCCGAACCTTTCTCCAGAATGTTACGCCTGTCAAATAATGTCCATTACCTTGGAGGTCATTCCGTAACTCGATTATCGTCAGACGATATCGTTTGAAGGATAGCTTTGCCTTTTTTGATTCACGTAAGTCGATAATCATCAAAACGCTATCGTCAAAACGATAGCGTTTGGACGATAGCTAAATAGGTATCGTCTTGCATTAATTTTAAAATTTGTAGGTGACTGTAGTTGAGTGATTGAGTTTCCACTGTAAATTGACATTTTGTATTGTTTTCTATTGAATTGACAGATTGACTACAGTTTGAGAGTTTCTGAAATGCATACAAATCTCTAAATCTGTGATCGATAGACGAGACGATAGTAATCGAGTTACGTGAAGGAAATCATGGACGATATCGTCGACGATTATCGTTTAGAAAATTACGGAATGACCCCCCTATTGATTTTGATTATTGATTTTCGAAGATCCCTTAATACCCAACATCCCACAACCTTTCACCTGATTTGTTTTTAAGTTTGAATAAGTTTAGATGGTCTACGAGTAAGTCTAATTTTTAAGTCTTTAATCGCTTGTATTAAGCTAAATAAATAAAAAATAAGGAAGACGAACTGGGTATAGGGCAGTGTTGTTCCTCTACGTGTCGACTTTGATTGTCTACATTAATGCGTAGACAATTGTGTCGACAATGTAGACAATGTAGACAATGTCGACTATAGTGTCGACAATGTAGACAATGTCGACTATGGTGTCGACAATGTAGACAAAGCATGCCAGCCAATCTGTCATTCTTGATTTCTCTGTCACATTGTTTACTTCATTTAAGAAAATTTCAGGTGTTAATTTGAGTTTTTATTCAAATATTGGTCGACGAAAAAATAAAGGTTTCGATCACCTAGGTTTTCTTTTAATGGAAAACAATAACAAATTTGTAGCATATTGTACAGTGTGCAACAAAAATCCACAAAATACTGCACAGGTAAATACAAATTTGTTAAAAAAAGCATATTCATATCCTAATAATAATGCCTTCACATTTTTCATTTACGAAAGCAATGCCTGTAAGCAATCCCAATCACCTGCGACATTTTAATCCGGCGATATCTCTATGATTGTTTTAATTGATGACAATGATTTTGGCTCGAGCTCTGATTTATTAGACGAAACATAATAAGAAAAATTGAATGTCTACATTGTCTACATTGTTGACATTGGCATGTAGACAATCAGGAATTGTATACGTTGAATTGTCTACACGTAGACAATCGTGTAGTCTACATTTTTTGTCTACATGGAACAACACTGGTATAGGGTAAACGAGGATATGCCAACTTATGTAAGTCAAACTAAGAACCTAGTATTTTAAACTACGTCTTTTGTTGTTATCGCTGGATGGCTTGAACAATTCCCCATATTAATTAATTCGGGTGTGGTCAAATTGTAGAATTTTGGCTGAAGTGTTCCTTGGCATCAGGTCGTCGTAGTTTTTTTCCAGATCTGTACAGATGGGAAAGCAGTTAGTGCTTACCGGCCTGAAGGGCTGTTGTATGAAAGCAGCTTTACCTTTTGACTGAGTCCGTTCGAAGGAATGTGAAATTGGATTTTCTTAGTACAGTTGCTGTGTGAGGATTGAACTGATAGTATACTCGTGTAGTACAGCTGGTAACTGTTTGACGTTATTTCTTTCTTGGTGATAGTCCGATAATGTGATCTAGGTGTTCTAGCAGTTCGTCAAACTTCTTTTGTACTTTTTTTTTTGCTAGAATATTTTATACAAAACACTACGCTTTTGATCGAGTCGATTTTCAGTATTTTTAGTACTCGTAGATTCGTGTGATATATACTTGGAATCTTCTAGTAAAATATATCAGTGGTATAGAATTCCTTTACGCATGGAAATCATTGGCCCAGAGAAGAATCTGTGCGTATTCTGCCACTGATTGGGCTGAAGTGTAAATATTGAAGAGGAATGGTTCTTATTGAAATTATTGAAGAACTACAGCTATGATTGCTTTCCATGTTGATCGGGACTTTCCAAATTGAACGAAGAACAATATGAAATGACCAAAGTTGTTAATTGCTAGAATTAAAAAGAATATCAGTTTCGAAATTTTATCTCAACTCGCTATTATTATAAATTGTTATTGTATAAAATAAAATAATTGTTTTGAATAAAGATTTTGCTAAAGGCTTAAAAGACCTGTTCGTGTTTTTTTCAAGAACGTTCCAGGTGAGACCTTGAATACTACCATTTCTCTTCAGACCTAATGGTTTATTGATGTCAGAATGCCTTAGCTGTGGCAGAGTTTTGTTTCAGCCCTATAGCATTTATTTCCTGTTACAAACTGTATATGAGCTATAGCATTGGTAAATAAAATTTGGTTCAAGGCCCTACAATTTCCGTACCAGTAACTTGAATTGCATTTGGTCCATTACTTGATGGCATTGGCTTCGATAGACCATTCAACAGCTTTTATCGCAAAATGGTTCTGATTTTTTTTCAATTTGAACTCAAAACACTTTGATTCCCATATAAATAAGATAATTCTCAATACAATGTTGAAGATGCATCACCACGTTCTCAACTTAATATTCTAACAGTTTAAATAATTTTACGGACCTTGATTGTTTATAATTGCTGTTAATTTTGTAATTTTTATTCATTTTTATTTAATCTAGCGTATAACATCTTCACGTAGTTTCTAGCTCTTGACTATCTGATCAACCATTTAAACAATTATTCCATTTTGGCCAATTTGTGGTGGCGACACATCGTTTACAACGAGCACCCTCTTCGTCCAATATCGGATAAACCACAGGTTTTATAACTTCTCAGAATAGGCAGATAGAAACCGGCTTCTTCTATGACTCTATGAATATGTGAAACAATAATCAGTAATGTTCATACTTGGAATCAAGCCTCTTTTTCTCACCATCTGTTTTTTTTGTAGTTTTCTTTACTCATTTGCATTTTCAAACTTAATTTATCCATTTTCGTTTAGTTAGTCTAATGTCATTGTAACAAGTACCTGTGCAGTACCTGAATTAGATGTTATAAAAAGGCAGTCTGTTCTAACGACGAATTCAGTTCAAATCTTAAGCTCTGAAAAGAAGCTTCAAGCAATCTCAAACTAAACAAATCAGAATGAAATTCTTGGTAATTGTTGCATTTATCGCCATTGTTGCTAGTGTTAACGTGAGTTCACCTTACACCAATTTTAAATATAAGTTCTCTTTAACTAAAGTTCCTTCTAACAGGCTGACTATCCAAAAGAATCAGATGAAGAGCATAACAAAATTATTGCCGAATGTCTCACTAAATTCAAAATGACTGACGAAGAGTACACCAAGTTGCGACGTGGTGAACTAAAAACTAAGCCAGATGAAAATATGCGATGTCTGATTAACTGTATTATGGAAACGGCTGGTGTCCTTAAGGATGGAGCTCTTCAATTAGATATAGTTTCACAAATTTTATCAAAGAAAATTGGTGATGAGCAGACCAAGACCACTTTAGAAGCATGCCGTGGTGAATCTGGACCAGAAAAATGTGAAACTGCATACAAATTGCACGAATGTTTTCTCAAACGTAAGGCCTATTAGGTTATAGTGATAAAACGTTCTTAAAATTGATCAATATGTTTTGTGGAAAATACAGTGAATTTTGAAAGAAAAAAGTGGAACAAAATTGGTCTTTTAAATTTTATTAGAATTCCGATGGCTGTAATATGACTCTATAGAAGCAAAGTGAGCTGGAATTTCACAGGCTTACAATTTTTTTTCTTTCCAGAAATAAGACTATTTTTACTTTTTCGAAGTGTTTGTATGATTTAAATTTAAAAAAATCTTAATAAGTTGTAAACTACTATGTATAAGCAATTTTTGAAATATTAGACTTTCATTTTTACTTGCGATATAGGTACGAGTACTATAGGGCAAGTTCTGAATTTGGAAAAAAAATCGAACTCAAGATTTTGATAAAAGTTGACATTACGATGATAGCGAAGACGATAAAAGTGGTCCGACAATTCCGTCTGTCTGTCTGTATGTCTGTATGTTTGTACCTCGAACTACAGCCTAAACTACCAGAGGTATTTTCTTCAAACTCGGTAGTTAAGGGTCTTCGGTGATTATCTAGAGGAGAAATTGAAATTTTTTTTTAGCTCCAAAACTAAGGGTACCCCCATACACCCGTAATGCAAAATCTTATTTATCTCGAAAACGGCTCTAACGATTTTGATAAAAAAAAATAAATGTGATACTATGGACATGGACTATATTTTGGTGAAAAAAAAATTTGGGGGGAAATGTTATTAGGGGTACCTGTCATAGAATAGTTTTTTTGATTTTCGAATTTCTCACCATCGGCTCTAACGATTTTAACCAAAATTTTTATGCAGGAGCTGCTTTGCATTTGAAAAAAATATAAACTAAAATTTTTTCGAAAAAATAGTTTTTGGATTTTTAAAAAAATAATACAATTTTTTTTGAAAATTCAATATCTTGAAAACCGATACACGATGAAATTTTTAAATTATGTTTAAAAATGTATTTTATTAAATAATAAATATCAATTTTTTTTATAAAAATTTTAAGGAAAATTTAGTACACAAAAAACATGTTTCAGTGTGTCTGTATGTCTGTACCTCGAACTACAGCCTAAGTCCCTGGACCTATTTCTTTCAATCTCGGTAGTTAAGTGTCTTCGGTGATTCCCTAGAGGAGAAATTGAAATTTTTTTTTAGCTCCAAAACTAAGGGTACCCCCATACACCCGTAATGCAAAATCTTATTTATCTCGAAAACGGCTCTAACGATTTTGTTAAAAAAAATAAATGTGATACTATGGACATGGACTACATTTTGGTCACAAAAAATTTTGGGTCAAAATGTTATTAGGGGTACCTGCCATAGACCCGTTTTTTTGATTTTCAACTTTCTCATTAACGGCTCTAAGGATTTTAACCCAAAATTTTTAGCAGGAGTCCCCTTAAGTTTAAAATAATATTGTATATAAAAATATTCGAAAAAATATTTATTGGGTTTTAAAAAAAAAAAAAAAAAATTTTAAATCAATGTCTTCAAAACCTATGAACGATTATTTTTTGAAATTATTTCCTGAAACCAATATTATTAAATACTTAAAATTCGCATCCACATTTTTTTCTTGAAATATTTTAGAGAAATTTCTTATATAAAAAATTTATTTAATAATAAAACGATTTTTTAAGGTTTATTAGCATAAATTCATACTTTTCCGGAAACCAGAGGGAAATTTTATGCATTTGAACATTATTATCTCATTAAATCCATGTTTTATATTTATAAAATGTATCTTAAATTCCAAAGTACTTTTACATAAGAGCAAGTTCGTGCGATCCAGTCGTGCATTTTATTTTTTCTCCAATCACTATTATTTCAAATCTTTTTGAATCTTCCCATTATTTCTTTCGTCTTCCTGACATCAGTTTGAGGTTTGCTATATTTCGTATTATCCTCTTAACTTCTGAAAACAGTTGAATCAATGAATGAATTATGTATTGGAGGTATGGCACTGCGACCTTGAGATCTATTGTGCCCCCAATTGAGTATGGATAAGCTTGATCATCTTATAGTTCTTCCTCCAAATTTATTGCTCTTAAGAATCTTACCTTCATAAGCTTCTGCATATTCTGCCAATACTAGTTTCACATGCCTTAGCCTTGGGAGTTCTTTCAAAATATTAGATCTGATTGTCTCCTCTTCTTGTTTGATTTGATTTTTGGTGACATTTTTTCCTATTCCGCAATAGGGTTCAGGCCCTGTTTTAGTGATTGATGCACCTATTTTTGCTAAGGAGTCTACATCTTCGTTTCCATGAACACCAACCTGATCAGGTACCCGTTGAAGTGTGACCATATTCTGTTTGCCAAGTTCGTTTAGCCTGTGTATGCACTCCCACACTAATTAGGAGAGTTGGTGGTATCATTTATGTTATCTAAAGATTTTTCCGATAAGAATACAAAACATTGATAAAAATTCATTAATAAATATTTAATACTAAGCTCTGACTCGATTTTCTTTAAACTTGGTATTTAAGGTACTTCAACGGTTCCCTACACTGAACCAAAAAGGTGCATGATTTTCACGAATAATTTCCTATTTTGCACGAATCTGTACATCGAAATTGAACCAAACATCGCGTTCGTGTGATCTAGGTATAATTGCATGAATGTATTCATAGGAGTAGGAACGAGTCGTACGGGCGCATGATTCGTTCTTAAAATGTATGTATCTTATGTTCATAAATCCAATGTTTGTATGCTTAGGTTATATGAATGAATTTCATTAAAAGTGAATTTTTTGTCAGTTACTATACATAGAATTTATGAATATGTTCATGTATCCTATGAAAATTTTACCTAAAGTATATGGTGTCAGTCATTAAAATTATGTAAGCATTTCATGAAATATATGAATCGTTCATAACTTATATGAATACCTAGTCATAAAACGCATGAATTTTTCATAAAAATTATGAAATCAGTACATAAAACTTATAATTCTGTCCTTAGATTTTATGAATGCAGACATTAAAGCTATGTACAGTTTTCATGATAAATATGAATCGTTCATTATTTTTATGAAAACCTAGTCATAAAACGCATGAATATTTCATAAAATTTATGAACTCAATACATAAAACCCATAATTCTGTCCTTAGATTTTATGAATGCAATCATTAAAACTATGTACACCTTTCATGAAAAATATGAACCGTTCATTATTTTTATGAAAACCTAGTCATAAAACGCATGAATATTTCATAAAATTTATGAACTCAATACCTAAAACCCATAATTCTGTCCTTAGATTTTATGAATGCAGTCATTAAAACTATGTACAGATTTCATAAAAAATATGAACCGTTCATTATATTTATGAAAACCTAGTCATAAAACGCATGAATATTTCATAAAATTTATGAACTCAATACCTAAAACCCATAATTCTGTCCTTAGATTTTATGAATGCAGTCATTAAAACTATGTACAGATTTCATAAAAAACATGAACCGTTCATTATATTTATGAAAACCTAGTCATAAAACGCATGAATAATTCATAAAATTTATGAACTCAATACCTAAAACCCATAATTCTGTCCTTAGATTTTATGAATGCAGTCATTAAAACTATGTACAGATTTCATAAAAAATATGAACCGTTCATTATATTTATGAAAACCTAGTCATAAAACGCATGAATAATTCATAAAATTTATGAACTCAATACATAAAACCCATAATTCTGTCCTTAGATTTTATGAATGCAGTCATTAAAACTATGTACAGATTTCATGAAAAATATGAACCGTTCATTATTTTCATGAATACCTAGTCATAAAACGTATGAATATTTCATAAAATTTATGAAATCAATACATAAAACTTATAATTCTGTCCTTAGATTTTATGAATACAGTCATTTAAGCTATGTACAGCTTTCATGAATAATATGAACTGTTCATTATTTTTATAAATATTTAGTCATTAAACGCATATGAATTTTTCATAAAACGTACGTTTCATGGCTAAACATTTATGAAAATAAAAAAAAAATTATATTATTCTTAGAATGCTCACAAAGCTTTAATGACTGATGTCACAAAAGTTAAGAAAAAATATTTTGGGTTTGATATATTTCATAAAAGTTATAAGAAGTTTAATAATATTTATAAAAAATCATACGTTTCATGGCTTAGTATTTATAAAAATAAAGAAAAAATTATATTTTTCATAAAATGCTTACGTAGCCTTAATGAATGCGTCCTTCGTACATATGTATCCATATCTCCTAGAAGTTTTGTATCAAAAGGTTGGGATCGCCTAAAATTTAAAGCAGAATTTCATATTTGTTAATACACGATTATATTGTTTCAATGAGAATTGTCGAAACATATAACGAATCGCTCAAGATATAAATTATTATTATTTTATTTTCTAAAGTAGATTCTTTTTCCAAAACTATACTTACTTTTGTTTCTCAAATGCATCTTCTGAATCTATAACTTGGACCTTTTTCAGTATGTGTAAAGATTCTTGCCAAACCTGAAACTTTTTCTTCAATAATTTTAGTTCAATTAAAAAAAACATTTAACTATTTAGGTACATCTTCATCTATTTGAGCCATACTTAAGTTTATGAGCCTAATACAATTTTTATAATGAAATATGAAAACTTTGTTATATGTATATTATAAATTTTATAAACAAATTAACTTATGTGATTAAATTAAATAAACAAAACATAATTATATAATTATATTATTATATATTATTATATACTTAATTAAGAAAACTTAAATTAATACAGCGGCTTCATCTGCGGAATCTCCATTCGAATATTTTGCACTGTTATAATGAAAAGAAAAAAAGAAGAAACAAATTTGTATCTTAAATAGTCATTTTAGTTGAAGTTTATTTATTTGGAAAGAACTAAATATTTTTTTTTTATTTTATTATTAATTAATATATAATAAATTACATATTAACTTAAATTATATAGCCCTAACCACCAGGCTTTCAGCTAGAAACAAGAACTTAATATGTATATGTATTATAAAGAAAATTTAGTGTTGAAAATAGATAATTTATACATATGTATAAATTTTGTCCATCATTACTCAAGAATGTTTAAAAGAATTCTTGTTTAAGGATTGTTATGAACTATGAAATGACACTGAGATTTACATCTGGTTTTAAAGAAAACAAAACGTAATCTCTCAACTGTGCTCTTCAGCTTTTGAAAAATGTTAAGAAAAAATTATAGAATGTATATAAATATCGCAAGAAATTGCCGAATAGAAAAGTATTGAACAATAAGAAATATTATTTTTTGTTAAATCAACTCAATCATGGCAATACAAACATACAAATTATAAAAATTTAGTCTCGTTATGAGTAATGTGGTATTTTTTAATTCTTCTCTACCATGCTATTTTGGATTGATAATTTTCCGTTTGTTTTCAATAAAAAATCTCTCATAATTTTAGAGAATTATTTTTAAGAAGTTCTCAAGAAAAGTAATTAATAATTCAAAATTGCTCACCTTGTTTTTAACGCTTCTGTGAGTAGAAACATTTTAGGGGATTTGAGCTTAGAAACATTGATTTCGTAAAAGTAATGCTCAATAAATGTCCATAATTGTGAGCACGCCAACGGATACTCCAAATTAAACAAGTTGAAGCACTTGAAACATATATCAAGTGCTCTTAAGAAGCTTGAAAACATAAACTTTATGCCATCAAGGTAAACGTAATAGCTCGAAAAATTTTCAAAGTCCTTATCCCCAACGGCAAGAATAAATGGTTGTATATTTTCTGATTTGCTTTTTAAAAAAGATATATGGTCATCGAGCTCTTGTACGCTTGACCCAACAAACATGAAAGCCTCTTGAGAGCTTTTAATGGTGAATCTAACAGTGCTACTCTTGCCAGAGTTATCTTTTCGGCTGGCCTTTTGTGTTGGTATCAAATACCCGTGGAGACACCAAAATAGTTTAACTGCAGCACTATCTACAAAAAAAAAATTAAAAAAAGTATTAAATCGTAAGCCACAACTTCGTGTGAACAATTATTTTGAATCTACTTGTAAATAGCCTCAATAATTATAATTAAACGGATTTTTTCTAGTGAACTGTATACAATCGGGTAAAAATCGAAGAAGACAAATTGAATTAAACTTAAAAACATGAACTTGTTGCCATCAAGGTAAATACAATAGCTCAAACAATTGTCTACGAGTATAAATAGTTGTGAATTAATAAATATTTGACGAAATATTTAGATAATGATTATTTATGTATGCTGAGAAAAGATAGTTTTAACGGATAGTGGCATAATTGCATCTTGAAAAATTTAATAATATCGCAGTCTTATTTCATTAAAGCCCATTTCTCTTTAAAATGAAATAAGACCGTCCGAAAACATTAAACGTACCAGTTTTAATAGCATTTTCATCAATTCTTTTTACTATACATCTTAGATTTTTGTCTCGCAGGTGGTCTTCGTCTAACAAAAATGTTCTTATTTTGTCAGCCTCCTCTGGCCACTTTAAAAGAACACCTGGCTTGTTTCGGAAAAGAACCCCAAAATCCTTGTCAATCTAAATTTTATGTTTTTTTTTTCAATTTGAAGTTAGAATTTAATTTCTTAAAAATAAAGCTTACCAAGCGATATCCCCCGGGCTTCTTATATTCCGGCCATTCCTCGAAAATATTTTGCAATGTTGTCTCTTTAAATATTTTATCCAGCCTGAATTGGCTACAAGCCTGCCAACAGCTGTCTAATTCTAAATTTGATAAATTATCATACTTGATGCTTCTTATACATTCCTCTGCATCAATTTCCGGAGCTGATGGCGAAATAAAGGTGAAGAAAAGAAAATTATAAGAAAATTATTGTAAAAATTGTAAATAAAAGCTGTTAAGCTTAATCAGTCTTAAGATTAACGTTGAAGTGAAGGCATGATTTTCAATTTCGGTATGATTTCCAAAAATCGGGATGATGTTATTGTTGATTTTGATTTTTAGAAAGTTACCAACGAAAAACGATGTCATATAAATGATCTTGTTTCTATGTTCCTTTATCAAGCCCCATTTTACGAGACTACTACCGATTCATAAATTTGTGTGTTGAGACAAGAATCCTAAACTTTTAATCTTTTACCAAAAATTGTATTCTTGTGTGGGTATTGCGTAACAGTTTCCACACAATTTACAATGAAACAAGAATTTTAATAGTTATTTTTTTTTAATTTATTCAAAAAAAAAAAATCATTCTCTTTTATGATCAAAATTTAAAAAGCTTGAGAGTGTTCCGGAGTGAACAAAACCAATCATTTGCGAACTTTTTTGTGGATTTTTTAACTTTCATTGGATGCAATTTTATATAAAATATTGCGTTTTTACTAAATGGTAGCTTTTAACTTTAAAATTAAAATGCATTTTCTGTCAAGTGTCTTTTTGAAATTAAAAATTTTAGTATCAAATCATACAATAATGATTAAATAACTAATGAAAAAGGTTAATAATAAATTGAATACACTTAATAAAAATTGTAAAAAATATTCACAAGCATTTTTATGTTGAATGTATGAAGCTATTATCAAACGTTTTAGTAGGTAAATTTGCAAAAAATGCTACATTTGCTTTGAAAAAAACAGTTCCTAAATTGTTTCGATCGTTTTTTAAGTTGTTTTTTAAGCAATAGAGTAAAAAAATTTACTTTCTTTAAAATGATTTTGTTGAAATTTCGTTTCTATACACGCTTTAAAATCTTATTTGAAAAATCGTTATTTCACTCCGGAACACTTTAGGAAAATAAATTAGGCTTTCATTATAAGAAAGATACAATCGTAGATACTACTCGTAATAACTAGTTATTTGAATAAAATGATAGGATTGAATGAAACAAAAACAAATTCAAGAATCTATGATAGTTTGGCAAGGGTATAGATAGTTAAAAGAAATTGACAGGGTTGTAAAAATGCATTTTTACTTACTTACATTTCGCAATTAAAAATAAAATGCACGACTGAGTCGTACGATATTGCACTAGCAACTTAAAGCTGCATCGTAAGAAAGTATTAAAAATGTTTTTTTCTTTCAATCCTGAGTTTTAATTTGTTTTTAATAGAAATGTAGAAAAAAACACTTACTGAATTCCCTTACATTTTTTTTCTTTGATTTCTCAGCTGGCACAACAGACGTAGGCAAAATGGATCTTTTAACAGCCAATCTAGAGCTGGTTTTCGCATTACAATACTTGGTGTATATTTTACCTCTTTTACCGGTGCGATAAAACTCAATCTTTTCGCCTTTGAATCTTTGCAATATTTGTTCCTCTAGCATGTGACTAGTATATAAATGCAAATGAAGATCGTTGTCGATGAAATAGTCACATATTAAAGTGATTAAAGCCTGTCGATGGATGTCCTGAAGCCTGGAGTTTTCTTCATAGAATTTTTCTATATCTTTTGCCCTTGGCGAGCTTTTTAAAATTGAAGAAAGAGATATACCAGGCGCAGTGTAATCTTCTGTTATTGAAGAAGTAGGCGAAGATGAAAATGATTGCCTAAATGAATTATCCCCCAAAGTAATGATATCGATTTGCTGTTCGTCGATACCTAGAGAGGTTCTCCACTCCGCTAGCTTGTATTCAAACATTGCAAGATCCCCAACAAAACTGTTTTTGAAAAGCAGAGGAAAATGTTTTTCCTTTATAATTTTAAGCACTTCAATTGTTATTCGCTCAGCTGTTGGAATGTCAATAAAAGTTATTTAATTTCGTTTTAAGCCTGGTCTACAGTAAAATGTAATTTAAAAATTAATTATCTAATCAAAATTCCACCGAAGTTTTATGTTCTTTACTGTACTTGCGCGTATAAGACACCATTATTCAATCTAATTGCATAAACAATTTTATTGCAGGCAAAAAAATCGGTTTTGCATGGTGTGGTGAAATAGTTTTTTTTTTTTTTGCACGCCATCAGTTTATTGAATCATTGTAAATTAAGTACCTATTCGGAAACTTGTTACGAATCCCGAAAAAAAATATCACAAAATCCATCGTAGTGGAAAATCTCATACAAATTAACATTACGAACGGATTTGTTGATAGCTATTTTTGGGATTCCTAAAAGTTTCCGATTACGATAGAATTCGTGATAGGCCAAATTACATTTCTTTTTCCAAGCTAAATATTTTTAACATGCAAACAAAAAATACATATAACAGACATAAAATCGGTTTTGAAATTTTAATTTTTGCTATTTTTCAAATGATAATTAAGAAAACAATTCTCTCTTACAAATAAACAGTTGTGACAGGTGTCCGAGATTCCAACTGCTCAGGAGTTCTTTTATTTCGAACTGGGACTGGGACTCGTTTGACATAGTTTCTGTTTCTGGAACTATGCTATATACTATTTGTCCGGCCGAAACTTGAGTACTTGTTGATGGTTGTACCAATGTTATATAATTGTTAGTATCCATTCTGAAACTTAAGGTATGTGTCAGAAAATATCCTTAGGTTTGGAGAAAAGGATATGGAAATGTATATCCCCTTTTCTCTTATACATCTTAGTTGTTCAATTAATCATTGTAAAATTGCAGCTCAAAAACTCAGAATATCAATATTTTTCACGCTCAAATCATGCCCGATGTTATTTATAAGTTATTTTTTAATGATGTTTTAGGTTTTTTATTTAGGAGAACAACTGTGGAAGGGGATATACATGTCTTTGATATTATATTAAGTTTTTTTGGTGGTAAAAACACAAATAAGCAACCTTACAGTTTAATATTCATATAGTGTTTCCGAACCTTTTGAAAATAGTAAACTTGTAAAAAGATTAACTAAATTAAAATTAGCATTCAATTTCAGAATCAAACTATGTATGTAATGGATAAATAAATTAGATAATTGATCCACTAAAATCGATACAAAAATAAATAATAAAATAAATGATATAATAATATATATATTTCAAACGATATCATATTCTTGTAAATTCATTTTCGTCTTTGTTATAAAGTTTAATATTCAAGTGTTATAAACTTCAAAATCAATTAGAAAACTGTCCAGTATTACTTATCGCTAAGTTTATAGAGTGTGTTTGTTATTTCGATGTACCTACCTTCAATAAATTTCTATCTGACATTTTATCTAACGTGTATTTACATTGAAAAAGATTAGGCTCTATATTTTACCATTAATTTTGTTGAAGTAAAGTAGGTATTAAAATCTCAGACCAGGTCTGTGGTCAAGCAAATCTATTTTATCTATTGTAAAGTGTAATCTTTTATTCGAATCATATTTCTACCTTTAGCTGTTTTAATAATGGTTAATGGTGGCCCAACGATTTCATCGGGATCAAGAATAAAATATTCACCTAAAATAGAAGGATTTATATCATATGCAGTAAAATGGGGATCGTAAAATACTTCATTCAATTCCTGGCAAAAAAGAAAAAATTTGTTTAGATGTTGGACTAAACATACTATAGCAAAAATTTTATAATCATTAAACAATTTGGATACGTAATAGCCAGTTTGAAATTTAAAGCCGTTGATTTCAGTCTTACTGAAATATTCTAAGTATTCCTCCTGGACCCCCATCTTCTTGCTTATTAAGGAAGAAAACCCAGATGTTATTGCATTCGTCTTAAAAATTTCAGGTTGTTCGTTTTTATTATTTGAATTTAAAATCTTGTTTGCAAAACTTAGTTGAAATTTTTTGGCCAATGTGAGACAAATATTTTTTCTGGAAGTAATAGCACGTGAGTAAATCTTGAAATTTTTGTGCTTCGCTTCATATTTAAAGCACCAAAAATTTCTAGGTGGACCTGATTTTTTTAAAATAGTTGGGTAATGAGTAAGAATATGAAATTTGGGCTTTAAACTATCTTGGAAAAGTAATAGATACTGCTCGTGGTGTGTCTTTATTTTGTTCTTCAAAGAAGAAATCGAAGATTCATTTATTTCAAAACATAACGTTAAATCAATTATTTCTATTAAATTCAATAGAAAATGCCAAACTTCATCATCTAATGGAACTAAATCCCCTACCATGATTGGAAGGTATTGAATAAAAGTAAGCATTTCTCTTGCAGACATGCGTAAATGTCGCTTTTGGAGATGTGTTTGAGATATTTCATTTGATATATTGCCTATTTCATGTGGACCATATTCAAAAGTTTGTTTTCGTTTGTTTAAAACTTCTAGGGAAAAGTATTTTTTTATTTGTATAAAATTTAACAAAACGTGGCAAAGATCATAGTGGCATATACCCTCAAACAAGTCATGCATTACGTCAACACTGTAGTTTTCAATAGCATGAAATGAAGGAATTATATTAAATGGACAATTACTTGAAATGCCAGTTATTTGGCTGTTATTTTGTATGACATCTTCATCATAATTACATATACTTCGCATTTCATTGGGATCCTCAAAACACATTGTTCTACATTTATCCTTTTCCAATCGACAGAATCTACAAAATACACCAGAAAACGATTTGTTAAAACCCATTAATGCATTGAGTCCTAAGTTATCACCTAAAACCAAGCCTAAAATAAAATGAATACGGTATACTTGACCATCAGATGCTTCAATCTGAAGCCCTTCTTCTTCTAGAAATTTCAATTCATTTACTAGAGGATCTAAGCATTTACTATTACCAAACGTTTTCATATCTCTTGTTTTTATTACAGCAGCTAAAAATATATTATCCAATTTAGACTCCTTAATAGGCATACAAGAAAAGGAATAATAAAAATTACATACTGAATGAACTGAAGAATGAGATCCAAGAGGATTATTTATTTCAAAATCATCTCCATATAAGAAATAAGGAATCAATAACTTATTTGGGTACATTTTGACCTTTTCCTTCCATAATTCTCCATTGATAAAGTTTATGATTCTATTACTTTTTTCCAACATTCGCATGTGCTCTAACATACTAACAAGAAAATTGTTTGTCTCAAACAAAAGTTTAAACTGGGATCGTAATGGAAGAACGACGCCTCTAGTTAAGTTTTCGTCCAGTGATAACTCTCCACGATGGAAAACCGTTTTCATTTCGTTATTGATAACAAAGTCGTTAACGTCATTCATAAATCCACCGTTTTTAAGTTTTTGTAATAAGAGATAATCGGATGCACATTCCTCAAACGGGTGTTTACAAGAACTAATTATACTTGAAATTTCATTTAAAACTTCATGGTCATGGGAAAGTCTAATTTTAGAGAAGCTTTCAAAGATTTGGAGCAATGGTGCGACTATAAGTGTGGATACACTTTTTTGAATGTTGACTACATCTTTTCTAGAAAAATTATCGTTTGCATGTAGCGATAAAGAAAATTTAAACGCATTTTCGAGCAAATTTCTTATTTCTACGTTGAAATTGTCTTTTTTGGCGTGACATGGTGATAAAAAAGATGGAAGAACTAGTTTCTCTTCCATGTTAATATCGTTTACCTTGATGAAACTAGATTCTTCTAACAAAGCAGTAACTTTTTTTGAATCTCCTTCATTAATACTATACTGTTGTGCTTGAATTTCAGAATTTGAAAATTTTAAAGTGGAATGTAATCGTAGCATATGTCTTTTAAAAGTTGAGGAGCTACTAAACAATAGGTTACAATCCACACAACGATAATTACTAGAACAATTTAAATCATGTCTTTTTTTGAGGTGATGCATTAGCAATGTAATGTTGGTACATTTAGTGTGGCAAATAAAACAAATCATTTTGACTAAAGAGTTAAGGAAATATATAAATACGAGTATAAGATAAAAGATGTATATATATGAATGGAAATTTATTAATTTTCTGACATACCTTCAAATACCAGTTTGATATAACAGCCTCCAACCTGGTAGTAGCTCAAAGTTACCAACAAATAAAAGCAACAACCTTGATAGCAGCTCACAGTTACCAATTAATTAAAGCGACAACCTTGGTAGCAGCGCACAATTACCAACTAATGAAAGCGATAACCTATTAGAATAAAGGAAATTTAAAAGAATTTTGGATCATTTTTTCTTCGAGATTATGTTAATTATTTTTAAGCTTTTGAAATTGATTATTGTCATACAATTTTTTTTAAGTATTTTTTTTTTTGAACATTTCATAAAATTTTCGAAAACGGATATTATTGTTATTATTGATTGAAAAAAAAAACTGATATCTAATAATTTTGGAAAATCTCAAACAATATCTGTTTTTGAAAATTTATTTATGCACATAAATTTCTTGATTTTCTGACACACGAGTACCTTCAAATACCACTTTTATAGCAGCCTCCAACCTGGTAGCAGCTCAAAGTTACCAACAAATAAAAGCAACAACCTTGATAGTAGCTCACAGTTACCAACTAATTAAAGCGACAACCTTGATAGCAGCTCACAGTTACCAACTAATTAAAGCGACAACCTATTAAAATAAAGGAAATTTAAATGAGTTTCGTTCATTTTTTACTTCTGGATTATGTTATTGGTTTTCAAACTTTTGAAATGGAATATAGTCATTAAATTTTTTTTAAGTATCTTTTTTTGAACATTTCAAAAAATTTTCGAAAACAGATATTATTGTTATTATTGATTGAAAAACAAACTGATATCTAATAATTTTGGAAAATCTCAAACAATATCTGTTCTTGAAAATATATTTATGCATACAAATTTCTTAATTTCCTGTTACCAACTAATTAAAGCAACAACCTTGATACCAACTAATTCAAGCGACAACCTGTTAGAATAAGGAAAATTTAAAAGAATTTCGGAGTATTTCTTATTTTGAGGTTACATTTTTTTCATAAAGGAATACATATAGTCAGCTAGTTTTTGAAAACTTTATGTCGACAATCAGATTTTTGTAAAATTTTGTAAAATTTTCAAAAACAGATGTTATTGATATTCGATGAAACAATTAGGTATCTTCTATTCTATATATCATAGAAAAAATGATTTGCATTCGCTTAAATTCTGATTAGAATCTTCTGATAGAATATTTGATACCTACTTTTAATATTTATTTCAATAAATTCTGAATTAAACAAAATTTTGTATCGCGAAAAAACTCGACATTGAATATTTGGCTCCTCTTTATAATATGCATTGGAATATCTAGTTTTTCATAAATTTCAAATAAATACCATTAATGATTAATATAATCTATAACAAAAAACCTATAAGACAACTAATCGACGAGTAAATAGAAAGAAGGTTTGTAGAGATCTCCAAGAAATTTCATTTTAAATTTTTCAATTAAATTTTTTTAAATTAAATTTTTTTAAATTAAATTTTTTCAATTTGAGCAAGCGGTTAAAAATCTAAATTTCGAATCGATTGTATATAATTACATCGAGAATACCAACGAAAATGGATTTTTTTTATTATCTCCTGCTGTATGTATCCTAGAAAAAATATTTGCATACGCTTGGATTCTGATTAGAATCATCTACAAAGTGGCCTTTACTAATTTCAATTTGAGCAACCTGATCAAAATCTTACTTGTAGGTGGAATGTATGTATATAATATGTAATTGCATAGAGAATATCTACGAAAATGCTTCTTTTTTTTTGGATTATCTCCTGCTGTATGTATCCTAGAAAAAATATTTATACACGCTTGGATTCTGATTAGAATCATCTAAAAAGTGTGAATTACCAATTTCCATTTGAGCAAGCGGTTCAAAATCTGAATTTGAGTCAATTTTATGTAATTGGAGGTAATCGAGAATACCAACAAAATTGCAGTTTTTTTTTATATAATCTTAAGAAAAACACACTTACCTGAATACCAAGTACTTATGTAGGTTCCAATTATTATTTCCAATTATTTTTGTTTTTAGTTTTAAAATTCACTATTTCACGCTATAAATTAAATTGGATTATCTCCTGCTGTATGTATCGTAGAAAAAATATTTATACACGCTTGGATTCTGATTAGAATCATCTACAAAGTGGCCTTTACTAATTTCAATTTGAGCAACCTGATCAAAATCTTACTTGTGGGTGGAATGTATGTATATAATATGTAATTGCATCGAGAATATCTACGAAAATGCTTCTTTTTTTTGGATTATCTCCTGCTGTATGTATCCTAGAAAAAATATTTATACACGCTTGGATTCTGATTAGAATCATCTACAAAGTGGCCTTTACTAATTTCAATTTGAGCAACCTGATCAAAATCTTACTTGTAGGTGGAATGTATGTATATAATATGTAATTGCATAGAGAATATCTACGAAAATGCTTCTTTTTTTTTGGATTATCTCCTGCTGTATGTATCCTAGAAAAAATATTTATACACGCTTGGATTCTGATTAGAATCATCTAAAAAGTGGGGTTTACCAATTTCAATTTGAGCAAACTGATCAAAATCTTACTTTTGAGTCGAGTTGCATCGAGAATACCAACGAAAATGCTTCTTTGTTTTTTGGATTATCTCCTGCTGTATATATCCTACAAAAAATATTTATACACGCTTAGGTTCTGATTAAAATCATCTACAAAGTGGCCTCTACTAATTTCAATTTGAGCAACCTGATCAAAATCTTACTTGTGGGTGGAATGTATGTATAAATTAAACTATTTCTAATTAATTTTTCTTAAAAAAATATTTTTTGTTCTTTATTGAATGAATGGTAACAAAAGACTGAATTACATTTTAATTCTTAAAGCTAAGGAAAGGTACCTAAACTATGTATTGCCACAGGTAAAAATGATGATACAGATATTTTATCAGCAAAGGTGTTCGTGATCGTAGAATGCCTCGTCGGCAGTGAAGTTCGTGTGCATTGGGTTAATGTTCTTGATGGTCAGCAGAATATAATTCTGACCTACTTCTTTCCCACGGGAAGTTTTTGTTTTCAGCGTAAGTAGCGTTAACTCCTCCCCTCTTAAATAAATGCGTCCACGCATTTTACATGATGCTGTAGAGGCTGGGATATTTCTGTAGGGGTGACGGCTGATTGGATTCACCTTGATTTGTTATCATAATTGTGGGTGGTGTTTTTATCAGGTTACTTATGGGTGTTTTGGATTTGTATCGTAATAATGCCATTGTGAGGAATGCGACTGCAAATATCACGTATGTTGTTACTTGATGCACGTCCTTCTCTAGTTGAATTTTGGAGAGATGCTGTGTGTTTTTCGTATGCAATTCTTTCATAAGTTCTAATGACAAGACTTCTTCTACTGCTAGGTCTGTATAAGTTGGATGTAATGTTGGTGGTAGAGCTTGAATGTTGACAACTTCTTGCGCAATGTATTGTTGGTTATTGATTATTATCGTTTCATTGAAGAATTTGACTATGTAGTTTCCTTTAAGTGATTGAGTGTGATTATTAGCTTCTATTGTGCCGTTGAATTGATTGAGGATGACAATTCCTGGTGATATTTCTTCAACCTGGGCAATATGTTGGCTATTTGTGGAGTTGCATAATGCATCTTTATTTTCTAATAAACCTATTACACACTTATTATTATTTAAATCGATTAGATCTGTTTGTTTACAGATCGAAATTTCTTCAATTTTCTTACAATTATTTGACATTCCATATATATTTTTTTCATTTCTTAGCATATTCCTATGAGATATTTTGTTTATTAAACCATTATTTTTCTTCATTGGGATTACAATTAATTTTTCGTAAATTTCTTTTTTTGTTTTTGGAATATTAATAATATAAAGCAAATCTTTTGAATTGGATGCAATTTTAACGTCAGCAAATTTAATTGCCTGTTCTATATTAGTGTATGGTAATATTTCTTTATCCATTTTATTTAATATAAGATTTATTTCGTCTTTTGACAAAATATTGGAATTTACAGTATTTTGTTTAGCAAGTTCAATAGCATAAATAATATTCGTTAGTTCTTCTTTTATAAGTTTTATCTTAAATAGTAGTATTACATTAAATTGATATTCGATAGTACTGTCTTTTTGTATTGTATTTATAATTTCATTAGTTACATTGGTAAGTATATTTATTCTTTTCTTATATTCTTCATTGATTATTATTTGTTCATTATTATTTTCAATTACATTATTTATCTTATTTCTAAGGATGGTGAAATCTTCGTGGTCGGGGGATCCCGCTATCCACTTCCATCCTGTTCCTATGAAATTTAGTGAACGTTTTGATCTACTGACTTTAAGATTTTGAATAATATTTTTAATTTGTTCTATTTCATGATGAATAATTGGAAAGTAAGGATTGGTTTTAGGGATTTGTTTAAGGATAATAGATTGTGCATTCGAAACGAAATTTTCGTATGGCATCAATTCGATAATGTGGATAAGTTTAAAGTTTCCTTCAGAGATTTTCGCAATTCCATTGTTAAGGATGATGATGGGGGAGTTGGAATAGTCTAGGATGTTGACGGACCCTTGGATTGGTTTTAGTAGGAATCTGTTGGATATAGGAAAAAAAATTAGGATTAGTTTCTTATATTTGATTTGTGAATGACTCTGCCTGAATAAGTTATAACGGTCGTTGACTTATTTTCCTTTACTTTTTCTTTTTTATATCGTGTTGAAAGCTTTGAACCTAACCGTTTATTAACCTTGACGTAAATCGTATCTCCAGGGGAGTAGTCTTTTAAGTCGGGCCTTTTCTTATTATGGTATGTTATATCGGCTTCTTGTTTAGACTTTAATTTTTCTATATTTTTTAAGTGTGTGTCCTTGATTTGTGCTGGACTTTCGGTGTCTCTGCTGAAGAATAAATCAATTGGCTTCTTGTTTGTTACTGAATGTACCGAAAGGTTATATGCATTAACGGCTGCTTCTAAGAGTTCCGTGAAGGATTCGTAGATTTTTTCAGCTTTTAAACATCGCATAATCTCAGCGAGAGTTGAGTGAAATCTCTCTATTTGGCCATTAGATGTGCTTGTATAGGGAGGTGTGGTAAAGACATTGATTCCAAATTCGTTTTGCAGCATGAAGAGTATTGGGGCTGAATTAAAAGATTTTTCGTTATCGCAGACTATTACTTTTGGTATTCCAAAACCAAAGATAATATCTCTTATTGGTTGTCTTACGTCTTCCGTAGCTTTTGAATTGATTTCTTTTGTAACGACATATTTAGAGAATTTATCTATTGCAGTGATAATAAGTTTTCCTTCTGTAGAGAAGATATCAATGTGTATAATTTCGCCGGGATATTTGGGTATAGGAGTAGATTGTATTGGGACTTTATTGGGGTGCCTATCGTATTTATTTTGTTTACAAATAAGACAAATCTTGGTAAATTTTCTTAGTTTTTTACTTAGTGTAGGGAAAAAGTATTTTCCCAAAATTTGGACTCTGTTTTCTTTTTGGTTTCGATGAGCGCGATTATGCTCTTCCATTACTAAATTCTCTTGATCCTGTTCGTTTTCCACGTCTTGAACTTGTATTTGTGTAAAGCGGATCTTGTAGGAACTGAAATTGTCTTTGTAAATATTTTGTACTAAACCCATTATACGTTCGCCTGTTTTGATTCCATTAGTTACAGATGGATTTAGGCATTTTTTTAAAATTTGAATAAGGTTTGATTCGGAAAAAATAGGTTCAATGATAGTGTGTCTGTGGTAGGTTGGAAATATAATTTGGAAATTTTGACTGGGTGGTGTACCTTCTTGAAGTAAAATTTGGTTTTTGAAACAATTTATTGGTGATTCTACACTATAAATAAGGCCATGCGACGATGATTCGTCACTATGAATCGTAGGTGTTAAAGAATTAATTTGGGTTACCGGAGGTGGTCTAGATAGTGCATCCGCAACAACGTTAGTCCTACCTGGTTTATATTTGAGTTCATAATTGAACTCTTCTAGAGATGCTTTCCATCTCTTGAGTTTGCTGTTGTTATTCTTTGTACTGAGTGCACCGGTGAGAGGTTGATGGTCTGTGAAAATAAGAACTTTCGCCGAACCGTATAGGTAATTTCTGAGCGAGTCTAATGCCCATACAATGGCGAGCATCTCTTTTTCGTTCGTTGCATAATTTTCCTCTGATTTACTTAATGTTCTCGATATGAAGGTAATTGGTTTGTCCTTTTGTGATAGTACGGCGCCTATGGCGTAGTTCGAGGCATCTGTTGTAAGCTCGAAGGGACTTTTGAAATCAGGATATGTAAGTATTATGTCATCGGAAACCAAGGTTTTTTTTATTTTTTTGAATGCTACGATTGCACTTTCGTTGAGATGAATTGGTTTTTTACTTGAAGTGTTTTTTGAAACACGGCCATCCTCCCCTCTTAAAAGGGCTGTCAGGGGCTTAGCTAGTTTCGCGTAATCTCGAATGAAACGTCGGTAGTAACCTGACAGACCGAGGAAAGATCTTAATTCCTTCAAGGTTGTTGGAGGTGGAAAATTCTTTATAGCACTAACTTTTTCAGGATTTGTTTTGATGCCTTTGGAAGAGACAATAAAGCCAAGAAATTCTGTTTCCTGTTTGAAGAACTCGCACTTGTCGAGCTGAACTTTCATATGAGCGTTATTTAAAGTTTCAAAGACTTTTTGAATATTCTCAACATGAGTAGCCTCGTCTTGACTAAAGATGATAATATCATCGATGTACACGTAGCATATTTTGCCAATGTGATCACGAAGTATATCATCTAATGCCCTTTGGAATATTGAAGGGGCATTTTTTAAGCCAAATGGCAATCGGGTGAACTCGTATTTGCCATGATTTATCGAGAAAGCGGTTTTTTCCATATCCGATTCTTTTAGAGGAATCTGGTGGAAACCACTTTTAAGATCGATTACTGTGAACCAGTTATTCTTTCCCAAATTTGATAAAACGTCATTTATCTCTGGAATTGGGTATCGGTCAGCTACAGTAATTGAATTCAATTTACGATAGTCTATTACTACTCTGAATTTTTTCTTTCCGGAAGCGTCAGCCTTTTTTGGTGCAATCCACACGGGTGAATTGTATGGTGATCTTGAACGTCGAATAATACCGTCTTTAAGGAGATCCTCTATTTGGTTTTCAACTTCGTCTTTAAGTGCTATTGGGTATGGGTAAAATTTAGAATACACAGGAGAATCTGTGGTTGTTCTAATTTCTCCTTTGACAACCGTGGTACACGAAAGTTTGTTATTTGGGTCATCGAATAATCTTGGGTATTTGCTAATTAAGTTTTGAATATCTGTTTTTTGTTTAATGGACATATGATTAGTTCTGATGTTAATCGTGTTAACTGATTGTGCAACTAGTTGTTTGACTTTAACTTTAACAGAGTTATTTACAATCATGTAGTTGTCTTTTATATGAATAACAGCTGAAAGATCTTTAAGACTATCATTTCCGAGGATAGCATGAAAAGATTTTAGTTCAGGCATTAAGAAAAATTTAATTTTTATGTTATTGAGACCGAAAAGATTTAGAAAAGTGTGTTGAGTAATTTTGACATTTCCTCCTATAGAATTAGCATAGAAGGGTTTTTCATTTGTACGGGGATTCGATATGAGACAAGGTTGAATGTAGTTTTTATTCGACCCTGTGTCTATTAGAATTTTTATTACCGTTCCACTCTTCGTTTTGCATTCGAAGTATGGAAGAGAGGAACAGCTTAATCTAAAAAATGGATATCACTGTATTCCATATTATATTGTTCAGTTGGAAAATTTGTATCTGATTTTGGAAAAGATTCTGTATTTTCTTGAGGAAGTGAATCAGCGTATTCTTGTAGAGTCTGGTCATATTGTTGATCTACATATTGAATGATTTGCTCGTAACTACCTTCAGGTTTTACTTCATCCGTAGTATTCAAATGAAAATTCCTTTGCAATTTGGGGGGGTGTACCTGATTTGATGTTGGATCAATTGCTCTTTTAGGTGCTGGTGGCCAATTCTTTTGCAAGGGTTGATTCATGTAGTTGATATTATTTGTCTTAATTGTTGATGTGTCCATCCGTCTTGGTGGCGGTTGAGGTTTTGGTGCATACTGCATTTGTGGACGATTGTTTTGCCACTGTAGATTATTGTTTTGCCACTGTGGATTATTGTTTTGCCACTGTGGACGATTGAGTCCGGTGTAAGGTTGTTGGGGTCTTTGTGGTACTCCTAATCGTGGCTGAAAATTATTGTAACCCTGCGGAGTAGTCCAACTTGTAGGTTGTCGCATTAGTTCTGGATAGAACTGTTGTTGATTTTGAAATTGAGGGTAGTTATTACTTGTACGTCTAGGTGGAGCTGGGGGTGGTAATTGATGCGTTTTCTTAGAATTATAGTTTGTTGCTGTTGCATGTTGTGTTCGAAAATATTGATTTTCGAGCTTTAGGCATAAATGCAAAGCTTGAGGTAAATCTGAGGGTTCTCGTATACCTAGGAGCCTAGGAAGATCACCCTTTAAGCCTCTAACAAATGTGTCTAAGGCTTTCTCTCTATATGCGTGCATTAATAAATTCAAAGCTTCTTGACTAGCATCCATTGAGGATATTTTGTTTAAAATCAATGAAAGATGCGAGTAGACTTCTTGGTAGAATTCTTGAATAGAGGAATTGCCTTGCACAAGGGATGTTAATTGGTACTCTAGTGTACCTAGATCCCGTTTGTCTGCGTAATGTAAAGTTAAACATCTGGAGATGTTATCCCAGTTTAGTGGTGTATTATACGATTCTAAAACATGGTCGGCATGACCAACAATCTTGTTTCTTATAACGTTAATAATTCCATAGTATTTTGCAGATCCTCTCAAGTGTTCATAAATCTTAAGGATTCTTTCGACACTTTTGCGCCAAGAACTAAATTCACCTGGTTGACCAGAGAATTCTCGTAGGCCTCTTACAATATCTGGAATTTTATCAAGGTCGTTAACATTTCCTCTTTGGTCAGGGTTAATAGCCTGGTCAATTCCAGTGAAATGATCTGCGTTAGGATTTAAGATCGAATATACCAAGTTTCTTCCTTCTGTTCGAAGGGTTTGGCTCACGATAGAAGAAATAAGATTTGTAAGTGCTGGGTTTCCAGCCAGGTTATCATTTGGAAGGTTAGGAAGATTAGGGGGGTTTCCTGGGTTTATTGGTGGACGGATAAGGTTATTTTGGTTTGCCATGATTTAATTTAAATTTTATAAAAAATGTTGGGACTGATCACTAAATTTCACTGGTTGTAACAATTTATTTGTAAAAGGATAGTTATGTTCTTACCTAACAGTACTTATTCTAAATATTAATATTATTTAAAAAATATATTGATTTCAATTGAAGAGTAAAGATTGGAATTGTAATAAAATAAAATAAAATATTATTTCGTAATGTAATTTTCTCTTTGTGGCACAAATTAAGAATTATTATTAAAAAATTTGTAGTTGTATTTTCTTTATCTTAAAAATTTGATTGTTAAGTACTTAAATTGATTTTTAAATTTTTATAAATCTTACACTAATAACAGCAAGAATCTTTTGTCCCACGCTGGTATAAACAACATTTGTCCTGTTTGCACTGTGCTGCTACTAATGGTATTGTTCACACACTCCTTCGTGGGTTTCAGTCTGTCTAATGACTCCTGAATAAGATCCTGGTTGTGGATTCGTTTCGTGACCTGGTGAGTTTAGGTACGCGGCGAGGTGCTTAACGTCGTCTTACGCGCACTTTATTTTATATTAGCTGTAACGAACACGGCGAGGTAATTATAACGTCGTCTTACGCGCACTTTTAATTACACTAATTTTTCTAAACTCACGAAGCCACACTCGGTTGGGCGCCAATTAAACTATTTCTAATTAATTTTTCTTAAAAAAATATTTTTTGTTCTTTATTGAATGAATGGTAACAAAAGACTGAATTACATTTTAATTCTTAAAGCTAAGGAAAGGTACCTAAACTATGTATTGCCACAGGTAAAAATGATGATACAGATATTTTATCAGCAAAGGTGTTCGTGATCGTAGAATGCCTCGTCGGCAGTGAAGTTCGTGTGCATTGGGTTAATGTTCTTGATGGTCAGCAGAATATAATTCTGACCTACTTCTTTCCCACGGGAAGTTTTTGTTTTCAGCGTAAGTAGCGTTAACTTATATAATATGTAATTGCATCGAGAATATCTACGAAAATGCTTCTTTTTTTTTGGATTATCTCCTGCTGTATGTATCCTAGAAAAAATATTTATACACGCTTGGATTCTGATTAGAATCATCTACAAAGTGGCCTTTACTAATTTCAATTTGAGCAACCTGATCAAAATCTTACTTGTAGGTGGAATGTATGTATATAATATGTAATTGCATCGAGAATATCTACGAAAATGCTTCTTTTTTTTTGGATTATCTCCTGCTGTATGTATCCTAGAAAAAATATTTATACACGCTTGGATTCTGATTAGAATCATCTACAAAGTGGCCTTTACTAATTTCAATTTGAGCAACCTGATCAAAATCTTACTTGTAGGTGGAATGTATGTATATAATATGTAATTGCATAGAGAATATCTACGAAAATGCTTCTTTTTTTTTGGATTATCTCCTGCTGTATGTATCCTAGAAAAAATATTTATACACGCTTGGATTCTGATTAGAATCATCTACAAAGTGGCCTTTACTAATTTCAATTTGAGCAACCTGATCAAAATCTTACTTGTGGGTGGAATGTATGTATATAATATGTAATTGCATCGAGAATATCTACGAAAATGCTTCTTTTTTTTTGGATTATCTCCTGCTGTATGTATCCTAGAAAAAATATTTATACACGCTTGGATTCTGATTAGAATCATCTACAAAGTGGCCTTTACTAATTTCAATTTGAGCAACCTGATCAAAATCTTACTTGTAGGTGGAATGTATGTATATAATATGTAATTGCATCGAGAATATCTACGAAAATGCTTCTTTTTTTTTGGATTATCTCCTGCTGTATGTATCCTAGAAAAAATATTTATACACGCTTGGATTCTGATTAGAATCATCTAAAAAGTGGGGTTTACCAATTTCAATTTGAGAAAACTGATCAAAATCTTACTTGTGGGTCGGATGTATGTAAGTATATATGTAATTGCATCGAGAATATCTACGAAAATGCTTCTTTTTTTTTGGATTATCTCCTAGGGTATTTATCCTAGAAAAAATATTTATACACCCTTAGATTCTGATTAGAATCATCTAAAAAGTGGGAATTACCAATTAGAATTTTAGCAAGCGGTTCGAAATCTGAATTTGAGTCAATTACATATATGTAATTGGAGGTAAGCGAGAATACCAACAAAATTGCACTTTTTCAATTTCAAATAATATAATATAATATAATATAAAGAAAAACAAACTTACCTGAATACCAAGTACTTATGTATGTAGGTTGCTCCAATTATTATTTTCAATTATTTTTGGTTTTAGTTTTAAAATTCACTATTTCACGCTATAAATCAAAATCAACGACCCGGACACTTTGAAGACCGAACACGAAATGAATACTGAACGCCACATTTTTGATACAATGCGATCGCGACCACACAAAAACACCAGACGAAACGGTAAAGTAGAAAAAAAATCTAAAGAACGCTCTATCGCGTCCTAAAAATAACGGGATGTTCATGAAAAATATGTATCAATACATGCACGAAGGGTTTCGCATGAATATATTCTTGCACTTAATATTCCATTCCTGTGTTTTAAGACTGGAAGCATAAAATGTATGTATTGGTTCTTACGTTTTATGTATGAGTATTCATAAGTTGCTAAACTCACCACGCTGAACTAAACACGTTCAGAAACCTTTACAAAAATATAAGGCCATGTTTAGATGATGATTGCTCATGCTCACTAATGCCAAATGTGAACCCGATGCTGTGAAAAAAAAATATTATACAAACAAATTTAAATTTCATTTTGCTCTAACATTTAATTGGCCGATCAATTAATTGTATGCGAAAAAGAGTTGATACTTCTCCAGTTAATATCAATTTCGCTCGTTAAACAGCGTACTGCAAAAAGAAAATCATAATGAAATTTTTGGTTTATGATTTTCTTGTGTTATTTTTGTAGAGGATTTCTGTTTCCGCATCAACAACGTGCTAGGTTTTAATATAATTTATGTAAAAATACATACATGAATATTATTGTCAATTATGTTTTACCTTTTTGTTTTTCTTCATTTAAATTCAATAAAACGCATTTCTTCTATTTTTTTAACTATATATGTATATATTTCGAGGACCTATTTGCCTCATCATCAGTATCTATAAAAATAAAATATGTACATGCGTTTTAATAAAATAAATACATAAGACATTTGATTATATACAAAAATTGCCAGAATTATTTCTAATGAATAAATTACCAGAATTATTTATAATAAATAAATTATTTTGGTAATTTTTGTATTTTATTTTTATAGGTACTGATGATGAGGCAAATAGGTCCTCGAAATATATGTATAGTTAAAAAATAGAAGAAATGCGTTTTATTGAAATTAAATGGAGAAAACCAAAAAGGTAAAATATAATTATATAAAATTAATTGAGCAATACAAGAATCCTAATACATTATTTTCAATGTACCTACTGAGTGATATTTATAAAAGTTGTCTATTCTTAGACAACAACTATCCAACATTAGAAAATGTGGTCAATTGTTGTCTTTTAACTGCAAGACACAAGAGTAGACTGTCTTAACCGTGAATAATGATATTTATTTTTATTTTGAAGCATATTTCCACCAATTTTGAAAATACAGTACAAACTCGATTTACACAACTAATAGAAATTAAGGCAGTTGCAATAACCGAGGTTGTTGCGCTTACTGGGTTATATTTTTTTTAATACAAAATTATAGTTGTAATGGCTTATTTTGTTTTAGAGATAACGAAAATGTTATTAAACAAGATTATTGAAACCAAACAAATCGTTTTTGTTGGTTTGATGATTTTAATGAACAGATGCATAAACACAAAAAGTTGCATTAATTGTTGTAACATTTTACAAAAGTAGCACTTATAGAATAAAGATGTGCTTCAATTTTCGTGTTGCGAAAATCGAGGAGTTGCGCGAATCGAGGGTTGCGTTAACCGAGTTCATACTATAGTTAGACAGTGTCTAAGTAGACAATAATCTATAATAAATTCGATTGACTGTTTCTACAATCTAGGTAATTTTTATGCACATAAAGCACAATTTAGCGTTAGTTACATTTTCCAAATAAAATATTTCATATTAATTTCCATTTCTTAAAAATTTAGCTTTTTAATGTGTGCATGTGAAGATGGCCTTATTTTGCATTGTAGGCAATTCATACATTAATCGTAAGACTGATACCTAGATTTTATGAATCTTGAAAACAGTGCATAGAATTCATGCAAAATATGTAATTCAATCATGAATTGAAAGATCGAGTACATAAATTTTATGAATACATATCATGCATATGTATAGCATTCATAAAATGTATGTATTCAGTCTTTTTATTTATGTATGAAATACATTTTTTACATGAATTCAATTTACAGTTTCTAAGGCCTGTACCACACTGTTCTCGTATTAGTGGTGTTTATTTTTCCAAACCCCGAGGGAAATTGACGAAAAAAACTACCGCGGCGGTAAAAATTTTGCATGTTAAATCCAACAACAACCAATCCCTGGGGGTGTTTAGCAAAACCCAGATAATTCTCGGGGCTTAAGTTAACCATGTTAAAAATGGACTACAAGCGATTATTTTATACATGTTATGGACAGTTTGTATGGAAACTACATTTTTCTTCTGTCATGGCCCAGCGATTGTTCTTTTTGTCCATTCCCGCGGGGTTTTAAAAAACATAACAATTATTTCAGTTTATTTCATCGATCAATCATAGATCGATAAAATATACTTAAAAGGTATCGACACATCACATGAGAACAGTGTGGACCTGACTTAAGATTAAATTGGTCAATTATAAAATCTTATTAATAAAAAAATATGTTATTTTAAGTCCATTTTCAAATTACTCGTACCTCATCTGAATTCAATTAGAACGGAACTTTTAATCCAAAAACAAATCCAATTATATTAATCTGACATAACATCTTACTGCCTAACTAAGACATAAGAGTAAGTGACAAAAGTGATATATTTATTTTTATTCAATACAGCATATTTCCATGAATTTAAAGTAGTTAGAAAGTGTCTAAGTAGACCGATTTAAGGATCTCCCAAACTAAAGCTGAACATTCGCTGATGATTCGAAAACAACAACAAGACCCTGTTTACATCGTGACTGCTCGTTAAGCAGTAAGCCCCCTATTACACGATGTTTCACGAGACCAGGCTCACATAAGTGCAAAAAAGGAAGAAGATATGAGGAAATGAGATGTAAAAAAATATTTCCGGTGAGTACCGGGCTGATTTTTAGTAGTCTCATTTTGACGTTTCTTTTTTTCATATTCGTTTTTTGTTTTGTTGTTTTCAAATTAGATTAAGGCCAACGAAAAAAACCATAACAAAAACGAACAACTATCTCACGTAAACTGCCTCACGGGATACAAATTTAAAAAGAAAATCAAAAATGAGACATGTCTTATGAGGCAACGTGTAATAGGGGACTAAACAGTCACGTCGTATCTACATTTGGTAGATTTCAATCATATCATTCCGTTCAAAACTGAACAAAATGGAGCAATTCCAAAAACAATTTTATATTTCCTTCTTATGTCTAACAACATATTGTTAATATTATTTTCGCGTCGTCAGTGAATGTTCCGTTTTTGTTTAGGAGAGCCATTATGTATGAATTACCTACTCTGGAAAATAAGACCGAGTTCGTATGACGAGCGGTTGAAAATGGCGCTATCGAAAAAGTGGTTAACTAAACTACTAATCTAAAGGCCGATTCAAACATAATGCACTGGCAGTTTCTATAATGCCTCAACTATTATTGCTTCTGCTCACTTACGTCAGCTTAAGCAAAAGAGCCAAAACAGTGTTGATTTGACATGCACATAGTAGTCGCTTTGCTTTATGAACTCACCACATTTTTATTTTTGAACGCAATCATTCCTTTGGGTGAATTTTATGTGGTGATGTGGTGAAGGTGAAGTTGGTCTTTCTAGAAAAACTTTATCTAAGACTGGGATCGTAGTTTTCATGAATGGTAATCATGTAGGTAGTTAAATATGAAAAAAGCAATTTTCTAAGACTAGGATCGTAGTTTTCATGAATGGTAATCATGTAGGTAGTTAAATACAAAGTTCATGAAAAAAGAAATGTTTCTAAGACTGGGATCGTAGTTTTCATGAATGGTAATCATGTAGGTAGTTTAATACGAAATTCATGAAAAAAGCAATGTTTCTAAGACTAGAATCATAGTTTTCATGAATGGTAATCATGTAGGTAGTTAAATACAAAATTCATGAAAAAAGCAATTTTCTAAGACTAGGATCGTAGTTTTCATGAATGGTAATCATGTAGGTAGTTAAATACAAAGTTCATGAAAAAAGAAATGTTTCTAAGACTGGGATCGTAGTTTTCATGAATGGTAATCATGTAGGTAGTTAAATATGAAAAAAGCAATTTTCTAAGACTAGGATCGTAGTTTTCATGAATGGTAATCATGTAGGTAGTTAAATACAAAGTTCATGAAAAAAGAAATGTTTCTAAGACTGGGATCGTAGTTTTCATGAATGGTAATCATGTAGGTAGTTTAATACGAAATTCATGAAAAAAGCAATGTTTCTAAGACTAGAATCATAGTTTTCATGAATGGTAATCATGTAGGTAGTTAAATACAAAATTCATGAAAAAAGCAATTTTCTAAGACTAGGATCGTAGTTTTCATGAATGGTAATCATGTAGGTAGTTAAATACAAAGTTCATGAAAAAAGAAATGTTTCTAAGACTGGGATCGTAGTTTTCATGAATGGTAATCATGTAGGTAGTTAAATATGAAAAAATCAATTTTCTAAGACTAGGATCGTAGTTTTCATGAATGGTAATCATGTAGGTAGTTAAATACAAAATTCATGAAAAAAGCAATTTTCTAAGACTAGGATCGTAGTTTTCATGAATGGTAATCATGTAGGTAGTTAAATGCAAAATTCATGAAAAAAGCAATTTTCTAAGACTAGGATCGTAGTTTTCATGAATGGTAATCATATAGGTAGTTTAATACGAAATTCATGAAAAAAGCAATGTTTCTAAGACTAGAATCATAGTTTTCATGAATGGTAATCATGTAGGTAGTTAAATACAAAATTCATGAAAAAAGCAATTTTCTAAGACTAGGATCGTAGTTTTCATGAATGGTAATCATGTAGGTAGTTAAATACAAAGTTCATGAAAAAAGAAATGTTTCTAAGACTGGGATCGTAGTTTTCATGAATGGTAATCATGTAGGTAGTTTAATACGAAATTCATGAAAAAAGCAATGTTTCTAAGACTAGAATCATAGTTTTCATGAATGGTAATCATGTAGGTAGTTAAATACAAAATTCATGAAAAAAGCAATTTTCTAAGACTAGGATCGTAGTTTTCATGAATGGTAATCATGTAGGTAGTTAAATACAAAGTTCATGAAAAAAGAAATGTTTCTAAGACTGGGATCGTAGTTTTCATGAATGGTAATCATGTAGGTAGTTAAATATGAAAAAATCAATTTTCTAAGACTAGGATCGTAGTTTTCATGAATGGTAATCATGTAGGTAGTTAAATACAAAATTCATGAAAAAAGCAATTTTCTAAGACTAGGATCGTAGTTTTCATGAATGGTAATCATGTAGGTAGTTAAATGCAAAATTCATGAAAAAAGCAATTTTCTAAGACTAGGATCGTAGTTTTCATGAATGGTAATCATATAGGTAGTTTAATACGAAATTCATGAAAAAAGCAATGTTTCTAAGACTAGAATCATAGTTTTCATGAATGGTAATCATGTAGGTAGTTAAATACAAAATTCATGAAAAAAGCAATTTTCTAAGACTAGGATCGTAGTTTTCATGAATGGTAATCATGTAGGTAGTTAAATACAAAATTCATGAAAAAAGCAATTTTCTAAGACTAGGATCGTAGTTTTCATGAATGGTAATCATATAGGTAGTTTAATACGAAATTCATGAAAAAAGCAATGTTTCTAAGACTAGAATCATAGTTTTCATGAATCGTAATCATGTAGGTAGTTAAATACAAAATTCATGAAAAAAGCAATTTTCTAAGACTAGGATCGTAGTTTTCATGAATGGTAATCATGTAGGTAGTTAAATACAAAGTTCATGAAAAAAGAAATGTTTCTAAGACTGGGATCGTAGTTTTCATGAATGGTAATCATGTAGGTAGTTTAATACGAAATTCATGAAAAAAGCAATGTTTCTAAGACTAGGATCGTAGTTTTCATGAATGGTAATCATGTAGGTAGTAAAATACAAAATTCATGATAAAGCAATAATTTCATGATCGGGTAATGTTTTTTATGAATCTGGATTCATATACAAAAATTGTATCGAAGAACTTTATCTAAGAACAGTGATCTTAATTTCCATGAATGGTTCATGCTCTTGCCACATAAAAACTTAAAAAATCCAGGTTTATGATTCATACAATCTAGGAATAGGCATTAAATTCATGAAATTGATACATGCAAACCAAAAATCCAGGTTTATATGAACCATCCATAAAACTAAGGACTGTATTCCTAAACACTATGAATTTTTCATAAAAAAGTGCACTTTTTGGAGCATGAACCGTTCATGCTCGTATGAATAAAATCATGAAATCTATGATCAGTGATTTTAGACGAAAATTTCCCATACAAAAATTTTCAGGAATAGTGATTCATAAAAACAACACCCAGTCATAAAATCTACGACCGTTTTTTCATGAATTTTCGGAGAAAATCGGCGATTTTGGCTCTAACATCGCCGTTCATAGATTTTATGTACAATTTTTTTTTCAGTGTAGAGAAGAAATTGAAATTTTTCGTAGCTCCCAAAATAACGATACCTGCCATACAACATGCAAAATCTTATTTATATCGAAATCGGTTCTCACGATTTTGATAAAAATAAAATGCACGACTGGGTCGCATGAACTTGCTATTGTGTAATAGACTAAGAATTTCAAAAACGAATGTTATTAGAGAAAAACTGTTCAAAAAACATTTTAAGATCAAATTTTGATGAGCCAATTTGAAGTTTATATTATTGTTCGAATAAAATTAAGTTTCAAAAACAGTATTGACCCATTTTTGAGGTATTGAATTTTCGAAAAAGAAATGATTTAATGTTTTTAAGACAAAAAAAAACTTTAGTCTTTAAATGCAGTTTTAAGTCTTAAAAGCTTCTCTATAAAAAATTTCATTGAAATCCGTTATGTCGATAATGAGAAGTTCAAAATTTGAAAAATGGATCTATAATAAGTACAGTCAGTAATATTTTAATTTGAAAATTTGTTTTGTTTTTTAAATTATAGATCGTAAAATTGAATGGAGAGAAAAAATTTTTATTAAAGTTCGAGGTGCCGTTTTCGAAAACCATTTCTTAACATTAGTATACGCCTTATTTTTAGGTAAAATAATTTTTTTCTCACATCTTGTAATTGTATAAAGAAACTTTTAATTGTCAAGTTTAAAAAAAAAATCCAGCATGGGCTTTTCGAAATATTGAGTTTTGAAACAAAAAAATTTAATTGTTTTTAAAAATGGAAACAATTTTTACTTGCGACTTATAGGTACTACTCGTATAAGGCGTTATGCATTCGAAAAAAAAATCGAACTCGAGATTTTGATCAAAGTAAAAGTTGACATTACGATGATAGCGAAGACCAAAAAAGTGGGTCTCGCAATTCTGTCTGTCTGTCTGTCTGTCTGTTGGTTCGACTACAGCCTAAAAGCGCCTAGACCGATATTCTTCAAACTTGTTAGATATGGGTTTTGATTTTTTGCCCCCACACGCTTTTTTCTTTTTTTTTTTTAAGACCAAATTCGTATACAATACGAGTAATAAAAACTTAAAGTTGGCGTACCAAAATTTTTTCTTCAAAATGTTTTAAAAATTTTGTACATAAAAGCTTATTTTTTTAAGGAACCACTACAACGACTTATAGTTTTTGTTCTTGCATAAATTCATATTTGCATAGCATTCTGTTTTTAACTCTTACTACGAGTACTTAAAGAATTAAAAAAAATCATTTTAACATTATGACCAGTTTTCTTTAATAACTTTCGTTTTTAAAATTCCTAGTCTATAACATAGCACTTAGGAGCAAGTTCGTACGACCCAGTCGTGCATTTTATTTTTTTGAAAATTTGAATACACAATACTATTCAAATTTTTGAAAAGCTTTAGTATAACAAAAATTTATCGAGGTCGATTGTACCGTTTTTGAAAAAATTCAAAAACAAGAAAAGGTTTTAGGAAGGGATATCATTGATAAACATTTTTCGGAAAATATTTTTAACCATTACCTAGCTTTAGCTAAATGAAATTTTTTAAATCTAAAAAAAAATCTGTGGAGCAGTTTTTAAGAAAAAAAATATATATTAAAAATGCGGAACAAAATCTTATAGCAAGTACCGTTAGTTTTGGTCTTAAAAAAAAAACAATTGGGGGGGGGGGATAAAAAACGCTTTCTACTAAGTTTAAAGAAAATCGACCGATCCGTTTAGGCTGTAGTCGAACCGATAGACAGACAGAATTGCGAGACCCACTTTTTTTCGTGTTATATATCAAATTAAAGTCAACTTTGATCAAAATCTCGAGTTCGAGATAACTTGCCTTATTGTACCTATAAGTCGCAGCTTTGGAAGTTATAACCGTTCTTCTGTTCCTAGGCCCACCTCTTGTGTTTGAATTTTGTTTCAAATTACAATTTCTTCGAGTACGCAATTTTCGAAAAATATTCTGTCTCCTTATTTCTCTGGACGTATTCGTAGCTCTTTACCCAATAAGTATGCCACTAGATGGACGACAATTAACTCAAAGTCAAAAGCCAATTTGGTTTTATTGATCAGCTTAACTCCGTGCGCAAGCGACACAAGTCGATTTGGTTATTAGACTTCTCGAAGCTTACCCCATCATAAACAGGAAATTCAACCAAGAGCATAGTATCTGTGGGATTTTAATGTCACCTGCAAGTGCTCCTGTTCCTGTTGAGAATTTAGCTAGTTGTTTTTAAGCACCTGGTACCTGCTCAGGGACCAGCGCATTTTACCCTCACATTTTGAATGCGAATTGAAGGATAGTAGCTGCATTATACCAACCCATTTTACATGCTGATACCACTAGTATTTGCTGATGTGCCAAAATGAACCTTCTGTAAGTGCTATAAGGACCGTAGTAACTGCTAATGTACCAGAGGGCCTTAGTGCGATCAGGGGCATAATATCTGCTGATGTACCATAGCGTTTATGCCTGAACGCTAACGGATACTTCCATTTCTATTTTGAACGTTCAATAGGAATTTATTGATGGTAAGTAAAGTTTGATTCAAGGCCCTAAGATTACCGTGCCAGTCCTTTGAGTCGCAGTCGGTATATCTACTTGAGGCATTGGTTTTGAGGGAGTATTTCACAGCTTTTGAACAGCCTTTCAGGAACTCATAAGGCCATTTACCTCAAGAACTCAAAACTCTTCGATTGTGCTATAAATTAAATTATTCTCAATACAATGTTGAGGATGCATCACCACGTTCTTAACTAATAATTTAAACAGTTTCAATAATTATCCGGACCTACCTATAGCTTGATTGTTTGTTTTGTAATTTGTTGTTCATTTTTATTTGATCTAGTGCATAATCTTGTCGTTGTTCTAAGCTACTCAGTATGAGATGAACCAGTTAAACAATTAATATTACAAAGTGGCCAATCTGTTGTCGCTACTTATCGATTGTAATGAGCACCTTCTTCGACCAACATCTGATAGACTACAGGTCTTATGACTTCTCGAAACAGACAGCGGGAAACCGGCTTTCCCTAGACTCTTTAAATATGCGAATCAGTAACCTCCTTTTCGAACCATCTATTTTCCTTGTTTTGTTTTCTTTACTCATTTGCATTTTAAAACTTAATTTATCGGTTTTATTTAACTAAATTCAATGTTATTAAGAATTTAATTGAATTGTTTATTGTAACAAGTGTCGGTGTTGTGCTTGAGGTAGAGGGTATAAAAATGCACTCTGTTTAAGCGCAGAATTCAGTTTAAATCCTAAGCCCAGAAAAGAAGCTTCTAGCTATCTCAAAGCAAATCTTACAAATCAAAATGAAGTTCTTGGTTATTGTTGCCTTTATCGCCATTGTTGCTTGTGTTAACGTAAGTTCATCTTAAAACATACTTAAATATAAGTTCTCCTTAACTAAAGTTCCTTCTAACAGGCTGACTATCCAAAAGAACCAAATGAAGAGCATAACAAAATTATTGCTGAATGCCTCACTAAATTCAAAATGAGTGATGAAGAGTATACCAAGTTGAAACGTGGTGAACTAAAAACTAAGCCAGATGAAAATATGCGATGCATGGTTAACTGTTTTATGGAAACGGTTGGTGCCCTTAAGGATGGAGCTCTTCAACTAGATGTAGCTTCAAAAATTTTACAAGAGAAAATTAGTGAAGCAAAGGCTAAGACCATTTTAGAAGCATGTCGTGGAGAATCTGGACCAGAAAAATGTGAAACTGCATACAAATTGCACGAATGTTTTCTTAAAAATGAAGCTTATTAGGTTATAATGATAAAATGTACGTTCTTGTTCTATATTTTTGTGGAAATAGAGTGAATATTGAAAAAACGGTTTAAAAAAAAAACTGAGCGGACCGGCTTAGTATTTACTTTGACTGCATTAAAAAAAATGCGCCGTAACTCTACCCCGGTGGTGGTGTGGAAAAGAGTTTGAACTGTTTCTTTAAATTTCATAATGAACATAGTCAAATTTGAAAATTTTCAAACGTGAGTAAATTTCTTTTTTTTTAATTTTCGCAGGATATTGGCCATTTTGATAGGTTATATTTCCTACAGTTTTTGTCCCACATAAAATTTTAATATACCAAAATGTAGGAAATGAAGTGATCTATAAAAAACATTTTTTCGATGAGATGAACATGAGGCGAGATAAACGTTAAAAACCATTTTTTACTTCAAAATCTCGACAGTTTTTCGTCGATCACCTTTTTTTGGAAAGCGGTTTCAAATTTTTTTCTCAGCAAAAGTTAAAGAAGATTTTTTAACGTACAAACCTAAAAAAAAATACAGCTCTATATATGATAGGAGCCGAGAAAATCGAGTTCACGCTTTCCAAAGCCTTTTTCAAAATGGCGGACAACGCATGGGCGCTTTTTGTTCGAACTTTTTGGATTTACCCTCTCCAATGGGTACTCTTTAAGAAACAAACCGTTAATCAAATAATAGAAAAATGCAAAGAGTATAACATCACAATATACTTTGCCTTCATCGATTTTGCAAAAGCGTTTGACACAGTAGAGCAGAGATCTATTTGGAAGGCGCTTCTCAATCAAGGTGTAGACGAAAAAATAGTTCGAATCCTAAAGAAAATGTATGACAGGAGCACATCCCACATAAAAACAGAATGCGTCGGACCAGATTTTAAAATATCGCGAGGTGTAAGGCAAGGAGATCCAATTTCACCAGCACTCTTTTCCGCAGCCTTAGAAGGAGTATTTAGAAAGCTAGACTGGGAAGACAAAGGATTGAAGATAAATGGCAAATGTCTCTCAAACCTCCGATTTGCCGATGACATTATAATTATCGCAAACAACAGTGAAGAACTTCAAACGATGCTGAACGAACTGTGCTCGGAATGCGGAAATATTGGGTTGTCAACAAATCAACAGAAAACTAAAATTATGACAAATGGTGCTTCAGACCCAGTTAGTGTTAATAACAATATATTAGAATACGTTGAAGACTACACATACCTTGGTCAGATTATCTCATTCAAAGACAAAGAAAAAAAGGATATAGAGCAGCGAATGACGAACGCTTGGAGGCAGTTCTGGAACGTTAAGCATCTTCTTACATTGAATATTTCGAATAAAACAAGGAAATATATGTTTGATTCAACAGTTCTTCCAGTCCTCACCTATGGGTGCCAAACTTGGCAAGTCACGAAAAACACTGAAATGAAACTCCAATCATGTCAGAGAGCAATGGAGAGAGCTATTATGAACGTTCATATTGCCCAGCAAATTAACCATCAGAATATAAGAAGTCAAACTAATTTTGAAGACGTTAGACACAGACTTAAGAAACTCAAATGGGAATGGGCAGTACATGTAATACGTACACCTGATAATCGATGGACAAAATTAGTAACCGAATGGATACCCTTAGAAAACAAAAGAAGCGTAGGTGGACAACATAAACGCTGGAAGGATGACATCCGAAAAATATGCCCACTTTATTGGAGAGAAGCACTAGATAGAAGAAGATGGAGAAGTCTGGGGGAGGCTTATGCTCAGATAACCTAAAATTATACCTCTCTTTTTTCAAATAATGTATATATTTAAATTAGTTTAAAACCTTGATTGAATTATTTGTTTCTTGTAATTTAATTAATTTTACGTACACATACTTGTTTAAATGTAATGTAAATATATTCAATCAAATGTTATTATAAAATTATGTAAATTTTAAAGTATCAATGAGTGAATAAAGCTTGGAATAATAAAGAAACAAAACAAAATTCGACGCAATATTTTTTGTAGATATTTCGAATTAATTAATTTAATTTGACTGGACTAGTAGGAGAATGTATCAAGTATTTCAAAAGTTTTTGAAATTATCTCATTTTGTAAGGCAGAAAACGGACTTAACTTATTTGAAAATTCTTCATGTGATAAATTCGGTTTAATACCTACTGTAAAGTTATTTTATACCGGGTGTATTGGGTATGTTCTTAGCTCGAAAGCGGCTTATACATCCGAGCAGTTAATCTGCACGATTACAAGTATTGTCTGAGCTCTTCAGCCGATAGTAAGAGTCGTGTTTCAGTATAAAACTAGACTAACTTTTATTTACAAAATTTTCTCCTATTTATACTTAACTTAATCAATGTATTGTTTATGGGTACTTATATAAATTTTTCTTTAAATATGTATGCACTCCCACACTAATTGAGAGAGTTGGTGGTTTCATTTATTTTATCAAAAGATTTTTCCGAGAAGAATACAAAACATTGATAAAAATTCAGTAGATATTAAATATTTATTTTTACTTTAGCAGACAGGGAAGAATCCATGTAATTTTTTCGCCCTTTTGCAAATTGAATTCAGCCTTTTTGAAAAACATGTCATGTTTCACATTTGGAAAAAATCCAACTTGAGATTTTGATCAAACAAAGCAATTCCATCTGTCTATCTTTTTCACTGTATTTCTGTTTCTTGACCTACATATCCCTAGCCTCTGACTCGATTTTCTTTAAACTTGGTATTTAAGAGAAGAAATTGAAATTTTTTGTATCTCCAAAACTAACGATACCTGCCATGCAAAATCGTTTTTATATCGAAATCGGTTCCAACGATTTTGAGAAAAATAAAATCCACGACTAGGTCACATGAACTTGCTCTTGTGTAATAGACTAATAAAAACGAATGTTATAAGAGAAAAACTGTTCATAAGCATAAAATTCAATTTTTAATGACTAAAACAACTCCTCTCGCAGTTGGAGCTAAAAACAGGATGCCATGTGATTCAAGCAAGTATAAGATTATGCAAAAACAAAAATTATAGGTCGTTTTAGCGGTTTCTTAAAAAATTAAACATTTATATACAAAATTTTAAAATCATTCTAAAGAACAAATTTTGATGAACATTCTTAAAGTTTATAAGATTGTTCGAATAAAATTAAGTTTCCAAAAAAAATATTGATCCCTTTTTGAGATATTGAATTTTCAAAAAACAAAATATTATTTATTTTTTTTTCCATAAAAATGTTCATTAAAATTCCTTATATCGATAATGAGCAATGCAAAATTTAAAAAATGGTTCTTTCTTATCTAAATATAATATCTTAATTTTAAAATTTGTTCTTTTTTTTTTGCATTATAGATCGTAAAAATGAATCGAGAGAAAACAAATTTTATCGAAATTTTAAGTGCAGTTTTCGAGAAAAATACGATTTTTCGTTTTTACTTGCGATTGGGGAAGTTCTGCATTTGGAAAAAAATCGAACTCGAGATTTTGATCAAAGTTGACACTACGATGACAGCGAAGACGAAAAAAGTGGGTCCGGCAATTCCGTCTGTCTGTCTGTATGTCTGTATCTCGATCTAGAGCCTAAGCCACTTGCCAATTTTAAGAATTTAATAGTATCGATTTTAGGAAATAATTGTTAAAAACTAATAGTTCACAAGCCTTGAAGATATTAAGTTTTCAAAAAAAAATTAAATTTTGTTTTCAAGAAAACCAAAAAATATTTTTGGGAATATTTTTATATAGGTTCAATATTATTTTGAAATTAAGGCGGCTCCTGAGCCGTTTTCGAGATAAATAAGATTTTGCATTACGAGTGTAATGGGGACACCATTAGTTTTGGAGCTAAGAAAATTTTTCAATTTCTCCTCTAGGAAATCACCGGAGACCCTTAAGTACCGAGGTTTAAGAAAATACCTCCAATATTTTAGGCTGTAGATCAAGGTACAAATATACAGACATATAGAAATACAGACAGACGGAATTGCCTGACCCACTTTATTCGTCCTCGCTGTCATCGTAATGTCAACTTTGATCAAAATCTCGAGTTCGACATAACTTGCCTTATTGTGTCTATAAGTCGCAAGTAAAAATAGGTGAATGGCCTACATTTTGGTGAACAAGAAGCTCCGTTTTTTTTTTAGTTTTGACTTTCTCACTAACGGCGTTTAAAATTTTATTTCCTCCCCGATGGGTTTTACCTTGTCGTGGTGGGGAGTCTCAGTCTATTTTCGACAATCTGGCTTAGGCAACTAAGAAAACCCAAAAAGTGATCAAGGGAGGTCACGGCCAAAGCATAAAGAAAAGTAATTGAGATAGTGTTCTCTTTTGCTATGATGTTTTGGTTTCAGCAATCTTGGATAAATGATGCAACGATCGCTAAGATTAAGAAAGATTGCTTAGGACTATCGTTCCTAGTTCGTTGTTGCACACTCCTAGTTGTTGATTACTATGATTACTACTTCAATAGATTGCTGGGTGTGTGTATTCTAGGGTCGACAGGCCCTGAGTTTTGCAGTAACTCATCTGGAAGTGACCTCACGGTTGCGAAGCTCCACCGGAAGCTATATTCTGGCACCATGGGAGATAGTGCCCAGGAGGTAGAGGGCTGTTGTATCTTGTATGCTTGGCTTGGACCTATGCCTACCCCTCTGCCTCTGACTATCTAAGAGGTAGGCCTCCTAGTGGGAGTATCATGGTGGCCTGGTTTATTTCGAATGCAGAGACACATGGTTTTCAAGCGTGCTTGAATTCATGAGGTGTTAGATAGACCTCGCCCCTTAGCAAGAGGTGTGCACATGCTGCAACATGTCATATCATTGCTACTGATATGGCTTCGGCTATATCAGAGCTCATGGTCAGCGCTCAATCTGACTCCTATGTCGGTAGGCCCACCGTGGAATTAAGTCTTAATTGACAGGTGTCCACGTTAAACATAATGCGGTTCTGTCCGCTTATTTCTCTGACGACAATTAATTCAAAGTCAAAGGACAACATTGAACTTGGTTTAATTCATCAGCTTAACTCCGTGCGCAGACGACTCAAGTCGATTCGGTTATTAGTTTTCTCGAAGCTTACCCCATCAGAAACAGGAAATCCCACCAGGAGCATAGTATCTGTGGGTTTTTAATGTCAACTGCAGATGCTTTGTACCTGCTGATATAGCAGAGCATTTAGCTAGTTGTTTTTAAGCGCATGTTACCTGCTGAGGGACCAGCACAGTTAACCCTCGTGTCTTGAGTGCGACTTAAAGGATAATAGCTGGATTGTACTAAACCATTTTGCATGCTGATACCACTAGTATTTGCTAATGTGCTAAAAAGAACCTTCTGTAAGTGCTATAAAGACCGTAATACCTGCTAATGTACAAGAGGGCCTTAGCGCGATCAGGTCATAATATCTGCTGATTTATCATAACGTTTATGCCTGAAGTCTCGTGAAATACAACCAGAGGTGTAATACCGGTCGTTCCCATTCCGAACTCTGAGTCTAAGAGCGAAGAAACTCGATTTCAGAATACCAGGTCTTAATAAAAAAAAACCGAATCATCAAGAAGCAGATTACCATATTCCAGATACCGAAACAATTAAAATTGGATGCATGAGAAAACGTATTATCCGGTGCCAAAAATCAGGACTTGACTTGAATCCAAAAACCTTTCTAAGTAACTAGAATTACCGTAGACCAGAACAACTGAATCACGTAACCGCCAGAACTAAACAGAATAGCAGTCTCCAAAGTCCGCATTAAATCGTTATAATTATTAAATATGATTGTTTTAAATAAAAGAATAGTCTTTCATTAAGATTTTGCTAAAGACTTTTTCGTCATTTCTTCAGAGCGGTCCATATGAGCCCTCGGCTCATGGCCCAGAGGATCCTTCGGTCTGACGAAACGACTGTTTATGGTTCCCTATATGTACAATGGGGCTCGGATCAACAGAGTTGGCAATTTCGTGATAAAACTTGTTCGGAGTCACATTGCGAGCGCTTCGACCAATAATTTGATTTTCGGGGTGTTCTATCCAAACGACGAATATTTTGAAAGTACACGCTCGAGCGGCTTCATTCCACCAGAGGCATTCCTCTATTTAGATAGATGCGGTCTGGGACAGGATAGATTGGCAGTCCCGCTAATCTACCACGTCAGACGAAGAACAGTGGACCGGCGGCGGCGGCTCCTATACATTCGGGACGTCCTGGCACAAGGCGGAGAAGAGCTCCTTCGGTTCAGTAGGGCTGAGTCCGAACGGGACAAAACTGATAGGCTGAAGCAGGAGAATCAGTTTTGGTGGCTTTTGAGCCGTGGCCGGCTTACATACGTTTTTTTTAATCTAGGGCTTAGCTTTTAAGTAAAATAGGCATAGTGGCACCAAAACAAAAAGTACGGGGAAAAAAATAATAATAACAATAATAATAAATATTAAAAAAGAAAAAAAAAATTACCAAAAATAATGTGATAACAAAAACTGACAGGATAGAAATAATAAGAAAAACAAAAACATAGATTTGCTTCTGTGGTTGTTCTAGTCTTTTAAGTAGATTTTAGGTAGAGTCTTAATTAGTTTTAAGTTTTATTTTAAGGACCTAATTTTAAGTAGTATGTAAGGAAAAATAACAAAATGTTACACGATTATTAGTTTTTTTTTTCAAATTTTCTAATAAAATAAAGCAGAATAAAAACAAAAAATGAATAAAAAATATAATTCTTAGGCCGAAAGGCAGTAGTTATAAGGACATAGTTTAACTTAAAGTGCCCGCATAGGGCCAGTAAGTTAGTTGTAAGTTATTGATAAGTAGGCTAGTTTTATGAATTTTTGTCTAGCTTTAAGATAGTTTTAAGATTGATGAAAATAGAAATGAATTACAAAAAAAAAAATACTTCCATTTTTATTTTGAACTAATTTTCAATAGGAATTTATTGATTCAGGGGCACACTGGCTGACCAACATGATGGTAGTTTTTTTTTAAGCCCGTGCATTTATAATTAGAAACCGTATGTGGCCTATCGCCTCGGTAAGTAAAATTTTGGTTCAAGGCCCTCATATTCCCGTGCAAGTCCCTTGAGTCACAGTCGATATATCTACTTGATGGTATTCGTTTTATGGGAGTATTTCACAGCTTTTAAGCAGCCTTTCAAGAACTTATAAGGCCATTACCTCAAGAACTCAAAACTCCTTGATTCCGATTTAAATTAAATTATTCTCAATACAATGTTGAAGATGCATCACCACGTTCTTAACTTAATATTCTAACAGTTTAAATAATTATACGGACCTATTGCTTGATTGTTTGTAATTGTTGTTAATTTTGTAATTTGTTATTCATTTTTATTTGATCTAGTGCATAGTCTTGCCGTAGTTCTAAGCTACTCAGTAAGAGATGAACCAGTTAAACAATTAATATTACATGTTGGCAAATCTGTTGTCGCTACTTATCGATTGTAATGAGCACCTTCTTCGACCAATATCTGATAGACTACAGGTTTTATGACTTCTCGGAGCAGACAGCGGGAAACCGGCTTTCCCTAGACTCTACGAATATGCCAATCCGTATTCAGTACTGCTCATACTTTTATGCTTGGAATCAAGCCTCTTTTTCTAACCATCTATTTTCATTGTGGTTTTCTTTACTCATTTGCATTTACGAACTTAATTTATCGGTTTTCTCTAACTATATTCAATGTTATTAAGAATTTAATTGAATTGTTTATTGTGACAAGTGCTGGTTTTTCTGCTTCAGATAGAGGGTATAAAAATGCAATCTAATCTAACGACGAATTCAGTTTAAATCCTAAGCCCAGTTAAGAAGCTTCAAGCCATCTCAATTCAAAATGAAGTGCTTGGTTATTGTCGCCTTTATCGCCATTGTTGCTTGTGTTAACGTAAGTTCACCTTTAAACAAACTTAAATATAAGTTCTCTTTAACTAAAGTCCCTTCTAACAGGCTGACTATCCAAAAGAACCAAATGAAGAGCATAACAAAATTATTGCCGAATGCCTCACTAAATTCAAAATGACTGACGGAGAGTATACCAAGTTGCGACGTGGTGAACTAACAACTAAGCCAGATGAAAATATGCGATGCATGGTTAACTGTTTTATGGAAACGGCTGGTGCCCTTAAGGATGGAGCTATTCAACTAGATACAGTTTCAAAAATTTTACAAGAGAAAGTTAGTGAAGCAAAGGCTAAGACCATTTTAGAAGCATGCCGTGGTGAATCTGGACCAGAAAAATGTGAAACTGCTTACAAATTGCACGAGTGTTTTCTTAAAAATGAAGCTTATTAGATTATAATGATAAAATGTACGTTCTTGTTCTATATTTTTGTGGAAATAGATTGAATATTGAAAGAAAGGTTTAAAAAAAAACTGGTCCTAACTTGATGATGACTTGAGAGGATCATCTTAGTATTTACTTTGACTGTAAGAAGAACATATCAAGTATTTCAAAACTTTTTGAAATTATCTCATTTTCTAAAGCTGAAACCAGACTTGTGATGTGATAAATTCGATTTAATACCTCTTCTATTATGAGATATTGCACTTTAATTAAAAATGAGGTTATCGATATTCGATTTAAATCACCGCATCTAAATTTCTTCTTAAATTCTCCCAACAGTTTTTTTCTTCTTCAAGAAATCGGTATTTAAGCAGCTATTGCTTGCTGGATCCTTAACTTCCGAAAAACAGTTTCAGCAACAAAAAACCTCATTTCCTTCAACTAAAGTTTTCTCCTAGAAGAATACAAACATTGAAACTTTAAGAAAGAAGCTTAGAACTAAAGAGAGATACCAAATAAAGGGTCGGTTTGGATCGAAAAACTGTTTTCACCTTCGTTTAATACTCTCCAGTCAAGGGAGAATTTTTGAAAATCTTGTAAAACTTTTTAAACGGTTTATTAGGATTATAAATAATAATAAAATGCACGACTGGATCGCACGAACTTGCTCTTATGTAAAAGTACTTTGGAATTTAAGATACATTTTATAAATATAAAACATGGATTTAATGAGATAATAATGTTCAAATGCATGAAATTGCCGTCTGGTTTCCGGAAAAGTATGAATTAATGCAAATAAACCTTAAAAAATCGTTTTATTATTAAATAAATTTTTTATATAAGAAATTTCTCTAAAATTTTTCAAGAAAAAAATGTGGGATGCGAATTTTAAGTATTTAATAATATTGGTTTTAGGAAATAATTTCAAAAAATAATCGTTCATAGGTTTTGAAGATATTGATTTAAAAATTTTTTTTTTTTTTTTTTTAAAACCCAATAAATATTTTTTCTAATATTTTTATATACAATATTATTTTAACTTAAGGGGACTCCTGCTAAAAATTTTGGGTTAAAATCCTTAGAGCCGTTAATGAGAAAGTCGAAAATCAAAAAAACGGGTCTATGGCAGGTACCCCTAATAACATTTTGCCCCAAAATTTTTTTTGACCAAAATGTAGTCCATGTCCATAATATCACACTCAATTTTTTTTATCAAAATCGTTAGAGCCGTTTTCGAGATAAATAAGATTTTGCATTACGGGTGTATGGGGGGTACCCTTAGTTTTGGAGCTAAAAAAAAAATTTCAATTTTTCCTCTAGGGAATCACCGAAGACCCTTAACTACCGAGTTTGAAAGAAATAGGTCCAAGGGTTTAGGCTGTAGTTCGAGGTACAGACATACAGACACACTGAAACATGTTTTTTGTGTACTAAATTTTCCTTAAAATTTTTATAAAAAAAATTGATATGCAAATTGTTAGTATTTAATAAAATACATTTTAAAACGTAATTTAGAAATTTAATCGTGTATCGGTTTTCAAGATATTGAATTTTCAAAAAAAAAATTGTATTATTTTTTTAAAAATCCAAAAACTATTTTTTCGAAAAAATTTTTAGTTTATATTTTTTTAAATGCAAAGCAGCTCCTGCATAAAAATTTTGGTTAAAATCCTTAGAGCCGTTAATGAGAAAGTCGAAAATCAAAAAAACGGGTCTATGGCAGGTACCCCTAATAACATTTTGCCCCAAAATTTTTTTCGACCAAAATGTAGTCCATGTCCATAATATCACACTCAATTTTTTTTATCAAAATCGTTAGAGCCGTTTTCGAGATAAATAAGATTTTGCATTACGGGTGTATGGGGGGTACCCTTAGTTTTGGAGCTAAAAAAAAAATTTCAATTTCTCCTCTAGGGAATCACCGAAGACCCTTAACTACCGAGTTTGAAAGAAATAGGTCCAAGGGTTTAGGCTGTAGTTCGAGGTACAGACATACAGACACACTGAAACATGTTTTTTGTGTACTAAATTTTCCTTAAAATTTTTATAAAAAAAATTGATATGCAAATTGTTAGTATTTAATAAAATACATTTTAAAACGTAATTTAGAAATTTAATCGTGTATCGGTTTTCAAGATATTGAATTTTCAAAAAAAAAATTGTATTATTTTTTTAAAAATCCAAAAACTATTTTTTCGAAAAAATTTTTAGTTTATATTTTTTTAAATGCAAAGCAGCTCCTGCATAAAAATTTTGGTTAAAATCCTTAGAGCCGTTGGTGAGAAATTCTAAAATCAAAAAAACCGTTCTATGACAGGTACCCCTAAAAACATTTCCCCCCAAATTTTTTTTTCACCAAAATATAGTCCATGTCCATAATATCACACTTAATTTTTTTTATCAAAATCGTTAGAGCCGTTTTCGAGATAAATAAGATTTTGCATTACGGGTGTATGGGGGGTACCCTTAGTTTTGGAGCTAAAAAAAAAATTTCAATTTTTCCTCTAGGGAATCACCGAAGACCCTTAACTACCGAGTTTGAAGAAAATACGTCCGGTAGTTTAGGCTGTAGTTCGAGGTACAGACATACAGACATACAGACATACAGACATACAGACAAACAGACGGAATTGTCAGACCCACTTTTTTCGTTTTCGCTATCATCGTAATGTCAACTTTGATCAAAATCTCGAGTTCGATTTTTTTTCCAAATGCAGAACTTGCCCTATAGTACCTATATCGCAAGTAAAAATAAATTTAATGATGCAAGAATGCATCAACTCGTAGGGAACAAGAACATATAACTCACGAACCTTGCTATGTGTGTTAGCGAAAATGGAGAGAAAGCGAAATTTCAATTTTCTGCCGAGTCTGAAGGGTAATTTTTAATACAAGAGATATATTCTAGAAGGATTTGTCAGTTCTTAGTAGGATGCAGTACACCTATCCGCCTCTTTCCCTTTTCTCACTTCGATTATAATTTTTGTTTGCTCCAAAATTCCTTCTCCGCCTTGAATCACTATTGTTTTTTCTCAAAAACTTCCTCCGCAAGACAAAAAACTTTTTTTCAATTTTATTTTTATTTTTCTTTTAGATTTTTCTTGACTTCGAAAAAATCAACTTCCCGCTTGAATAGATCTTCAAAGAGTCCCTTTCCAAGCTGAACCTATTGTCTACTTCGGCCATTACATTCTGTCACACATTCATACGGCCACCCAATCGTTTTCGAGATCTCCTTTCACGGGATCACGGCTTCCTGGAAAGCAACGTTCTCTCCTCGAAAACCTCAGTTCATCCGCTGTCCAATCTCATCGAAACTTTACTCTCACACACACATTCAATGATTCCGTAAGTTGTTCGATGTCTTTCTTAAACTTGTCGAATCCGAATGGCCGAGTTCATTATCCTAGTTACTATAAAATATTTGTGAGTAACTCGAAGTGCGAAGCAAGCTTTCCAAAACTAAAACCTATAGTTGAGAGAGGAATACATTGCTTTAAATCCTGAGTTCTAATCAGTTATTTTCTTTTGTTGTCAATTCCGAAAGATCTACTATTTAACAAAAATTGCGCTTTACAAATATCGAAATACGTTAACAACCCATTTTGCTGACAAAAATATTAAATTACGTTAATATGCAGTTAAATTTTGATAATGATAATTTGATGATTCGGCATGTTTGGATCTAAGCAAGAGTCCGCCTCACTCGCTTACTTCTTCAGCTCATCCGTTGAAATTTACTAGTTTTAGAACCAACTGTTTCACTCCGTTTGAATCTTCTTCTTCCTTTGCTTCGGCGCTGTTATGATCTCGATGTCGAGGGGATCATAACTCTCCCACGTATCTGCTTCACACTAGTGATCCGCCTTTGGGGTTCGCCGGGTTGACCTCAGAAATCGGCGGCAAGCCTCCCGGTTTTGTATTGTTCCATTTCTGAGGCCAACTGAATGCTGGTGTTTTTGCATTTGTTTGTACCAGGTGTGTTTAGGCCTACCTTTCTTTTTATTCCGAATTGGAGCGTTGTATGATATTGCCTTTTTGACGGGGTTCTCAGGATCTCTCCTTTGAACATGGCAATACCAACTGAGTCGGTCGTGTTCAATTTTTTGGGAAATGGTATTCTTAACATGAAGGCTTCCTCGGATCTTCGTACTTCTAATTCGATCAAGCTTTGTAACTCCTGCTGTCATACGAAGCATCTTCATCTCAGCTGCCGTTAGCTTACTCTCATACTTTTTGTACATTGTCCAACATTATGAACCGTATGTGAGTGCTGGACGCACAACTGAAGTGTAGAACTTTCCTTTCAGCTTAGGGGGCATTTTTCGGTCACAGAAGATAGCAGAATTTTCCCGCCACTTCATCCACCCTACGCTTACGCGATGATTGATATCGTCATCACAAGTAGCTTCGTTATTTATCATAGACCCCAGATATTTAAACTTTTCACACTTGGGAAGCACTACTCCATTCAAATAAATGTCTGGAATAGGTCTGTGTGGATCAGAAAATTAGCAGCATAGGTATTCTGTTTCTTTCGCGCTTATGCGGTACCAATTTCCTTCTAGAACATCCACCCATACGTCAAGTGCTCGTTGTAGGGATATCGGGTCTTCACTTATGATGGCTCCATCGTCAGCAAAGAATAACTGATGTACTTTTGGATCCGTCACTTTGCCTTCAAGCAGGTAATCAAGAACTGTAATAAAGAGCAGGGGACTCAAGACACTTCCCTGGTGTACACCTACTGTGATTTCGAATTCTTCGGTGACTCCAGCAGCGCATCTTACTTTAGTAACTGCTCCATCATACATGTCCATAATTATCCGCACATAGGTTTCTGGAACTCCTCGTTGCCTGAGGGCCACCCATATTAGATCTCGTGGTTGCCGATCGAATGCTTTTTCAAAATCAACCAGTACGACATGCAAATCCTCCAAAGAATCCCGATGTTTTTCCATAATTATTCTTATACTCTGGATTGCATCCGTGGTTGACTTACCCCCGACAAACCCGCACTGGTCAACAGATAGCCTAATTATTTTTCGCAGTCGGCTACCCAAGACTCGCTCAACGATCTTCATGGTGTGTGACATCAGCTTAATCGAACGGTAATTATCACAGCTTCGAGTATCACCCTTTCCTTTATAAATTGGAAGAAGGCAAATTTCCCTCCATTGATTAGGCATGCAATCACCTCGTATAAGTTTGGAGACAAGAATCATGAGCCATCTAAACCCGATGTCTCCCATCTTTTTCCAAAACTCTGAGGGTATTTCGTCTGGGCCAACAGCTTTTCCCTTTTTGGAGTATTTTACCGCCTCACTAACTTCTTCGACTGTGACGTCGGATACTTCGCTTAAGTTAGGTGAAGCTATTGGAAAGTATAGCCTTGGAAATTGTTCGTTTAGAAGTCCGTCACAATACTGTCGCCTCCTGTGAAGAATTTCGTTGTCTTCCACAAGTAAGTAGTTGGCCTTGAGCATTGTTAATGAACTTTGGCGAACAAATCTCCTGGGCATTTCTTCTTCTTTGAGCGGCTATTCTGAAGATAGTTGTGCCCTTATTCGTGTTTTGCCGTAGCTCTTGAATAGCACCAGCATTTCTTCTTCTTTGGGTGGCTATTTTGAAGATAGTTGCGCCCTTATTCGTGTTTTGCCGTAGCGCTTGAATAGCACCAGCTGTCGGGGTAGAAATTTCATCCAGCTCCCGATACAGGTTTTCTGTATTCTTTGCTTGAATTTGGGCGCACTTCTTCTTCGCTTCTTTCTTGCAGTTTCTATATTCCACTTCCAGTTTTCCATTATGCACTTCCCTTGATCTCTATTTCATACCTCGATGCGCCTATTACAATAATTGAATTGCAAACTACTCTTTTGAACATGAAAAACAACAAAGCTGCAGGTCTGGATGGAATTCCAACTGAATTTTATAAAAACTATACACCTTCTTTTCTAAAAATTCTTCTTGTGTTTTTTAATAAACTTCTTGAAAGCGAAGAAATACCTCAGTCATTTCTAAAGTCACAAATCTGTCCAATTTTTAAAAAAGGTGATCCAGCCATATCAGCTAATTATAGAGGTATCTCAATTTTACCATGTCTGAGGAAAATATTTACCCAAATTCTTTATTGTAGGCTCATGAGGTGGGTAGAAGAGAACAAATTACTAAGCATTTTTCAAGCTGGTTTTCGTCCTAGCCTGTCGACTGTAGATCAAATATTTGCACTATCTAGTATCGCCAAAAGGTTCATCGTCAACAAACAAAAGCTATATGCCTTTTTTATAGATTTTAAGGCGGCCTTTGACACTGTCAACAGGAATTCTTTGCTATATAAACTCTCAACTAAAGGTTTATCGACGAAATTTCTGAGGCTATATAAACTTCTCCTCACCAATACCTGCGCTTCTGTTTCGAATAGTAGCTCTATGTCCGCTTTTTTTAAAACAGAGGCTGGTGTACCCCAAGGTTGTCCCTTAAGTCCTTTAATGTTCGCTCTGTTCATCGATGATGTTTCCTGTGAGTTTCCTGGTGGAGTTAGGCATGGTGATCTTATAATTAAGGTTCTGCTTTACGCTGACGATCTTGTTGTTCTAACAGATAACCCCATCACCCTTCAGTTACAAATTAATAGATTGACAAGATTTTGTGATACATGGGACCTGAAAATTAACACCTCAAAATCAAAAATTATGGTTTTCGAAAGTACCCGTCGGCGGAGAAACCCTCTAGAAGCGTGGTCACTGAATCGAGAACCTATAGAGGTAGTTACCCAATATAAGTATTTAGGTGTTCTATTCTCTAGCAATCTAGATTTTCGTCCTCATGTTAAAGAAAAATGCTTGGCGGCAAAAATTGCATTAAATCTTATGTGGAACAAGATCTTCTATAATAAGTACATAGACATTTCAGCTAAGTTTAGAGTTTTCGATTCCACAATAAACTTGTGCTTATGTTATGCCAGCCAAGTTTTTGGTTATCAGATCTTTGATGAATTTGAAACGGTGCAACGCTTCTTTTTTAAACGAATTTTTAAACTTCCAATTTCAACACCAACATATGCCATACACGTTGAATCAGGTCTGCCTCCAATTTTTTTAAAAAACCTTAAATCCAATGCCGACTACATAGCTAAGGTCATGCAAAGGTCAAATGATAATCTTCACAAGCAAATCATGGATTTTGCTTTCCGAAGGCAATTATCTCCGTTCAAGGAATGGAATGATATAGCAAATGTTCATGGGTTCAATCTTAATCTTAATTATACACCTCTTTCGCTTTGGCATAGTAGGTTTTATGAATGCATTGCGAAGATCGATGACTCCTTTATCTGAAATCCTTCAAGTAGATTGATCTATAGAGAGCTCAACCACACTCTCTTTTCAAATAATTATTTTCATAGCAAGTTTTCCGTAAGTCAAATAAGCACGTTGTTTAAGGCAAGAACTGAAATGTTAGATTTAAATTACAAACCGCACAGAAGTGATAATTCTAGATGTAACCTCTGTAACCGTAATGAAATAGAAGATATCAATCACTTTTTGGCCGTTTGCCCAATTTTACAAGAACATCGAAGACTTTATTTTTCAAAAAGTTTCCTGAATCACCATGAAACGAAGCAAATTTTAAACGGAGAATGGGGTTGGAACGAACTTTATAATTTTATTCATCATGCCTTTGGTTACCGCAACAGTTTTTTAGAGTAAATTGATAGCTTATTATGGTTATAAATATACTTATCTCTGGATTATGTAATATGTACTTTTTTTTAATTTAAGGTTAATATGATTTTATTATATATATATATTTTTTTTTTAATCAGTATACATATAATACTTTCTATTTTTGTACACTCGAAATTGTCAAATTTCAGGCAGACGGCAAATATTTTTTGCCATGCTAATGTTCTTTTATTTCTTATTATGTATATATCTCGAGTTTTAATCAAAATAAAGAATTTATAATAATAATAATAATATTCCACTTCGAGGCGTGACTTTTGCTCTGTATCATTAGAGGGGCACTTCGACCAAGCCTTGAAAGCCATTTTCTTTTTACTTATAACTGATTTAGCTTCATCATTCCACCACCATGTTTCTTTGCCTTGTTGGTTGTGTCCTTTTGAAACCCCTAACAGTGTTTTGGCTTTTTCTTTGCAAGTTCTCTGTAGGAGATCCCACATACTTTGTGCTGTACTCTCTTCATTTCGAACTATATCGGTGTTGTTATACAGAACGTTTTGCATATTCGAAATAAAAGCTTCGCCTTTTTCCTTATCCAGATTATACCATTTGATCTTCCCAAAAGTTTTTGTATGTTTGTTGTCGTTCACTGTCTCCATAAAAAATTCTGTCAGTAGAAGACGGTGTTGGTGGGCGATCGCTTCTCCTAGTATCACTTTGCAATCTTTTACCCGGGGTTTCATGAAACTAGATACCAAATGGTAATCAATCTGGGTTTCATTTCCACCACTGCTGTAAGTGACCAGGTGTCGGCTTTGTTTGACAAACATGGTATTTAGTACGATAAGACCGTATGTTTTGCACATGCTCAAGATGTCTTCACCAGGAGGGTTTCTGGTGCCGTATCCGAGGCCTCCATGGCAATCTTCATAGTCTTCGTTTGTCTTCCCGACATGTCCGTTCAAATCTCAGCCCACGAACAAAAACTCTTCCTTTGGGATGTCATCCCATTTGGGGAGCATATGCAGTGACAATATTCCACAACTTTCCTTTAATCACCAATTTAAGGGACATCAAACGGTCGCTGGATTTCGAAATGGTCAATACGCTGCCTAATAGATGTTTTGCAAGGATGATTCCGATTCCGTTTTTACCCTTTTCCGTTCCATAGTAGAACATCTTATAGTTTTTTGTCCTCGTATCCAAGAAATGGGCCCTGTTTCCCGTGTTTCGCCATTTTGTTTCTTGAACACATAAGATGTCCACTCGCCTTCTTTTCATCATCTCTTCCAGCTCGAAGCTTCGACCTGTCATACTGCCAACGTTCCAACTCGCAACTCTCAGATTTTGTATAATCTGCGGCATTACTTTGCTAGCCCCCGGAATCCGTCTAGCTCTGACCCGAGCATTGCTGCTCGGTCCAGGATCAGTACCATGTGTAACAATGGTAGTGTCATTTCGAACGAGTACTTCCATAATGCTTGAATTCACAAAATCCTGCGAAACGTTTTTTGTTGTTGTTGTAAGTATCGACGTGTGCATGCTCCAGTTTTGTATTTGATCTCTCTTTTACGGCACCGGTGATCTCCAGTCGTGCCAACCCAGGGACTGGCATGCACACTTTTGGGAAAGTTTATAGGTGTTACGTGTCGCTAGATTCACCTTGCTGTTTGTGGCCTAGATGTATTTACTCCTTTAGTCGCCTTTTACGACAAGCGGGGAGGCGCTGCAGGAATATTCTAACCCGTCCCTGCACAGGGTGTTTCACTCCGTTTGAATATAGCTCAGAAACCTGTTTTTATTACTTCTCAAAATACTTTAACAGCAGGTCCCTGTCTGGTGGCCACCAGGTACCTACTGACTCTACAAATAATTATTTTGAAGCCGCAACGAAAAAAAGAGAAGGCTAGAAATTATTGAAATAATTAAGGATAAAGAATAGGCGGGTGAAACCTTTTGTGGTAAATTTTACCGCAACAGCATAGTTAATGTCCAATCAATCAGCATTTCATTTCGGCTTTGAATTTTTTCATTCCGATCAGAATTAAATTTATATGCGGAACTCCAAATAACATCTGAGTATTCCAAAAGTGATCTGATCAGTGATGTAAAACCTGATCAGATCTTTTGCATTTCGTTTAATGAAACCTATTTACGGGTTGGCCAAAAAAATAAATTACATTACACTTTTTGATATTCAATTTAAGGCTGCAAGGCTATGTTCAATCTGCCCTTCTTTGGAACTTGGTATCGAATGACCTATTGAGATATCTACACATGTATATGGAACCAGAGAGTTACAGACTGATTGCCTATTCGAATGACATTGATAGTGCCGTATTTGGAAAGCATCCTTACAGCCTAAAAGATCTCTTAAAATATGCTAAGCAAGCTTACAAACTGGGCCGTGGACTGAGCGCTAACCCTAACAAAACAGATATTTTCCTCTGCTATAGGAAATAAAAAATTATCCACATAGACCCCCCTTCAATCAAAGGTATACCACTAGCATTCTCCTACGAAGCAAAATACTTGGGTCTTGTTTTAGATAAGAACTTAAGTTGGAAACCTCTGATTCAAGAAAGATCTAAAATAGGCAACAGTGAAACTCTTCTCAAACAAGAAAGCCATTGGGGATAAATGGGGGCTTCAACCCCGCTTTACTCACTGTCTCTACATTTCGGTAATCAGACCGATTTGCATGACTTCCTCAGCTGCACAGGAAATTCTGTTCCATCTAATACCACTCGTTATATTCGGCAAACAAAAGGTTGCAAACATAGTTATTTGTCCAAAAGCCACCTTGGCTTTATAATGAAATTGGATACTTCATTATTCTGAACTCATTCGGATCACTTCCCAGTAGCGTTGAGTATAAAACTCCTCAGATTCAATTTGATAAAAAAAAATCATCCCTTCTAGAGAATCCTGGGAGGACATGGCATTCCGGGAAGATGATTCAATCCATTTTTGGTCCGATGTATCAAAAACTAATGACGGGGTTGGTGGAAGTGTTTACTCAGACAGAATAAATTTAAGTCTCTCTTTTCGTCTTCCCAATCATTGTATCGTATTGTAGGCAAAACTTTTGGTGATTAAAGAAGTCTTTTCTTGGCTTAAAGAAAACGTGATATCAAATATGGATATCTGCATCTTCTTGAACAGCCAAGCAGCCATTTAATATCTTGATTCTGATTCCGTCTCTACCAGCTGAATAAGAGCTCATAGCTGCCGATAGTCTGTCCTGGAAATAGATGGCGCAGCAGTTTAACATTCACCTCTGCTGGCCAGAGGGACATGTCAGGAAATTGTAAAGATGACGATCATGCCAAGAGTGGAACAATAATACCTTTATTGCCAGATTGGGTATTCCCATCGCTTCATGTAAGCTTATGCTTAAGTGGAACGATACTACCACCTGGACTACCAAAGGTGATGATTTTCCGAAAAGGGTCTGGCAGAACTGCAAGGAGCGAAAAATGGTACTTCAACAGGGATCCAATCGAAGTTGTCGAAACCTATAAGTATTTGGGTGTAACTATTTCTTACAACCTTAGTATGGTACACCACCTCAAAGAAAAACTAGTTTTAGCTAAAAGTGCAGTTAGTGCAACGTGGAGGAAATGCTTTTCGAACAAAACAATTTCGCATAGTGTTAAATACAAGGTATTTGTTGCAGTGGCTGATTGGGGATGGGGATATGAAAAATATGAAGCAGTCGAACAACTTCTACACTATATACCACATGGAGAGGATCTGCCTATTTACTGCAGCTTATGTAACCTTAGAGAACGGGAGGATGTCGTCGATTTAATTGGAAAATGCCCTTTTTTATGCGAAACGAGAATATTTTTTTTTTAACAGCAGTTTCAAATCAGACGATGAAGTAATGACGCTACTAAACTGTCAATGTAATATTAATAACCTCTACAGATACTACCAAAACGCAAAGTCTTATCGCAATCAAATTTTAAATGAGGCTTTTTAAACTTAGAAAAAAAAATATTATATTCAACAAATTGTTTAATTTACTTAAAGCAAACTATGTACATTTGTCACGCTTAAATGATTTTTGTATAAACTATTATGTAAATTGTAAACTTAAATGGAATAATAAATCGAATCTATCTATCTATCTATCTACTACCACCTGCTTGCCGAAAAAATAAATTTGGCCAATTTTGCATCTGAATGTGTCCAGAGGTTAAATATCAATAAGCAGATCGCACATCGGCTCCCTAATAGCTGTTATAACCATACACTATTTGATAAGCAAGTATGCAGTGAGGCTTGGAAATTAATCGATGATTTCTGCAGAAGCTTCGTGGACGAAGAAGAGGAATTCCTCAACTTATTTTTACTTGCAAAGGGACTACATTTTGATGCCCCGGCAGTTTTTGTTAGGCTGGGCTCTTGGCCGATTTCGTACGATCTGCCTGTGTTCCAGTATTGACATTTAGGTCTAACTAACTAGAAATATTGACCATTGTCGCACAAGTCATTCGCCAATGGACCGTCTATGGCGTGTCTGGTTTTATGTCTAGTGGACCAACAACCTGTCATACATCCCGTCGGACAAAGTTCATATGTCAAATGTCTTGCTTTGAAAGCCTGCCATACGAGTATCCTTGGAACATCTGCTTCTGTTGTTTTTCTGAAATGATTTAAGGGCAGGCCTCTGGCTGATATCTCATATTTGCACTATACAGGATGTCCCTTAATTCGTGCATAATATTTTGGGGCATGGTTCTTGGGTATATTCTAAAAAAAATCGTTCTAAAATAAGGCCCTATCTCTACTTTTTACATCATATATTGGGGATTTGAAAAAAAAAGCTGACTTTGATGTACCCTGGCCCATGTTAACGGTAATTGCGCTGTTAGCACCAATGAAAGAATATTCATTTAAGCCTTTGGTTTTAGAAATAAATGTTTATTTTTTTTAAGTTTTGAAATGCAATATTTTTTAAACTTTTCAGAAAAATCTCTGTACAAAATTTCATTAAAATCCGTTTTATCGATAATGAGAAATTCTAAATTTGAAAAAAAAATGATTCTACGGTAGGTACAGTCAGTAATATCTTAATTTCAAAATTGTTTGTATTAAATTATAGATCGTAAAAATTAATCGAAAGAAAAAATTTTTTTTCAAAAATTCTCGGAACTGTTTTCGAGAAAAAAACGAAAACCAGATTTTTAACATTTGTATATATGGTAAAATAAATTTTTTTTCTCGCATCTTGTAGATTACATTGAGAAACTAGATTAAAAAAAAATCTAGCGTATGGTTTTCGAAATATTGAGTTTTGAAAAAAAAAGTTTGAAACTTTTTTAAAAATTCTAAAAAATTTTTTTTTTGAAAATTTGAATGCGCAATTTTGTTTAAACTGTTAGGGAGCCTTAGCATAAAAAATGATTCGGTTGTACCGTTTTTGATAAAATAAAAAAAAAAAAAACAATGGTTTCAGGAGGATTACCATTAATAATCACTTTTCGGAAAGTTTTTATTTTCAACCATTATATAGCTTTAACTTCCTTGTATCTTTTTTTAAATCTGTCGAACAGTTTTTGAAAAAAAAAATATTTATAAAATTATTATTATTTTTGGTCTTACAAAAAAAAAAAAAACGGGTAGAAAAGGAATGGTTGAAGTTGAAAAACCAGGATAATTCTTTTCAAAAGGTTACACCAGTCCTATATTTTTGTTTATTTTATGTTATAACACCCATGATAGGAATAATATCGTTTTGCTCCAACTTTGTTGTTCTGTGGGATCTTAGTCAGGATCATAAGATACTTCTTCCTCTTGAAATCGTGAATTAATACCAATAAACGCGCATCTATGATTGCATTAATATTGGTGGGGGCTTATTGCAATTTGCGATGCGACCCAACAATCTATTGCAATCCCATCCAGAGCTAGTTATATTACTCAACCTACTGCTCTTTCTTAAAGTTTACGTGATTAACAAATCTGATTATTTGGAGTACCTTGAGAGAGAATAGGTCACCTGATAGCGTTTCAGATAAGTGCTTCGCATCTGACTAGTATGTGCTCCGACGTTTTTTCACGAGTATTGCATACTCCAAAAAGGGAAAAGCTGTTGGCCCAGACGAAATACCCTCAGAGTTTTGGAAAAAGATGGGAGACATCGGGTTTAGATGGCTCATGATTCTTGTCTCCAAACTTATACGAGGTGATCGCATGCCTAATCAATGGAGGGAAAGTTACCTTCTTCCAATTTATAAAGGAAAGGGTGATACTCGAAGCTGTGATAATTACCGTTCGATTAAGCTGATGTCACACACCATGAAGATCGTTGAGCGAGTCTTGGGTAGCCGACTGCGAAAAATAATTAGGCTATCTGATGACCAGTGCGGGTTTGTCGGGGGTAAGTCAACCACGGATGCAATCCAGAGTATAAGAATAATTATGGAAAAACATCGGGATTCTTTGGAGGATTTGCATGTCGTATTGGTTGATTTTGAAAAAGCATTCGATCGGCAACCACGAGATCTAATATGGGTGGCCCTCAGGCAACGAGGAGTTCCAGAAACCTATGTGCGGATAATTATGGACATGTATGATGGAGCAGTTACTAAAGTAAGATGCGCAGCTGGAGTCACCGAAGAATTCGAAATCACAGTAGGTGTTCTTGATTACCTGCTTGAAGGCAAAGTGACGGAACCAAAAGTACATCAGTTATTCTTTGCTGACGATGGAGCCATTATAAGTGAAGACCCGATATCCCTACAACGAGCACTTGACATATGGGTGGATGTTCTAGAAGGAAGTGGGTACCGCATAACCGCGAAAAAGACAGAATACCTATGCTGCCCATTTTCTGATCCACACAGGCCTATTCCAGACATTTATTTGAATGGAGTAGTGCTTCCCAAGTGTGAAAAGTTTAAATATCTGGGGTCTATGATAAATAACGAAGCTACTTGTGATGACGATATCAATCATCGCGTAAGCGTAGGGTGGATGAAGTGGCGGGAAAATTCTGCTATCTTCTGTGACCGAAAAATGCCCCCTAAGCTGAAAGGAAAGCTCTACACTTCAGTTGTGCGTCCAGCACTCACATACGGTTCACCTTCACAATGTTGGACAATATACAAAAAGTATGAGAGTAAGCTAACGGCAGCGGAGATGAAGATGCTTCGTATGACAGCAGGAGTTACAAAGCTTGATCGAATTAGAAGTACGAAGATCTGAGGAAGCCTTCATGTTAAGAATACCATTTCCCAAAAAATTGAACACGACCGACTCAGTTGGTATTGCCATGTTCAAAGGAGAGATCCTGAGAACCCCGTCAAAAAGGCAATATCATACAACGTTCCAATTCGGAATAAAAAGAAAGGTAGGCCTAAACACTCCTGGTACAAACAAATGCAAAAACACCAGCATTCAGTTGGCCTCAGAAATGGAACAATACAAAACCGGGAGGCTTGCCGCCGATTTCTGAGGTCAACCCGGCGAACCCCACAGGCGGATCACTAGTGTGAAGCAGATACGTGGGAGAATTATGATCCCCTCGACATCGAGATCATAACAGCGCCGAATCAAAGGAAGAAGAAGATTGCATACTGCATTTTCTGGGCCAAGAATATTTTAGAGTCTTCTTAGTTTATAATGGCCCGTGAGGAGAACCGTTAATATTATTATGTTGTTACTACTTAAGCTGATACATTTCTTGAAACGATGTTGCTTAAAGTTCCGAACTAATAGTTTAGCCTGCTTCAGCTTGGGAAAATCTTTTTAGTTTTTGTTTTACTTACTTACTTACTTACTTAGGTCCTCAGACCTTTAATGTCCGTGGGGGACCCCTAGTGGGGAATATGGCGTCCACAAATCCAACTGGCCATCGTGTTCGGTTCCTGGATATGAGTTGCAACTCCCTCCAACTCTTGCCTAATTGGGCTGACTCCTCCTCGACTGTCCTTCTCCATGAGCTTCTCGGTCGTCCAGCTCTTCTTCCTTGTGAGTGAGCGGATTCCACTGCATTGCATGCGCCGCAATACAGTTGTCGCCTTTTCGAAGCGTGTGTCCGATTCACTGCCACTTTCGATGTCGTATAATAGATTCAACAGGTTCCTGACCCGTTTTCCTAAGGAGCTCTTCGTTTGATATACGATTGGGCCAGAAAATCCTAAGGATGCTTCGTAGACATCTATTAATGAACGTTTGCAGCTTTTTAGTGACACCTACTGTTACTTTCCAAGTGCTGCAACCGTAAAGTAACACGGATTCGACGTTGGATCGAAACAGCCGTAGCTTGGTTAGAGAGTTATTCCTCCATATATTTCTAAGCATACCGAAAGCCGCCTTTGCCTTCCCGATTCGACTGCTGATGTCCTGTTCGGTGCCACCTTCGGTAGAGATGATGCTTCCAAGGTATTGGAAGCTCTGTACTTTCTCTACCGGTTGTTGAGAAATATTTATGAGGGAAGATGTCTGGGTTCCTAGGCTGATCATCTTTGTTTTGCCGGAGTTGATTTTCAGCCCTACGATTTCTGCTTCTCTCTCCACCCCTGTTGTCATTTGGTGGAGATCCATGATCCTATGAGAGGACAAGCATAAGTCATCCGCATAGTCAAGATGTTTGAGGTGAGACGTCAGAGTCCATCGAATTCCTCCGTTTTCCGTCAAGGCCGCTCGCAGGACATCGCTTATCACCAACAGAAACAATATTGGTGACAGAATGCAGCCCTGTCTGCACCTTGGACTTCAAACTCTTCTGACAGCCTCCTTTGTTTTGATTTCGTATTTAATCATGTTTTCTCCTATTCTTCAGTATGACCCTGGTCTAATTAAAGGAGTCGTTACGCCTAGTTTTTGGCAATAGTTTGACATAATTTTTCTTACCAAGTTCGTCCAGCCTACCTACACATTCCCTCACCAACTAAGAGGTTATGGTGCATGAACTTAGTGTTTTGAGTGCGCCATGGCTTGACATAATGGCAATGATTTGGTTTCGGCATGTCATTTCGAGATTTCGAGCTGCACATTCCGCTAAAGCATTGACTTCCACCTTGCGCATCCATAGATTTTCATTGATTTGATGACGGTACTGTACGGTTCTAAAAAGAAATTGTCCAACTTTCAAGTCCCTGCTAGAGGAAAAATCTTCTCTTTTCCTAGTCAAACCAATAACTTTCATGTACCTTATCGATACCTTGGGAGTTAAACAGTGCTAGAAGTCTCCAAATAAGTCTTTCAAAATCATTTTATTGAGTTCGCGAGTCCAAAAATCAAAAACTTTGCCAATTCTCTGCCTTTAAGGTGAGAGAAAATATGATATAAGCACATAGAAGTTTAAAAACAAAAAGAAAACAATAATTTTTGAATGTTCATATTTTCGATTTCTATTCAAAAATGGAATTATTCCAACTTATAAATATTTATTTTAATTAATCATCAAACAGATTTCCTTTTTTTTTAATCACAATTTAGTAGGCCTTATTTGCATGGAAACAGCTATGCAATTTATATGCAGTCTCACACTTTCCACTTCCAGACTCACCCTTGCAAGCCTCTATAACAGCCTTGGTCTTTTCCTCGCCGAGAATGGGGGAAAATTTAGCCAAAACAGCATCCTCTTGGAAGACGCCATCTTTCAAAATGCCAGCCTTCTCTTGGAAGCAGTTGGCTAAGCACTTGGCATTCTCACTGGGCTCAAATTTTTCACCAGCCTTCAATTTGGCAACTTCTTCATCGGCAACAACAATTTCATTTCGGCACTCAGCGACATACTGTTTGGCTTTTTCCTTTTGAGCCTCGGTGATATCAATACCTGCAGCCTGTAATAAATAAAAGAGTTGGTTACAAGTTGAGATGAATAAAATTATTGATTTTTTATTAAACTAACATTAACAGCAACAACAACAGCGACAAAGGCGATAGCAACCAAGAACTTCATTTTGAGCTTCTTTTTTTACTTTTCTAAAATACTGTGTTCGGGAGGAGATTCTTTGAAGAGTCTTGGAATAGAACTGATGACTTCTGAACATTTGTTGGAGTTTTTATACCCGAATATGGATTTATTTGTGGGAAGCATGAATGCACAGTCACAAGTTGGGTACACAATTAAAAACACACAAAATCAACCGCAAACAAAATAAAGCAATTAAATTACATAGACAGGTAAGTTGTGGGGGTTCAAGAAGGGAGAGGTATAATCTTTTTAGAGAATCGAAAACAAAAGCGAATACAATACTGGCCAGTTTCAATGGATTGGTTACGGGTGATGTGCACGCATAAGTCGGTCCAAGATAGGTAAGAGTAAGTAGGCTACTTTTTGTCAATATCTATCACTTAAAAAGGTTGTTCTGTCGAAAGTCGAACATCTAGGTAGATTCATAAGATTAATGGGAGAACTGGTTCAATCACCTAAACCCTATCAATATGAAGCTATGCACAATGATATTTGAATTTGGTTCTTATTTGTATAATTTTAGCTTCAGGGCTAAAAGAGTGTTTTTGTTACTATACCAGGCAAGACGGTAAGTTTTGAGCTTGAAGTCTTTCTTTTTTGATTTTTATTTTTTTTTGAGTAGAGGTATGGAATTTAAAAACGAACGCTGCCTGAATAAAATTTGGCTCTATGACTGTAAACGTACGTGATAAAAATCAATAACAAAATATTTGTCGACCAAAATTTAAAAAAAAAACATCAAATATCACTTATAGTCATACCTACCTATCCTGTCGTCTCGTCAGTGCAATGCACGAAGCTATAATGTTAGAAAATATCAAAATATTGATCGCAAAATTTTTAATAAGAATCAGTGCGGGATTTAATGGAAATCTAGATAATTCTTTTTGAAATGAGTAGACCATAGACACTAACATAATTTTTATTTTTGTCTGTAGACATCTTCAAAAGACACTTGGTAATATCCGGTTCGCAAGGTGTGTGGGACTCCAGCCTCACAAAAACCACGGGCATACAGACCAATCCATGCAAAATCGACAAATGATTGTTCTACTAATACTATCCCATAGCTTTAAGACCATCAGCTCTTGAGGCTTGGTTCTTCTTAGTCTACGAACATTGTCTCGGTCGCTCAAAACGATTTCTATTTCGGAGTTTGTATGACTTAAAGGTCACTGATTCCGTGTTACAGCATGTTTTTTTTTTTTCCATTTCTATTTAAAGATCACGATGTTGTTCGGTAGTTCTAATGCACCAATAGACAATCTTTATTCTGCGAAGGACTTTGTTTTAGAATTTCAGATTCGGGTTCAGCACCTTTTTCCTAGCTGAATTTACCATACGTCCATATGTGTTTTAACACGACGTTTTAACGACTTTTTTGCGTACAATCTCTAACTTTATCAGTCGTCAGTATTGCAGTATCATCAGCAAAGATGGCCATGAAAGCTTTGATGTCTCTCTACTTCTAGTATATAACGAATACAAGATTGGTTCTAGGACACTTCCTTGTGGTACACCGGGTTCAATTTCCATTTGTTTCAAGTAAATTTCGGGTACGTAGGATTTCAGCATTTCTTAATTCTGCCTGGAATGGTCCCTATGCATCTTGTGCTGAAGTTTCAAGTGACATGACTTGCCAGGGCCTTGATCAACATCTAAAAATAGAGCTGAACATTCTTGTTTTTCTAAATCATTCATCATTCATTGCACTTGGCCTACCGTAGTATATTTATTTCTAAATCCAAACTCTTGGTTTGGGATTAGTCTTCTTTCACACAATATTAATTTAAGATATTGTCGTTTGTGAAGAGTAAATATTTGAATACGTCATTCTCATTAGGATAGACCTGCAACTACTTCTTTGTAGCATTTAAATGGCTCAGAATATTAAAGATTAAATATTGGAAATTAGGTAATGTAAAATTTTACTATTTTTATGAAACAATTTTAAAATGTTTGGTGTTACTGTACATTTTAAAAGTATATTAATTTGAATGCGTTCGGAATACTATACATACAAATACAATTCATTCCGAGTCGCATCACAATATATGTAGGTACGACTATTTCGACATTTTTGCTGCTGGGTCTTGTTTCATTTCATTTCAAGTGACATATTGAACTTGCTGTCTTCAGTTTTAGTCCTCTGGCGATATTATATCTGTATTTTCCTTCTTTGACCAAATTCACAATAGAAAAGATTGGACAGACTCAGACATTTTAATAGCATGGAAGAAGTCTGTGTGTAAGTGTGTTTCTCAGAATACTCATTTACTTAGCCGCCGGTTACTGATTTACGAAGGATCGCTGATTGAAAGTCCATGGCCTACCATCAAGATCACCTAAGAGGTTTTGTCTTCCTTGTCTCCTTAAACTTTGGTACTGGGTTTTAAAGGCTCTTTTGACTGCTGTTTTATTTTCGTCGAGTTCCAGAACCAAAGCCAGAAAGTAATAATGAGAAATGGGAATAATTATACCTAGTAAAATATTTTTCTTGAAGAAAGATTAGCTTTAGAAAAAGAACAGATAGATACCAAACATAAGTTAGCGATCTATTTAAATACTGCGATTTATCAGTATATTTTATATTGTGATCAGCCATATTATGTAAATAAACCTGAAGAATTATGGGCATTAAAGACCTGTAAACGACTTACCTATACTTAAGTCTACCTTTACTTCAGTCGTCGTAGACGGCACGTTGGGAATGGACGATAAGGTCGATTTTATACACATGAACCAATAGTTGGACTGGTTCGTTAGAAGTAGTGCCCCCCAATGATTAGATCGGCTCTGCACGCCTTAATAAGATATTGGAGAGATCACATGATAGTGTATCTCCTGTTCCAGAGTTTAGCCATATCCTTAAAGAGCTTCTAACGATGTATGCTATCGTATGCTTAAAATTCGGGGATATTTTCATTTTCATTTTATTTTGAACATGTTAAGTTTTGCTCTTCGGTCGATCTGTTGGGATAGAAATACAAGAGACAGAACTTGAGAATAATCTATTCATCATAATGCAAGCTCAATCTAGGCTTGAACATATATTTTTCTTATTTATTGTTCTTAATTAGTTTTCACGTCTATGGTGGCATATTCTGAAACCGAAAGTATTAGTAGGCTAGGAACGCACTTGCGATTTCAATCGCGCGGTTTTTTAGTCGCAAAAATGGAATACATTAATTCAAATTAGAATGAACGCACTTGATATCAACAAATCATGACGATTTAAAAGTCGCAATTTGTTTAATTTTTCTTGCGATGCGATTGTCGTACGTTTAAATGAAACAAATGTACTCAAATGGATATGCTCACATTTGCGATTTAAATTACTACGACTTAAAAATCGCAGTCGCAATGAGAAATGGACATGCACGCACTTGTGATTTTCAATCGCACGATTATTAAGCCGCATGAAATAGGACATATGTATAGCGTTAAATGTGAATGCACTCACATACGACTTAATAATCGTAGCAATTATAAAAATGAAACAAGTTCTATTTTTTCAGGCGGTTTTTCCGTCGCAAAGCTAAATAGATCAAATGGATTTAAATAATCCTACACGCACTTGCGACTTTTTAATAAAATTCTATAGATATTAAAATGGGTTTAATTAGGAAGTGCTGTGTACTGGCTCTTTCGTTACTTTTAAAGTGTTAAGTGGCTACTTAACGATCAGTTTCATAAGATCCACGATAGTTTAAAAGAACAGCCACAGAAATTTGTGTTAAACTAAAGAATGAGTATTGAACGCTTTAAGGAACTAATGAAACTAGTCGGGACCAGAATTGTTTATAAAAATTCAAAATAAAGAAATTGAATATCACCTGAGGAACAATTATCTGTGACATTGAGCTAAATAATGAAAAAAAAATCTAATCGTTGCTATTTATCTGTAGCAAATGCGTGCATTCACATTAAATGTAGTGTCTTTTATTTTTTGCGATTAAATAATCGCGCGGCAAAATAATCACAAGTGAGTGCATGACAATAAGTTGTGGCGACCGCGATTTTTTAATCGCCTCGAAAAAAAATCACATGTAAGTTCCTAGCCTTAACATTCAACTCGACTTAAATTTAAAAGAAAGTCAAATTATATTTATGTGAAAAACTTTAAAACTGCAGTTTCATATTTACTCAACTAACTAACTAACTAACACACTAGCGAGTCTGAGCGAAACACATATTTACTAAGTGTCGCAAAAACCTTTCAATTTATCCAATGAATAGAGTCCACAAATACAATTTCGCAAAATTTTAAACAGTCTATTATTAAGGTATTAGTGTGATACTACTTAACAATTTGCTAACCTTATAACTCATTCTTAATTTTAAACATTTTCTAACTAGTATCGTACTAAAAGAATTTTCTTAATAAATTGCTTCTGAACACACCTAAAACATTGACATTTCGTGTAAAAAAGTAAGTAGACGAACCTTTTTTGATGTTTGCAAAAATGTCAAAGAGTCATATGAAGCTAGCACGATACTAAAAAAATAAAGTAGGTATTCGCTGATTTTAACTTTAATAAAAGGGTAGAGAAAACATGATGCTATATTCGATTAAAATTTGCAAATTCCTTGTTTTAACCTAGTATTATACTAAAACAGCTTTAGCATCATACTAATTAAAAAAAAAATATATAATTTTTTTCTTCTTCTTCTATAAAGTTTTGACTTAACAATTTTAGTTATTTAATGACGATATAAAGGGGCGAGTTTCACATTCGTAAAAAGTAAATTTTGGGATTATGATATGTGTTTAATGATTGAGAATAGGAAAAAATTAGTTTCCGCAATTCCGTCTGTCTTGTCTACATTAATTACTGAAATTACTGAAATTAAGTACTTTAGGGTTTTAGTGAATAGCGGAGAGGACAAATCAAAATGTTAATTCTAGCTCCAAAATTAACGGTAGTGGCAATTATACCCATTTTTAAAAAAAGCTTATTTATCTCAAGAACGGCTCTAAAGTGGCCAGCAAAAAAATTATGTGTGTTGACTTTGCTGGAGTTCTGGGATCGCTCCCCAGCCGCTGCCACATAAAATTAAAAAGGAAAACAAATAACGTTTTTTTTTTCAGTGTAATATTACATTAATATTACATAATTAAAACATAAAACTAAAAAACATGAAAATATTATAAAAATCTTCCGAAAAATTTTTTTTACTAGCGTTTGAAAAAAATTAAAACCTACTCACAAATATCCTAAAAACAGGTTGATGAATGTTTTTCGAAATTGTGTACATTTAAGTGCAGTGTAATTTCATAAAAGTTAAATCAAATGTCTCCGAGGTTGTTTACTTTTTAGAGTGGTAAATTTTTCGGTAGTTTTTTTTCGAAATATTTAAATTAAAGTTTTTTTCGAAAACATTTCCAACTTTATTTATAATAATTTTATTTTATTGATCGCAAATTTATTTCACCAAATAGCAAATAACCTAACCTAAGCACAAACTGATTTACTAAAAGTTTAAATCGATTTTAACTATTCGAACAATTTCTTGTCTAATTCGACATATTTTTTTGTTTAAATTGCATCCTAAGAACCACCTTAGTTAAGTGGTAATCGAGTTTTTAAAACGTCTTAAGCTGAATACACACTTATCTCGTGTGGTTTGCTGTGTTATCAACACTTTTACACTTTTATCAAGATGGCTGTGTTTGAAACTATTTTTATTGAAAAAATTTGGTTCATATGAAATAGATGAGACTTTAGTCTTGATTTTTTTTTTCAAAATCTCCACTTTTTGATATAATTTGTAGGTAATTTATTTGCTTTAGTTTCTTTGAAAAATAATTAATTTTTCAAATATTTTTTTCTTTGTGAAATTTAAATACAATCTAAGAATTAAACTAAGCAGTTAACTTTTTAAAGATGTTTATGCTGAATAAAACTTCTTTAACTTTCCTGGACAATTAACTTTTCAAAGAGTATAATATTATAAAGGGTTTTTCAATGGGTGCAGGTAGATTTTAGAGGCCTGAGGCAGCCATGTTGTTTGGGCGAAATCCTTCAATCTTTTATGTATTATTCAATTATTGATCTCAAATCTTCATTGATAACATTTTATTTTCAAAATGAGTCTTCGTTAGTTCAAACGTCCGTCGTTGTCTAAATTTTGAGACGACCGGTTTAGCGATCAATCAGCCAACATTCGATTTTCCAGAAGTGCTGATTGCGATTAGCTGATTCATGTTCCTCACAGTTAATTAGCCAGAGAATGTGGATATGCTAAAGATTTTGGCCAAAACTTATGTCTTAACCCCTAAATAGGCGCCTAAAGTCAAAATATTTGAAATTGTGTAGCAACTTGATGTAACTTTTTTTGATTTTTTTGTTAAAATTGGTGTTTTGGTGTTTTGATTATAATAAATAAATTTTTAAACGACAGGCTTACAGATCCATAGTTTCCGAATGCAAATAAAAATTTTTCTCTACGTTTCGTTGATTTTTTTTTCCAACATGTTCAAAGAATATGTATTTATTGTATTTATGTACATTGAGGCAAAATTTTTAACAACCTATTATTAAGGGCTTAACAATTTACTAGTTAGCAATTTGTTAAACTTTTAGTAATTTACTAACTCTTCGAAAATTTTAAACCTTTTCTTTCATTTTACTAACTAGTAAATGACTAATTGACTTTCATTAAAAATGGTGCATTTGAACACGGCCAAGCAATGATAGTTCGTGTAAAAATACAAAGCAAACAAAACTAAATATGAGGAACGGACCTAATAAGTTGATTTGTCAGAAGTCAAAGTGACAACCACAATTTATTTCTCCCAAAGAAGTCTAATGAAACTAGTACTTGTAGTTCTGGTGAAATTGGAGTGTAATTCGGTCTTGGATTTTCAGGTTTTCAACCAAGAACTGAACTGCTGTCTTGTCAAACTTATTCCTGGAGTGAAATTCTCCATCATTCAGTTCTTCAAAAGGATTTGCTGGGGACTTAAAACATCGCATTTTTCTGCACAAAGCTGAGTCTTCAAATATATCGAAATCTTTGTCTTGCGAAAACATTTTATATTATTTTGTTCAATTAGCTCACAAATCATAAGAAAAGCACAATTTAACTTTTTCAAATAAAATTTCCAAGAAATTTTGTACGAAAATTTCCAAGAAATTTTGTACGAAGAAAATGACAGAAGTCATATGGATTTAGCAAATTACTAAAAGTTAAAGTAGCCAGTTTGTGATTTTAACTTTAGTAAAATGTTAAGAGATAGTAATATATGTTGAAATCGTTTAAAATAAGCCAAATCCTTAGTAATTTACTAAAATTGCGTTAACATTATTACAAAATCTTTTATTTATTCGTTCTGATTCATGTGATTTTTAAAAGTGATATTTTTATATAAATCATTAACATAAATGTAAAATACGATTAATACATATCTCTTCAAAACGTTGTTGGGAAAAACACAACGAAATTTGAAAATTTTATTTAAATTTTATCGCACTAGAAAAGACTGCCTCCATACAAAACAAATACCTATTGCAAAAAAAGTAAGAAAAAGCGTAAGATTTGCCTTATATTATTTTCATCAATTTTGACGATTTATTTTGTAAGTGGACGTAGCAGTGGGCTTAAATTAATTGTGGTACTTTCTTTCCGAATTAATTTTATTCCTTAAAATTTTATCCAAATCGATAAAGCAAGCGGTTCGGTTTTTATGAACTTTTGTCCGCTTTCCCATATAAATGGCCCCACTTAGCTGTGCCACCATGCCACCCAGCGGACGCTTTTATAAAATAAACGGTTTGATGGTAAGGTAAAGGTAAGGAAGAGGTGAATATCCCACCAAAGAGTCATGTGATTTCAGCCCGCTAGTTCATTTTTTGTAAGATTTCCTGAAGTCGAAATCAACCGATGCCCTTAAGGTGAACATAACACACAGGTCGTCGATCAAATTCAGCCGGATCTATGCGTGAGAGTCATTGAAAATTGGACCACTCGGATCTGTACCACAGTTAGAAGTCGAAACGGGCATTTGAACGATGTCATATCAAGTCAAGTCTGATTAGAATCTATAGAGTTCGATTTTATTACGAATGGACCTTGCCTTTAGTATACCTACCTATATGTTTCTATAGCAAGTAAAAAATGATTTTTTTGTAAAAATAAAGTTTTATAAATTTTGAAGGATACAAATTTTTTTCTAAGTCGGTGATCCTGATAGGGTGGTGTGCGTATTTTTTTTAATTGAAATCCGTTGTATCAATTTTGAGACAATTCAAAATCATATAAAACAGTTCTGTGGGAGGTACCATATTTTTCAAGTTTTGTCAACATTTCACTTTTGTATTTTTGGTCTTAAAAACAGTGAAAAAACTCTTGGGGGAGTAATTAAATATCGCTAACTACCAAGTTTAATTAAAACCAATCTGGGCGTTCAAGATGTATACGAACTCCAAAGAGACAAATTAACTGACAGAATTCCGAGACCCACTTTTTTTGAAAATACATAAAGTAATAGGTTTTGAGTTTATTTCGACAATTAAACAAAAATTTTATAGGTTAAGGTGAATAGAAAAAAAAACATCTCAGTACCTACTAACCCTGATTTTTACAAAGACGTCTTAATAACAAAATTAGCATGTCAACAATATACGAAACACAATACAGATTTGTATTCATGAACGTGATGCCTGGTTTAAATTGGTCTTGTATTCATAAATATGCAAAGATCAATTAGGTAGTTATATTTTGACTTGCAAAATAGAAAATTGATATTATCTTTATTTTTTGACTTAATGTTTTTACACTACCAAGCTAAACGAGGCAACTAACATGGCCGTTTTACTAAACGTTTCCATCCATCCGACGGGTAAATTTAACGTGCATAAAAAACAGATAAGATTCCACTAAAAGTAGGAACTCATCATTATTTTATTTTAGCTAAATCTATGTATCTAATTGGCTGATCAGTTATCAGTTAAACTATTATGTGAACATACATTTTGTCCGCCATTAAGCTGTGATTGATAAATGCTTAAAATTCGAGAAGCGTATACCAGTCAAAATCTACCAAAAGATACATCCATCCAGATAAAGCTGTCTGAATCACAATACTCGTAAAATTGAAGCAATTTAATGACTTCCTCATCTCGAAACCTGCAATCTTTCTATCCAATAATTTTACCACAAATTAAAATCAAGTAGCTAGGTATTACAGGTTCAATAATAAGTATATTAGCTTGTTATTTTAATTTGACTTTCTGTAAGTTACAAGTAGCTGGTACCAGTGATTATAAATTTAATTACAATTAAACGCCAACAATTGCGCCAATGACGACGCTGACACAATGGCATTGGAATGACTCACTTTTCATAATAAAGCCGGCCGGTCTTCTCTGGCTAAAGCAGCACTTACCTTCCACAAACTCTGTTTAATTATAATTTCTCATGCTAGAATATTTATTTTTTCTCACTTGTCTTAACTAAATGTTAATAAGTGGAAATTTTTAATTGTCTTCATCGCAAGCCCCTCACAATCAAAACGATATATGGCTCAAAGCAATAATTCTCTCGACGTGTTTTATGTTTGTTTGTTTTTAGGTAAAGCTTCATGGACAACTTTAAATGTGCGCAAACTATCAAGTTCAAGTTCAAATAATCATCCGGCCGGGCGGGCGGCTGGCGCACGTTTTAATGATGTGGATTTAATTGATGTTGGTATTCAGTTAATGTTTGGTAATGTTATTAATTTTGATCGCATTTCGTATTCAATCCCTAGATTGATATATGTAATTGTGATGACTAGGTTAGGTTGAAATAATTGTTCGAAAATAATAACTTCTACACAGGTAAGCGGATCCGAAGGGAATTTATGAATTAGGAAGTCCATACCTACATAAACAATAATTATTTCCAACTATGTAACATACTGGTACTCTTTAGATTTGAGGTCTCGAAATGCGACTAAGAAATCAGTTTGTTTTTTACTTAGAACAAGAAGTGGACAATACGTGAGTACTGGAAAGACTTTCTTTTACATTCAACAGTAGATTTCTTGATTTTAGTCAAATTTTTGATGTGTAAACATCTTTCCCGGCGGTAGAGTGAATCGAAAACGTGTGTAAAACTTATACGTCCCGTGTAACCCGTTACGGTTACACGTTACGGTTACACGTTCCGTGTAGCAATCTACCTTACCGACGATTGCATTTAACACCATGTTTACATTGTAAATATTGCGTACTTACGACATCGTGTTTACATTGGAGATTTTGAGTACTGAAATCTCGATTTTATTACTTTCCATTGCTGCACTCAGAGAAAAACGTCCTGTAAAAAGTTGACAATGGGCCTGTTAATATTACAGGACAGAAACTCCATATAAAAAAAATGCTTGGCAAGAAATTTACTCGATATTTTTAACACTTTGCATAGTTTTATATTAACACTTTCAGATTGTCTACTTTTTTAAAAAGATTATTGGTTGATTTGGAAAAGGATCATGTTTTATTACCAAGAGGGTAATGTTATTTAAATACTTAATATATTACAACTTTAATTCAACACTGTATATGCTTACTTTGACATTTTTAAACAGATCACCTTTCAAATAATTCCCTCTAAATTTTTACTTGATGGCAGTTTAAAATCAAAAGTGTCATCACGGTGTTAATTTTACAGTGTTCATAAGCTTACGTCAACATATTTTAAGAGATCATCGTGTTCTTCTGAAAAATATGCAGTTATCTCATTTAACCTTTAACATGGTAACAGTTCTAAATCTATATTGTACACTTGTACAGATTCAATTCGGTCAAAAAAAAAAAACCTCATATATATCATTATATTATGTACACATATAAGATTTGTTGTTTCTTTACATCATCACAGTGTTAATTCTACCTTATTTATAAGCTTATCTCTATATAGTTAAACAGATCGTCATGTTTTCATAAAAAAACTATACCGTTTTATCTTTATTTTCTCTTAACCTGATGCCAGTGCTAAATCTTGTCTTACACATTTTCATTATATAGAAAAGAAACAGATTACCTTGTTGCTACATAAATTTAGCTGAAAGCCAATCTCTTTCTTTCATATGTATGAATGTATGCATCGTCTGTGGTTGATTTATTAAAGTGGCGTGCGTCGGGTTGGTCGTTGGTCGTCGGTTTTGTCATAGGAGTTTCGTTTTTATTCTCATTTAGAAATTTATCGTGTCGTTTTTAAAAAAGGTGTTTATAATTAGATAATAATAATGGAGTCGGGTGAATTTTCCGAAGCCGAAGGTGAGTACTTATTGGAATACCTTCTGCCTGAAGACAGTGAAGAAGAAGGAGAATTTAAAACTTTACTTTCTAGTAGTAATATTTTCAAATACAGTGATTTTTTTCAAACGAAATTTAATTTAAAAGAATTTAAGTTTTATAAAAAAGTAACATTCAAAGGAACAGAATACAAAAAGTCTTTTTTTTGTATTTCCAAAAAAAATGATATATGTTTATTTGAAATCGAAGACATTGTTGTAAAGTCTGATAATCTTTCCTTTTTTGAACATAAAGTTCTATATTTTGATGCACATTTCCAAGCTTATGTCATAGGAGAAGTCATAAAAGAACATTTTTTTTTAAACATAAATGAATTTATATCACCGCCTCTTCATATTCACGAGCTTTGTAATAACTTTAAAGTCATAAGATTAAAATCATTTAAGTAAACTTTTTTTTTAATTTTAGTTCGTAGACTTAAAAATATCAACTTTATAAAATAAAAAATTGTGGAATATGTAAATAAAACTTTATATTTTGTGTATATTTAAATTCATTTGTTTATTTTATATTGAATTTTGGAGCTAAATAGTAATATAACAGTGTACCATGTTACAACAGTTAAACACTGTTGATTTAACAGTGCACCATATTACTTAAGCATCAATTTGACAAAGAATATATAGTAGATTTAACAGGTAAGTATTGTAAATTAAAACTGAGGATGATGTGACTTTAATGTGGTCACAAAGTTAATGTCATGTAGATTCACCAGGTGTACCATGTTAATTACAGGTGAGCATTCATAACTTAAAATGGTACCTAGGATCAATTTGAAAAAAATATCTAGTAGATCCAACAGGAGAAACTGTTTTTATCGTGTTGATTTAACACTGATAATAAGTTCAATTTACCAAAGATCATGTAAATTTAACAGGACCACCGTATTAATTATTGAAGTTTTCATTGAAATTTAACACCATTAATCGTTTTATTTTAACATTTAATCTTGTGAAAAAGACCGGATTCCACTTTTGATATAACATCAAAAAAATGTTGCTTTAACGTTAATACTGGTTTAAGTTGACACGATATCAGGTACATGGGTCCAGTTTTTAATGGTGATATAACAAGATGAACAACAGAATATTCATGTAAGCTTTACACTATCTAATGTTAATGTTAAAAAGATCAAAATCTTGTTAAAATATGGTATCATGTTAACACCTTAACCCGATCAATCATGTTGAAAAATAATAACATGAGAATTGGTAAGATTCTGTTTGATTTTACCTGATTTTTTCTCTGAGTGTGGCTAGAACTTAATTCAATTCCTCAACATTTCTTCACCTCTCGACTAATTAGGCCTATTCTGCCACATTTGTTATTCTGCTATAAATTTTCTGTTATGAATCATAAAAGATTTCCACCTTAAAAGATCTTTTATGATTGTTATTCAGAAGTTCGAACTTTTATAAAAGTCTGTTAGGCTAGTCGCGCACTGGCAACTGTGATCGAAATCAAATAGTTTAATCACCAGTTGAAAGAGAACCGCGCACTCTTTACTCACGCTCACACTCTTTTCTCTTTTGCGCTTATGGAAAACAGCTCAACTATTACGAATTAATTTTAGGCAATCGTTTAGTTTGTGTCAAAACACAAACGTTTTAGTTGCTCGAATCGATTTGCTTTAAGTGCGCGTTGTCCCATATAAGCCCATATGTTTCATTTTAGCAACTAAACAGTTGCAAAACTAAAAATTGAATGTGCCTGCCTGGCCTTTTGTGCTACTTCGAAAACGAGATCTGTTATAAAACTGGACTAAATCTGTTATCGTAATCAGCTGTGATTATGTAAAATATTTCATCTGACATAATTTAAATGGATGACGAACAAAAAAGTAAAAACTCTTAGGCTGGGCGCGCACATTCAATTTTTAGTTTTGAAACTGCTTGGTTCGAGCAACTAAATAGTTTGTGTTTTGACACAAACTAAATGATTGCGCGCACATTCAATTTTTAGTTGCACAACTGTTTGGTTGCTTATAGAAAACAGATGAACTATTTAGTTGAATGTCCGCGCAGGTGCATATGATTATTATATGTTACACAGAATAGCGAACTCATTTTAGGCAATCGCTTAGTTTGTATCAAAACACAAACTTTAAGTTGCTCGAACCAAGCAGTTGCGAAACTAAAAATTAAATGTGCGCGCCTAGCCTAAGGCTATTTTGTGTAGCACATAATTATATGCACCTGCGCGGACATTCAACTAAGTAGTTCATCTGTTTTCTATAAGCTACCAAACAGTTGTGCAACTAAAAATTGAATGTGCGCACCTAGCCTTACAGATTTCATAACAGATTTTGGCATGCTGAACACTAAAAATGCTATTCGTAAAAGATTTTTTCTATGTTCGAACGTTTGACAGTTCATAAAAGTTTTCTTAGCAGATTTTATAACAGCTTTTAGCGTGCTGAATACCAAAATTAAAATTCATAAAAGATTTGTTGACAGCTCAAACATTTGTATGGAAATTCATAGCAGAATAACAGAATAGAAGAATAAAAGATCTCGCCGAATAGGCCTAAATATGTGAAAAAGACGAAAGACAAATCAACTGGTGTAAAATTTCATAGCGGGTTCATTTAATGTCTTAAAAAATCCACTTCACGTTATTGAAGGACGATAACATTTTATTTTATGCTCGCAAAAAATGCATTTTCAGAGTTGAACTTTAAAAATCCAAAAAATGTTCTTCAGGGCAATCAGTTGACATCTGCAATGAAATATTCTCGATACGTCAAAATTTAATTTGTCCCTTACCATACCATATAATTATTTTAATTATCGAATTAGATATTCCTTATTATATCAAAATATACTTTTAGCATTCACTATATCAAAATATAGATACTACGACTTCAATGTATTACAAAAATTAGTTTTTGCCACTTATAATAATTCCATTACAAGGTGGGAATGATGTCAATCGGTTTGTAAATCTTTGACAGAGGGAGTAAGATAAAGTACAGAAACCTAAAAAAAAGTTAAAGGATTGGTTTGATTTTGATAAGGTGAACGCTCCATCTAGTGGTTTGTCAAAAAAAAGTTTTGACTTTTTCGCTGCATGACAAGTATATTTGTTGGCGGCGTTAAGCCAAATATACATTGTTCAAATGCATGAAAAGCACGTACAAGTCTATTATTTCAGTGGCGAGAGAACGTTGCTCTTTGTGGTTTTTTTTTCAGCAAAATTTTGTTTTTACGAATTTCTTTGAGATTTTTGTAATTTTATCCGAGTAATTTGTTTTATTTTGTCTGTCCATTTTATCATACAATTTTCGTTTGCTGTTTTAATATTTTAATCAGTGCTTATGCTGTGCTGTGTTCTCATCTCTTCAACGTTATATACGCAAATGAACCAATAAATACATGATCAATCATCAACCTTGCATATAAAATATTTCTATGCAGTACGCTAGATTGAAAAGATTTTAATTTTTCTTCAAGCCTACCTCCAATCTATACGTGTGACTTTTTCACTAATACACTTAAAATTGCTCAGAAAAATGCGGAGTTATCGTTCATTCTTCTTTGTGGTTTTCTGTTTTTATATTTAGCGTTCGCTCAGTGCAATTCGCTTAACTGAGTAGAGTAAGGAGTGCGAAGAGATGACTTCTTTTCGCATGAACAAAGTTAACTCATATTGAAAATCGCTGTGTTTAAAAGCACAGATGCACTCGAAAGGAAGCCAAAAGAGAAACAGATATTAAAATCAGATTCGTGTAAAAACAGTCTATTTTTTATCAGATAACATCTCTGTTTGAATATAAGTAGTGTAAAAATATAATGCTGTCACAAGCAACATCCCTGTTTAAACATAAGTCAAACAAACTTTACGTTACGTAGCGGAGTCCACTTACTCCTAACACATGCCACGAACTACTTCATCGAAGCATATTGTCGATAAGGTTTTTGGGTCGTGTGAAATGAATAAGTGTCGACACGACAGTGCGAACTTTGGGAATCGATGTAGTATGCCGACATGGCGTGTAAAAAAGGATCGAAATAGTTCGTCGACACAATTTTGTATGTTGTTATTCGGTTTTAGTTGTTACCTAGTGTTTTTGATCCCATTAATCTTAAATTCACTTTATAATTTTTTTGATTATTACATTAAAAGTATCCTAAACACAAGTAATAATGCAAAATGAACAAGAAAACTGTGTTTGGACTCGTTCCGAAATAATTATTTTACTAGAAATAAGTAAAGACAACAAAATAGTTGATTATTTCAAATCGCTTTTAAAGGACATGGTGCAAAAATACATGTGTTTAGGTTGAAAGCGTTATGTTCAGCTATGTAGACATATTTTTGGATCTAAGTATAAGTGGAAGGGATAAATTGTGGGAAAAATAGTGGCTTTCATTTGAATAAATCTAAAGTCACAAACTAGTACGATTCCATTGTATGTTCGTTGGGTACGTTCGATAACAAAATTTCGGCACTCGGACAAACGTTGATGTTTACACATCTTAACCGTGAGTCCTGGCACTCACACTTTTTTTTTAATTTAGGTGGAACTTAAGGAACTATAATAGACTATATTGAAATTGAGCAGCTGCTTTTCATGTTGTTAAGACCTAATACTTCTTGCGTTTCAAGGCTAAAATATTAACAGACTATTAGTAGGTACTATCCATGTTTCGGAAAATGTGAAAAAGCCAAGAGCACTAAAAATTAAATTCTTCTCTGATTTATAATGCGATATAAGTCTGTAGGTACTATAGGGCAAGTTATGCATTTGGAAAAACTCGAACTTTAAATGGCGATGATAGCGAACACGAAAGAATTGATTCCATACAAAGTACCAAAGTACTGAAGTGACGTTCTTGAAACTTGATAGTTAAGCGTCATGGGTGAATCCTTAAAGTGAAATTTAAATTGTTTTAAAAAAAATCTTATATATCCTAAAAAAGACTTACGACTTTGATAAAAATCAAATACACGACTGGGTCACCCGAACTTGTTCTAATGTAATAGAATAAGAATTTAAAAAATGAATGTTATAAGAGAAAAATGTTCATAGGCATCAAATTCTATATTTAAAAGTCGTTCAGAAGTAAGTGATAAAAATAGAGAGATAAAAATAGAATGCCAAAAATGTAAGTCGTTGTAGCGGTTTCTTAAAAAAAATAAGCTTTTTTATACAGAATTTTTAAAACATTTTTTAGAAAAAGTCATTTTTTAGTTTGTATTACTGTATGAATGAAAATTAAATTTCCAAAAGAAATTTGACCCGTTTTTGAGATATCGAATTTTCAAAAAAAAAAAACAGATTTTTTTTTCTAAATTAAAAAAAAAAATATGGTTTTTTAAAGTTGTATCTTTCAAACTTTTTGAAAGCTTACCTATACAAAATTTCATTAAGATCCGTTATGATGATAATGAGAAATACAAAATTCAAATATGTAATGGTTTTATGAAAGGTACAGTCAGTAATATTTTAATTTCAAATCTTTTTTCTATTAAATTATAGATCGTAAGAACTTATAGAAAGGTAAAAAATTTTATCAAAATTCCAGTTGCCGTTTTCGATAAAAAAACGATGTTTTTAAAACCATTTTTTAACACTTGTATGGTGCATATCTACCATTGTTTTTACATAAAAAAAAAGATGCCATTTATAGTTGTCATTGAAATGCTTCATTGGAACAAATCATTGGAATGCTGACTTCATTTTTTTGACAAGACAGCTATAGTAGTAATCATTGAAAAATGTTTGAGGTTAGAGTTGATCTTTGAAAGCAAAACTGAAATTTGAGAATAGAAAGAGAATCGAACACATTCAGTAGAACGATTGTGTTCCAAGTTAAAGAAACGAAAATCAGCTGTTCATTGAAATTGACTTCTATCAGTGAATTAATAAAAGCGGACTTACAAGAAATTTTAAATCAGAATTCTATATTTTATAGAGTAAAAAAATTCCTCTACTCATTAGCTTCATTTTGGTACCAATTAAAGCCATTGCAGTTTGTTTAATTGTATGTTTAATTTTCAATGATGCATTTCAATGATAGCAATAACTGGTTCCTAAATTTTTTTTCACGTATGTATATAAAAAATAAAAAGCTTATAGTTATCAAGTTAAGAAAATCAAGCATGGGACTTTCGAAATATTGAGTTTTGAAAAAAAATTAAAAAAGTTTTGAAAAAAAAGTTTTCAGTTTTTGTAAAAATCCCTCTAAACATTTTTGAAAATTTGAATACATAATACTATTCAAACGTTAGCATAAAAAAATGATCAAAATGGGTTAAACCATTTATGAGAAAATCAAAAACAAAAAAAATGGTTCCATGGGGGTACCATTAATATCTTCCCATTTTTCGGAATTTTTTCAACCATTACTTTAACTAAATGAAATTTTTTGAATTTTTCTTACAAAAATCTGTCGAACAGATTTTGAAAAAAAAAAATTATTTATAAAATTTCGTGATGTGGCAGGTATCTTTATCTTCAAAAAAAGAAAAAAACGTGTGGGGGGAAATTTAAAAAAAAAAATATCTTCCAAGTTTAAAGAAAATCGGCCGAGGCGTTTGCGCTATAATCGTAAATCGAACAGACAGACAGACGAACAGAAGCTCCTTTGAATTTTAAATAATATTGTATACAAACATTTTCGGAAATATATTTTTTTTATTTAAACAAAATTCAGAAATGTTTTTTGAAAATTCAATAACTTGAAAACGAGAAAGAAAGAAAATAAAATGCACGACTGGGTCGCACGAACTTACTCCTATGTAATAGACTAGGAATTTTAAAAACGAATGTTGTTAGAGAAAACTGTTCATAAGGATAAAATTAATTTTTTAAATTCTTTTAGTAGTAAGAGAAAAAAACAGAATGCTATGTAATTATGAATTTATACAAGAACAAAAATTATAAGTCGTTTTAGTGGTATCCTAAAAAAAGCTATTATATAAAAAATTTTTTAAATATTTTTAAGAAAAATATTTGGTACGCCAATTTAAAGTTTTTATTATTGTTCGAAAAAAAAATTAAATTTACAAAAAAAAATATTGAGCCGTTTCTGAGATATCGAAATTTCAAAAAAAGAAAAAAATTGATTTTTTTTTTTTCAAAAATTCAAAAAATATTTATTTTAAAGTTTTTAAATGCAATGTGTTTTAGACTTTTTAGAAGCTTCTCTATAAAAAATTTCATCAAGATCCGTTATGTGGATAATGAGAAATTCGAAAAAATGGTTCTATGGTAGGTACAAGCTGTAATATCTTAATTTCAATTTTTTTTAATAAATTAAAGATAAAAAAAATCATTGAAAGAAAAAAAAAATTATCAAAATTCTAGGTGCCGTTTTCGAGAAAAATACGATTTTTGAAAACCATTTTTTTTAATTTTTAAACATTTGTATGGTAGGTACCTTTATTTTTAGATAAAATAAATTTTTTTTTCTCACATCTTGTAGATTTTATTAAGAAACTTTTATTTATCAAGTTTATAAAAAATCTAGCATGGGGTTTTCGAAATATTGTGTTTTGAAAAAAAAATGAAGTTTTTTTTAAAAATCAAAAAAATTTTTTTTTGAAAATTTGAATAGACAATTCTATTTAAATTTTTGGGGAGCTCTAGCAAAAATGATCAAAATCGGTGCTACCATTTTTGAAAAAATCTACAAAAAAAATGGTTCCATGGGGGGTACCCTCAATATTCATTTTTCGGAAATTTTTTTTTCAACCATTACCTAGCTTTACCTAAATCAATTTTTTTTTTATTTTTAACTTCCCATAGGGAGTTATTGTAATCGGTCCGATTTGTCAAATTGGAATTTTTGACATTTCTCGACGTTTCAAGGTCCCTAGAGGCTATATCAATCATTTTTAGAGAGATGTCTGTGTGTGTGTGTACGTACGTTCGTACGTCCGTACGTTCTGGTTTTTTCACAATAACGGTTTAAAAAAAAAGTAAAAATTTTGGTTAGTTTCAAATATCTCACGAAAAAATAATGCTATTGATTTCAAATAAAATTTAATGCACTCAATATAAGGTCATACAGATTTGGTATGAATTTTGAAAAAAATGAACATACCGTTATTTTTTTAAATAAAAAAAACTGAAAAAAAAAAATTTCATAACCCAGATATTCTAAGAACGGAAAACAATTTGAAACTCAAAATAATTTAATTTTACGAAAAAAATGTGTTTGACAACTGGTGAAAATTTCAAAAAAAATCAGCTTACAATTTTTTTACAAAAAATAAAAAACTATATAAAATTCTATTGAAAATCGGTAAAAATTGTTTTTCGACTAAAATTTCTCGAGAACTAGTAGTGATATTGAATTCTAATTTAGTTTATTTTATACATAGTATAATTTTGTACAATTGGTAAAATGTTGACAAATATTGAATTAATAGTTTTTTTTTTTTAATAAAAAAACTATTAAAAATTCTAGTGAAAACTAGTTAAAATTGTATTTCAATTCGAATTTCTTGGGAATGAACACCGATAGTGCCTTCTAAAGTATGTTGTTTTATACATCGATACCTTCCCGTAAGAATGTATACTAAGCGACATTTCTAAAATTGTTCAGGAAACGAAAAAAATGAAGAAAGTTCTAGTTGAATCAGACTGTGCTAAGAGACAATTTTGTTTAAACTAAGTGACATCTAACAAAATTTTTTGTTGCTCACGACAATGAGATCTTTATTAATGTCGCTTAGCATAATGTTTTTAGCGGATAATACAAATTTCAGGGGCCGACATTAATATTTTAATGAGAAAACATGGCAGTTGATAAATTTTTTTATTTGTACTCTCGTTCCCTTTTCACGCATAATAGGTTGGCGAAACCCAGGCCAAAACGTGGCCCTTAACATAATAGTATATTTCCTCATCAAAAAGTCATTTTCGAAAAAAGTGTCGCTTAGTACATTCTTACGGGAAGGTATCGACATAATACAATTATTAACATATGGTTAAATTTTGACAAGTATCGTTTTAACAAAAATATAAAAAAAGTCTACTAAAAAGTGCGGTAATATTTGTTTTTCGACTAAAATATCTTGAGAACAAGCAATAATATTGACTTTGCCATTATTTAATCTTATACATACACCCAGAAAAAAACTGCGACCTAGATTTTAATAGCCCCGTATTAAAATTAAAAATGCATTCAGTTTTAAAAGACGCATTTGAATTTATTTAAAAATGATTTGTATCAAATACGAAAAGCTTTTACGAAATTAGGTAAATAACTTAGATTTTTGAATTGAAAAAATGACACAATTGATTTAAATATCCTCTATACTGTTGATGCATTTAAAATGAATTATATTAAATTCAAACATGAAATTCAAACGATAAACTCACAAAATCAAAATATCTTGAAACAAAGTAGAAACGTAATGAAATTATAAGTCCTAATGTTTAAAGCAACGTTAAGACATAACTCCCTAATATTAACTTATCGATATATTTGAATAGATTTTTAATCAAAGTGCGAGCATATTTACACCAATAAATTTTAATTATTGCGACGTACCTAGTTATCAATTATCTATATTTTCGCTTTAAAAATTGAATGCATTAAAATATTAAGAAAACTCATTTAAAGTAAACCATAATGTTATTCCTTATTGGGATGCTAACTCTTTGAAATTGGTATTATTTAATAGTTTAATTGTAAGTACATTATGTATTTATTTTATAGGGAAATCTTATTACAAATAAATAAGAATGCGATTTAGTTAAAGGAAACTAACGGAATTGTATCTAAGTTGTAAGATCAAAGTTAAAACGTATTTAAATCAAATAAGAACTTATTCCAAATGAACTGCATTCTTATTTTTGTGGTTTATGTTTATTAAGATCAAAATTAAAACGTATTTAAAACAAACAAGAAAAATATTCAACAAATGGAAGTTAACTGTATTTTCATTATAAGAAGGTGCTAGGTTACATTTTTGAATTTTATTTCAGTCGCGTTGGTTATTTGAAGAAATAAGTCAATTAAGAGTGTTTGCGTGTGCATTAAAGCTAATTTTTAAAATAGAAAATAATATTTGAGGCAATAAGTTGTCAATATTAAAGTGAGTTATTGTGCAAGAAAAGTGGAAATATTTGTTGGTGAGTTCTTTTTATTTGATTTAGGCTACTTATTTGCAAGCCGATGAAAACTGTAATTATATTTAAAAGTTTTTCATATTGGTAATTTTTATCTTTTAATTTTTTCTCGAAGTGGATCAGATAGTTCATATGCTTTTTTCCATAGAATGGGTATATATTTGGGAGAAATTTAAATTTAATTGGAATTTTAACAAGGTAGATGTGTATTTTCATTACAGGTGTCATAAACAGTGTGGACATAAACATATAGGCTATTTGTTTTCATAAACCTTAAAATATAATACTTTCTTTAAAATCAGCACGTTACCAACCGTAGCTTACAATATTTATCTAAAGAGGATATATGAGATGCTATCACAAGTGTTGGATTAAGGGGATAATTCAGGGAAAAGCTTTGTTTTTGGCGAAAACCCATCCATTGTAGATCAGAAAATATCATTATTTCCCACTGAAAAATACGGTAAGGTAAATGGAAACAAATTTAATTATGCTATGTTACTTTCACAAGCACTATCACCTGAACTATCAATAACATTTTCAGGATTACTATTTTATTTCACGAAATAGGCAAAAACATCCAAGTGGAAAATTATAATGAAAATAGCCGCTCGAAACGTTCAAAGTCAAGCGAATGATCTTCCATGTCAACTAACGAACCCTCTGGGCCCGTATTACGAATTACGATTATCGTTTATAAATCCCTCGTTATCGTTAAGTTGCGATTACGTATTACGATACTGGTTTTTTTAAAACGATAATCGTTTTCTCTTACGACTGCTTTTGGCACTCGTATTTCATTGTTTTGACACATGTACTATTTTTGACAGAAATTTTGAAAGAATGAAGTTGGATGCGCTTAAAAAAATAGATTTTTTTATTTTATCCGGCAATATTTTGATGCATCCATTATCGTAAACCATAATCGGTCCACGTGTTGACTATCGTTTTCTAGGGTATCGTTTTTTTGCCTTTCGTTTCGTTATCTGTAATACGGGTCCTAAATTTGAACAACAAGCTTAAGTTGGCATCGTTCGGATTGGAACTTAGTTAAAGAGCATTGGAGAAAAACTTTTTCACTCTGGCAGAAGGAATTAAATGAAGACTCAGAGCTGGTATTTTTTTTTCAAAACACCTGTTAAATTATAAATCTTTAAAGCACTCAAATCCGAATTTAAAGAACTATTACTCTTTTAATAAGCATGAGCTGCTTTTTTTGAAAGTTTAAATCTATTTTAACTATTTACAATAAAAAAGTAAATTGAAAACGGCTTCCATTTGCGATTTGTCTAATAGATTAAATAAACACATGTCAAGCAAAAAAATTTATTTGAGATTATATTTAAAAATAATTTATTTGTTTTGCTTATTTCTAAATAAATGAAATTATTATACATATTTAAACTGCAAAATCGTTTTTTATTTTTCCTTGTAATAGGAACATTTACTCCAATATAATTTGTACAAAATAATATATGTACATAATTATAATTTTATACTTTTGTCAACGGAGATGACATCGATTTCAAAACTTTAAAATTAATTATTTCCAAATCATTATTATCATCTTAAATATATTTTCAAAGCAGAAAATGAAATCAATTGTATGAATCAAGTCATTGATTTGAAAATTTTGACATTTAAATCCAGCCGGTATTACTTTATATTTAAACTACTTATTTGTTTCTTTCAAATAATCTTATTAAAATGTATTGCTTATTGGCTTTAATTTTAAGCCGAAATCCCTTTGATTTGAAATCATTTGGCTTGCATTCAAACTACTAACTTGTTTTATTCAAAGTAGCATCTTATTTAAATGTAATAAATATTGACTTTAATTCACGATGAACAAACATTTGAAATAAACTCTAGCCTTAATTAAATCAAAGCTAAATGTGTTTAAAATAAAGGGAATATTTTAATGAAAATATTACGTCTTTTACTTTGATTTAAGTTCGTAAAGCATTTATTTTAAAGAGACTTTTGATTAAGTTCTTTTTCAAAGATGCACTACTTTGATTTTAAAAATTCCGTGTTCGGTGCCAAATTGTTTCCATTTTACTTTGATTCAAAGTATTTTTTTTTGATTCTACAATGTTTTTTGGCTCAGTGTATAAACTAAATGCCCATTTTTGGTTCAATAAATTTTAAAAGTGTCATTGAAATGTCATCAGATGTAGATCACAACAATTGGATATAGGTAGCAGCTGAAATTATTGTTTTGCAACATTTTATTTTTTAATTTTTGAAAATACAAAGTGGATAGGTTTTTAAAATATTGAAATATGTTTTTTATTTCGAATAAAATATTGAAAATTCTTCATTCAATGCTAAAGTGCCACACATAAGTTATACGCCGAGCAAGAGTATTCCGGGTTCACAAGAATATGAAAAGGAATCCATTCTCCGACTGACTTCGAAATAGGTTACGACTTTCCAAAGCATTTGTGAATCGTGAAACTGTTTGTTGAATTTGTTTAGTCGTCATTTGGAACCGAAACAAATGCATCAGTGCAAAAAAAAAATAAATTAAGTGCTTATTACGATTTTATCCCACAGGATCTTTCCAAATTCTTTTCTTCAGGGATGTGAAGAGAACTCAATTTTAACAAAAATTTCCCTTTTATAGATTGGTGAAACTAAAAATTTTTAAGAGCCTGATAAAATTTAAGAGGATTTTTGATAAAAGTGCTTTTAGTGTTTGTTTATGAAATCGGCCACATATCTTTTATATTTGAATATTTCGTTTTTAAAATTTTTTTCAATTGAAATGTTTGGAACCGAAATAATAAAGTAATTTCTATAATATAATACATAATTTTATAATTTTATTATCAATTTAGTTTTTAGAAGAATGTATGTACTGCACATATACGTATATGAATAAGGTTGTTCAGTTGTACCCAAGTCCCACATATTCAAATTCCATTAATAGCTATGGTAAAATTGAAGAAAACGTCACAATATTATGTTTTTATCTTTTTGTCGATGAAAAAGATGTAAAATTCTACTCAAGGTTTTCTTACCACAATGGGAAGTTATCAGTGTGGGTCGCACCCACCCTCTTTTTATTTTTTAAATCTGTCAAACAGTTTTTAAGAAAAAAAAATATTTATAAAATTTCGAAAAAAAATCGTATGGCAGGTACCGTTATTTTTGGTCTTAAAAAAAAAAAAGAAAAAAATGTGTGGGGAGAAAAAATCAAAACCCATATCTACCGAGTTTGAAGAAAATTGGCCGAGCCGTTTAGGCAGTTGTCGAACCGACAGACAGACAGACAGAATTGCCAGACCCACTTTTTAAGTCTTCGCTATCATCGTAATGTCAACTTTGATCAAAATCTCGAGTTCGTTTTTTTTTACGAATGCATAACTTGCCTTATAGTACCTATAAGTCGCAAGTAAAAATTAATTATTAATAGAACAATATTTTTAAATTCGCATATTTTTTTCAGAAATCAGACAACAATTTATACAATGAATTTTATGCTATGGAAGAGTTCTTTCATAACTCCTATACATAAAAAGGTTCCAAAGTATGCAGTTACAAACTATAGTCCAATTGATAAATTTTCAAATATGTATTCCTAAAATCCTTGAAACCATTTTGTATGAAATTTTAAATTTTCGGTTTAAGTCTCTGACTTTCCCTAGACAACACGGCTTTGTCAAATGTAGGTCTATAACGACTAACCTCATTGAAATCGTATCCTTTAGCCTATCAGCCTTAGATATTTAAAATGAATTGGACCTTGGCCGATTTTAATAAGGCCTTTAAACAAAATTTCACATAAGCTTATTCTATTCAAACTGTCCATCCTTGGTTTTGAACCTATATTTTTAAGATGCATTTTTTCTTCCCCGTCTCTACCTTCTATGTTATGAACCCATATCCCATCGCTGAGTAAATTCGCGACCTAGGTGGTGTATGTCCTTTCTCACACTTATTGATGAGATTATTTTTAGAGCAAATTCTGCACTGAAGCTTGTGAAACGATGATCCAAAGAATTCTCTGAGCCCAAAGTGACCCGATCTTCATTTATAAATAACCTTTTTTCGCCCCCTTCTTAAATACGCCTGCCAAGTATAGTACCCTTATTAACATAAATGAATATATCCATTGAGCATTTCTCAACGTCATTTCCAATGTTTCGCCGGTTTTCGAATAACACTGTTTCCAGTCATAGTTAACACCTGACAGATGATGTTATAGCTGAATAAATTATTCCAAAATTTTGCTACATTCCTATTTGTGCATTATGACCAGTACCAGATATGTTGGTTGTGTTTTATTTCCTTTAAAATTCGTATAGCTCTAGAAAACACTTTGTACATCATAAATGATAAAACATAACACTTCCGGTTTCAGTAATTTAAAACAAAATTTCTTTTTATTTCTAAAGCTTAAACGACTAATTAAAGTAAGTGTTTTTAGATTATAGTTACTTACCTCTTCTATGCAAATCATCTCATTTCAAATCCTTCCTAATTAATGTTTTGCAAGAAAAACTCAATATTTAATGGAAAGATGTTTGCTTTTATCCATTCCACTTCACTTTCCACGTTACATTGGGAATATCTTAACCTTACGTCTATGTAAAACAACAACAAATTCCCACTGTGAGTGAATTTATATCTGGTACTGAAATGTGTCGCCTTGACCTAATAAAATGTCGGCCACCTATTTATAAAAAAAATGGCATCTATTTACAATGTACATACCTACATAAAATATGTAAGCTTGCCGGAGCACCAAAGCTTAAAAGTATATTCCAAGAATAAAGGTTCAAATATATTTATTTGAAGCCATCAATTTTGACTTCACATCGTGTCTTCCATAACAAATGAGCTTCAGACTCAGAGTCTCTCGCAAGCAATTCAACCCTTTCTCCCTTCGAAGAAAAATTAATGTATCTTCTGGTCAAATCAATTCACGATTTCACTTTATTTCCTTAAATTTGTCGACGAAATAAATTCTTACGCAGAGACGATTTTAAGACCGAAAAATCCAAATCCGCAGAAAATTACAGATAATTGCGGGAGAGATTAACCACCTCCCGCCACCTACCCTCTGCCATCCACCGAGCACCAACCACCCAATACTCCTTCTTCATTCTCAACCCGAAGTTATTGCTAAATGATTCGAATGATGAGATCTCCAGTTGTTGGTAATGTAGGGGGCAGGCACATGGGCTGTGGGGGGGTCAGCTGTCGGGATGTAAGTTAGTACTTTATCCTTATCTGTTAGTCCAGGCACGTTTCAAACAAATAAATTGTTTTAAATTCAACACACCAGCATCATCAACGCTTTACCTTTTAAATCGTTTTTTTTTTTCTGTGAGTTCCTTTTCAATTTGGTGGGAAGAGGAACTGGCGCGGTGGTAAACCAAAACGTGATCCCGCGAAGGGGTTGGCCCCGGCTATTCTGTAGGTATATGCTGCCACACCACTCCTCCATACGTGGAGCGAGCATTAAATTGAAAAATTCACGTCTGCAAATTAATTTCAAATTCAGTTGCAGAATGAATCCCAATCCCAAAGCGAGCATTCAGATCCCGGGTCTAGATCCCTTCTTTCGATTCCCATAACACGCAGCGCCGGGGAGGGGAGGGTCGCGGCGGTGGCAGTGGCGACGAGAGTGCCAGAGCAGAGTTGTTTGGCAATTTGTTTGCTTTTCGATTTGCAACAATTAACATCAAACAAATTCATGCGGGAGGAAGAAGGAGTCGAGGGAGTCGAATTTTTTTTGTGTATGGTCTTATGAATGTATAAACTTTTGTTGGTAGACAGATGAAAAATGAAGCGTATTTTTTTTTAACTCGCTAATATATTATAAGCTTGCGTCGGGAGCTATGTTCACCCTTCTGAGACCAGATGGTGGTATTTTTTTTGGTTAATGATAAAGGACCTTAGCCAAAATATATAAGTATTTACCAGAATTAAAAAGACTCCCTCTTGATGAGCTTTAATTATTTCTCTCGTTTAGAGAAATTAGTTTTTCATTTTGGTCACGAATAAAAAAAATATTTATCTCACGATTATGCAAAGTTGTCTGTCCACGTAGGATACAAAATTGATTGCATTTTAAAGGTTATTGGTGGTCGAAAAAATAGTTTTGATTTTTTAATTTCAATTTGAATTTCAACCTAAGTCACACGTTATATGAATTCTGGGCCTCATACTTTTACTAAAGCTTAAGAGACTTATTTATAGGGTAAGCTTTATTGGTATAAAAACGGACTCCAGATAATTCTATAATATCTTAAATATACATCAGCATTATTGCTACATGTATGAAAATTATCAAATTATCTGTAGTAAAAGTTTATTCTTTGTCAATTATTTTAAATGGAGTCAGGTTTCCTTTGTTTATACCAATCATGCAATTTGGTCATTTGGTTAAAATTACCAACTGTTTATATTTGTATGCAAATTGGTAAGAACTAGTATGAAAAAGCAAATTTGCTTGTATTAAAATTCACTATACATCAGTATAAAACACTTTCGTATTTCATTATCAGATGATTGGTATAATTTGCTAGAAAACATCAATCTTATGCTTTTTTTTAACTTTGTATTAAAGTTTACCGTGAGCGATGCAATATTTAATTTTAGTGGATTATTAAAATTACGTTTTTATTATTTGTTTTAACTGTTTTTATTTTCTCAATTTTTTATACTAGTCAGATGCATAATTTGTGATTATTAAAATAAGTGTGTTAAAGCAGCCGTTGATGCTAAAAATATATATAAAAAAAATTCCTACACACTACATAAAGGGCAAAAAGTTTTGTATTCCATTTCTATGTGGACGGCTGAATGATGACAGTCCAACTCTAAAATAAATATGAGTCAAGCAGGTGCGCTGGAGAGCTGTTGAGCTACCGAGTTGCTCACAAAGTCACGTGACGATATCTTCAGGAATACGTGCTTCATCTGCAAAATATATTCGAAAACCGTGGATGAACTTTGATCTAAGGATGAGTTATCTCTCGCCAGTTTATCGAGGGTCTTCTTGAGAAGTACTTATCCACAGTCATAATTCTGCTCTTGTTTGTATCCTTGTACCTACTGATTTTCCAAAAGAAAATAAATAGTTTTAACTAAATGAAATTCTTAGAATTTTTTTTCTTTAAATCTGTGGGACAGTTTTTGAGATAAAAAATATTTATAAAATTTCGAAAAAAATCATCGTTCCGTATTTTTGGTCTTAAAAAAAAAACAAGAAAAAAACGTGTAGGGGGAAAAATTTAAAAATACTATCTACCAAGTTTGAAGAAAATCGGCCAAGCGCTTTAGGCTGTAGTTGAACAGACAGGCACGCTAATAATAACAATAAAAATTATAAATACAACCATAATACGCATAACAACAATAATCATAATGATATTACTCTTGCCGTTCAGACTGTTTAAATCACTCAAATAGAAACCATGATATATAATAGCATTTTTTATTTTTCATTCAATTTAAAACAGAGTAAGACATAGGTAAATTGGCAACGCAAAATTACATAATACATAACTACATTCATAGGCATGTACTTGCTAATACCCCAAATGATAGCTAGGAGAGGACCGCTAGAAGTAGTGGCGTGATAACACGATAACACGACCTCAACTTCGAGCTAGGTCCGTTGGCCATCGGTGGTGCGAGAATCCTGCTATATTGGGATATGTGCATACATACATGCATATGAATGTAGGTATTCAGATCGCAAGAGGAAACTGATATAATATTCGGCTATGATCATCAGTTAAGAAATCGCTAGTGGAGATACGAGTCGGGTCGTGTATTTTCATTTAAAAAAAAACGAATATTGGAATGTAAAGTTGAATCTCAGACTTATACTCGGTGAACATTCTTCTTTTTTTTTATAATAGGTATAATGAATCGAACGTGGATATAAAAAAAAGGAAATTATCAATAACACTAAGAAAGAAAAATAAAAAAAAATCGATTCGCGCCCTTCTACATCAACGACCTAAAGTAAAACGGGCAATTATTTATCGAAGACTAAAAACACGAAAATAAACAAAAAGAAAAAAGAAAAAAAAAGTTAAAGAAGCAAATAAAGAAATCCCAAACAAAATAAAAAACAAATAAATGAGAAAAATTTTGAAAAAGAAAAAAAATATATAGCATATAGTGTTAAGAGTTGTGAGAACAAGAAAAAAATTTATATTTAAAGAAAACAACAAACACAAAAAACAAAAAAAAACAACACTGACAGAATAGTGAATGCACGACTGGGTCGCACGAACTTGCTCCTATGTAATCGACTGGGAATTTTAAAAACGAATGTTATTAGAGAAAATTGTTCATAAGGATAAAATTAATTATTGTACGAATAAAAGTCTAATTTCCTAAGAAAATACTAAGCCGTTCTTGAGATATCGAATTTTTCAAAAAAAAAAAAATTACTTTTTTTTCTAAAAATTGAAAAAATATTTTTTCTTAAGTTTTTAAATGCAATGTTTTTTAAACTTTTTAGGAGCTTTTTTATAAAAAAATTTCATTAAAATCCGTTGTGTCGATAGTGAGAAATTCAAAATTCGAAAAAATCGTTCTATGGTAGCTATAGTCAGTAATATCTAGATTAAAAATTTTTTTTTATTAAATTATAGATCGTAAAGATTAATCGAAACAAAAAAAATTTTAGCAAAATTCGAACCGGTTTCGAGAAAAATGCGATTTTCGAAAACCATTTTTTAAAATTTGTATGGGAGGTACCGTTAGTTTTACATACAACAAAATTTTTTTTCTCAAATCTTGTAGATTATGTTAAGAAACTTTTATTTGCCAAGTTTGAAAAAAATCGAGCATGGGGTTTTCGAAATATTGAGTTTCCAACAAAAAATTTTGTTTTTTTTTTAAAAATACAAAAAATTAAAAATTGAAAATTTGAATATGTAATAATATTCAAACTTTGGAGGAGCTTTGGCATAAAAAAAAAATTATTAAAATCGGCTGTACCGTTTTCGAGAAAATCAAAAACAAAAAAAAAATGGACCCAGGGGGGCTACCAAAAATAACAATTTTTTGTAAATTTTTTTTCAACCATTAGCTAGTTTTAACCAACTGAAATTTTTCAAATTTTTTTTTAAAAATTCTGTGACACAGTTTTTGAGAAAAAAAATATTTATAAAATTTCGAAAAAAAATCGTATGGCAGGTAGCGTTATTTTTGGTCTTGAAAAAAAACAGAAAAAAAAGGTCCGGGGGGAAAAATTAAAACCCATATCTACCAAGTTTGAAGAAAATTGGCCGAGCCGTTTAGGCTGTAGTCGAACCGACAGACAGACAGACAGAATTGCGAGACCCACTTTTTTGGTCTTCGCTATCATCGTAATGTCAACTTTGATCAAAATCTCGAGTTCGATTTTTTTTACGAATGCATAACTTGCCTTATAGTACCTATGTATAAGTCGCAAGTAAAAAAGTCTGTGGAGTACATATTTACTTACCTGCTAACCAACCTACCTAAAATTATAGTTTGTGGGGAACAGCATTTTTAAGAGGCACTTAATAAGCACATAAGAATAATAAAATACTAACCTAATAGTAATAAAAATAATACATATAATACATACCTAAATAATCCAATACTTACCCATAATAAACAACTATAATATAAACTAGCGTAATTAAATAATACCACTCTATAATAAATATTCTAATATAATAATACTTCAATAAAATAATACTTATTTATAATAAATATTACTAATATAATACAAATATACCATAATAATCAACTACCTATAATAATACTTACCTTTATAATCCTATGCATACCTATAACTAAATAAATCTTAATATAATACATACCTTAATATAATATTACCTATCAATAATAAATAATTCTAATATAAAACTTAAATACAAAATAATAATACATAATAATCCAATACCTATAATAACTATCCCAATATAATACTTACCTTCATAATTCAATACTATATAATAATTCAATATAATAATATAATAACATAATAATATAATACTTACCTATAATAAAATCATGTTATTATAATACTTACCTAATAATAAAATACTTACCTATAATGAATAAAGATTGTTAATACATAGATACCTGAATAATAAAATACTTCATAATACTCACATACCCATAATAAATATTACTATATAATACCGGATAATCAAATACTTATCTATATAATAATAACGCTAATATAATACATACATACCTACATAATGAAATACTTACCTTATAATAAATAACCAAAATATAATACTTACTTTAATAAAATAATACTTAGCTACTTAATAATACCTAATTCAAAAAAAAAATAATACCTATTTCAACTAATAATAATTATAAAAATAATTCAAATGTTATACTAAAATAATAATAATCCTAATTCAAATAATAATAATACCTACGATAAATAAGAAATAAATAATATAACATAATATGCCAGACTATAAAGTTCAATTAAGATCGCACATACATTACATAAGATGATTTAGGAAAAATGAAAAAGTCCCGCTGCCCACAAGCAACCACCAAATGTATGTATACGAGTATGTACATACATAATCATCTTGAACTTGAACTTCCCATGCAGCAGGGCCCGCTAATCGATGGTATGATCTCTTTTTTTTGCAAAATGGTTTATCGGATGATAACTCAACGGGTAACCTAGCTGTTGATTAACAAGAGATCATACCAAAGAAAAGTGTCGTCATCTGTTGCATGGGTGGCGATAGTCATTCAGTGGTTAACCATTAAATTGTGCGGGTCGCGAAGCTGATTAGAAAAAAAAAAAACGGAGAATCAGAAAAATGTAAAAACGCGATTAAAGGAAAAGTGATAATAAAAAAAAATAATTACTAATAAATTGAACAAATAAAATTAAATAAATCACACGAATTTGAATTTAAAACTAATAAGAAACAAATGAAAACAATTATAACGAACCAAAAAAAAAGGAAAAAAAAAAAACAAACCAAGATTATTATTAAGTGCTATTAAAGTGCTGTGCTAGTGCGACCCCCATTTATACCACCCCATACCTGTAAAGTTTATGAGATAAACTAAGAAAAGAAAACCTATATTTTAACATCAGAAAAATCCCTTATAAAAAAAAAAGGAGAAAATTAAAAACTAGTGTATTCTGCTGAAAGAAAAAAAAAAAAATAAAACAATAAAAAACAAAAATCTAAAAAAAAGAAAAGAACCAGTGATACTTACCTGTACTTACCTGCCAAACAAAAAATCTGAAAAAAAAGAACAGTACCTAGCTACTTACTTACCTGTGAGGAGGACCCGCTTTCCTTCGTCCTTCGAATCTTTATCGTACCTACCTGGAGGATCATCAACCGGAACAACCCCGTGAAATTTCTCCCTTGTGATATTTACTCCCTACCTTGCGATTTTCTGTGTGCCTTCCCCTTTTCCTAATTGTAACGTGTATCTTCCTTGTCTGACGTGGTGTATACGTGTAAATTATAAGATTTTGTGTAATACAAAAAGAAAAATGATAAATTAGGTGTGGCACTCATAAATAAAAATTAAAGAAAAATTTAATCTAAATATAAAAAAATTTAATATAAATAAATAAAATAACTGTACCTACCTGAAAGAATTTTGGAAATTAATCGAGAAAAAAAAAATTAATTAAGAATAGATAAGAAGAAAGTAATTACCCCCACCCCTGTCATCAAAACCTTGCAAAATATTTGTTTTTTTTTCTTAACTTGATTATTTCGCAGTGAAAACAATAAAAAAAGATGGAAACCAAGGTGGTGCACTACATTGGCGGCAGTATTTAGAAGTCCAAGTAAGTTAATTAATTGTGTTTGTTATAAAGATCAATATTTTAATATGTTTTGTTGTAAACTTTGGGGAAAGAAAAAAAATATAAAGGGAAAATAAATAAAGGAAAAAAAAAGTAAATCTCATTTAAAAAGCAATATTTAAAAAGAGATGCTCTTAATAATATCCCAAAAGAAAACGAAATAAAACCTATAAAAAACGGTTATTAACAAATAAAATTACAAAAAAAAAAAAAAAAGACCAAACGAAATAGTAAAACATTTTTGAAATTCTTTCATGGTTGTCAACGATTTGATTAGACTTTTAATTGCATACTGTTATTAATCATACATTTTTTTTTTAATTTGATAACAGCACCAATAAAATAAACAGTCCTTATTATAGACTTGATTATATGGTTGCCAAATTTTTTTATTTTTCTTTTCAAATTAAATTTAGAAATATGTATGTAAATTTTGCAATTTTTGAATTTTAAAATTTTTTTATCCAAACCCACTATCATCGCCTTGATAATTATTTTTTTTGCCCTTAATAAAATTGTGCTTTAAATGAACCACCCTCTTTTTATCGTCCATTGAGCGGTATGGATTGAGTGTCAATTTTGATAAGTGAATGGGAAGTGGAATTCTTTTTTTTTGGTTTTGGATTTCGAGTTAGAATAGCATGAAGCATTAAAACCTAAGTCTGAGGTGGGGTGAAACACTTGAAGGAGGACGATGGTGAAGACTACGACAGGGTGAGAAAGATAACTATCTTCGGTTAGGGGCTGAGGCAAATTTTGGAGGAAGCCTCAGCCAAGGTGGTATCGGACCGATACAAAGGGTGGGCAAATCCTCCGAGGGTCGACAACATCATGACCCTCCCCCTTTAGAAACACACCCTCCTTCCCCTCATAAGAAATTTTAGGCCCCCCTAATCATCGAACCCCGTTTTCTCTTTTTTATAGGCATGAAAGATGTAACACGTCCAGTGCTGCGGTTGCAACAACCCACCCCGCCGACGAGCTAAAGCCTTAAATCAGCAAGCATGCCGCGCGGCCGCAGACTGGACACCCTCTCCTTCTTGCTGCCTGGACCGGCCTTAGGTGCCTGTAGGCCTGAGGTCGTAGAGGTGGTATAGGAGGGAGAGGGCGAACACCGGTTCCGTTACAGGTGGCGCCCAACGTGGGGCCCGAAATTTTCAAGTGTTTTGACATCTTTGAGGGAGGTTTGTTACGGTGTGGTTGAAACTTTGCTGAGGCATATGATATCTGGGACATGGACTAGTGTTTATTAACGTGAAGAACAAACTTATAATTATTTTTTTCGGTATTTTACATCAATCGTCCGGTAAATAGGTTATTTTTACCTATATTTACGCAGTTGCGCCTTGATATAAATTTTATCGTATATACATCAAATTTCGACATTTAAAAAAAAATTAAATCCTAAGTTTGGATTGCTATCTTTTATATTCAGCTTCAGTTGTTTAATTTCTTATGCTTCGATTTTTTTTATTTCTTTTCGTTTTTCTATCAAAGGGTTCAGAAGCTTGACTATCAGAAAGGCTACGAATGCTTTCTGAATATTGCAAGCCTCAGTCCCAATAGCACCACTGTCCATTGTCCAAGGTATTATATTGTCGCAGCATTGTGAATACTGACACCGTTCAAACTGGTGTGTTTTCTTCTAAAGGGTATTCCTGTCTTCATCGCTTCATCGTGGATTTCTTCTTCGATTGTTTCACTTCTGCCAAGACCGACTACCTGAAAAGAAAAACTAAACAATATTTACATATTTTGAAATTTTACTGTAAATTTTACATGAATTTGATTTAATACTTACCGATTTGGAATGGAATTGAAATTTTAGACAACTTTTTTTTGCGTTTATTTCTAAAAAAAAAAACATTTAAGAATTTTTTTTTGTTTCTTAAAACTGAGATTTTTTTGATTTATTGGTATCAAAATTACTTTTGAATTTTTAAATTTTTGAATTACCTTATGAATTAAGGATCATTTTGAACATTTTTTTTTTTAAATTTTTTAATTTTTTTTATTTAATTTTTTTCTGAATTTGAATTAGAACTTGAAAAGAAAAGGAATTTTTGGATTATTTGAAGTAATCATCATTATTTTTTCGTTTTATTTTTTTTGAAAATTTTCATTTACTTTTTTCTTAAATTTTTACTGAACCTGAAAGAAAAAAAAAAAAAACAATATAAATTAATTATATAACTGAATACTTACCTTTATCTACCAATACCTTGAATTTTAGCCTGCGAAAATAATTTTTTTTATATACTTACCTAAATTTTAGCTGATTCTAAACCTTAACCTTATCCTAAACCTAAACCTAAATCTTAACCTAAACTTAATCCTAATCCTAATCCGAAACCTAAATCTAAACCTAAACCTAAAAAGGGGAAAACGAATCAAAAATTATAAAAACAATTTGATTGTACAACGAAATTGATACGAAAATGTCGAGTTTGAGAGGTCGTAAGAAAGTAAGGACATCCTTACGTGGTCGAGTCCTTCGTTCCAACACATATTTAACCAACTCCTTTAGCGATCTTGACCTTGATAAAGCCCAGCACAAAACAGACAAGCAAGCTGACCAACCTAATGAGCCAAACCGTACTTCTTTGGGAGCTGAAGGAGCAGCTTCGCTACTAGCTCAAGCTGAAAGTCGAGCAGCCTCGGGTAGAGATAGCACAAGTTCTTATCGTCTGCAGCCTACACCACGTGTTCCTGAAACGATTGGCAGAAATACAGACGATATAACTGGGTACATCCAGGAAGTCGTCACAGCAGCAGTAGGAGCTAGTCGTGCAGAGGATTTCCGATTTTTTTCAGGGGAGATGGAACGAGCTAGGGCGAGTTTGCGAGATGAGGTGGCCAGCATTATTAGGGACACTCTGGCCTTAGCTCCGACACCCGAAACCGCTTCTAGGCAGCTTCATCGTGGTGGGCCTAGTAACCCGGATGTCGATCGACCATCGCGCAGGACTTCAGATGTTCCACCTGGCCAACCCAGTAACACCTCGCCACATCATTTTCGACTTCCATCACCGATCCAAAGCCGAACACCATCACGACCTCAACGATACCAGTCACCGCCAGCACCGTCGAGACGAAATCCCGAAAATCCATCAGGAGAGCCGTCTAACATGGACAACTTTTTAAGACAACTTCACAACCTGACACTTAGCGATCCTGTCAACAGCTCACAGTCCGGCCATCGTTATTATGGATCCGGATATAGACCTCAAGACTTTCATAAGTGGGGTTTAACCTTTGATAACCGGAAGATGTCAGTGGATGACTTCCTTTTTCGACTGGAGCGTCTCAGAACGAGCTATGGTGCAACGTGGGATGATGTGGTGATCAATTTCCACCACTTTGTTGCAGGATCTGTGGAGTCTTGGTTTTGGGTTTATCTGAAAGCAAATCCAGAAGTTACGTGGCCGGTTCTCAAGACTGCCCTGATTGAACAGTTCAGAAGCTTGGAATCCGACTCAGAGCTGTCGAGGATGCTCTACGACAGGCACCAGGGTTCCAATGAATCGTTCGACGATTTCTTCTCCGCAATTCAACTATTGAATGGAAGGCTGCGGATCCCAAAATCAGATCGAGAAATTATTGATGTCCTGAAAAACAACGTGAAGCGGCAAATGGGAATGCTTCTCATTACCTTCCACACGAACAACCTGGCCGAAATGGTTCACGTCTGCAGGAAAGTGGAGAAGTACATCGTCGATCGTGATTCACAACGGACTCGAGTCGTGCCCACTGCGATACCACTGAGACGAAGTGCAGTTGCAGAGCTGGTTGCTGAGAATGGCGAAGACGAGGACCTACACCCAGAGCTCGAGGCATTCCACCCTAAAAGAGAACGAGATCATCGGAATTACACTTGCTGGAATTGCAAGGCAAAGGGTCATTCCTTTATAGAATGCCCAGACCCCCAGAGATCTCTGTTCTGTTTTAGGTGTGGCCTGGAAAACACCACCTCTCCACAATGTCCGCGATGCACGGGAAACGAGGCGAAGAGCAGTTTCAAACCCCGGGGGAATTGCTCTCTGGAGAAGAACCCGGACCGCCTGTAACTGCTACTACCACTCAACTTTCATTCGGAGAGTACTCGCAGTCCGTACCAGACTCGGAACCCCTACGGACAATACCACCTGTTCCTGCTATACGGATAATGCCAAGACCCCCGAACAACAAAGAAAACCAAGACCAACCACCACCTATAGCTCCAAGAAGAACGAATAAATCCCTGCATGAGAGGCTCCAGAACTACCACGAAGTGCGGAAGCGTATTTTCGGAAGCCAAAAGACCATCGTTTCAGACAAAGTAGCCAAGCTGAGACAACGATTCCGAGAAAAGAAGGCAACGTATAAGGCCATTGAAGCCACCACCTTGTGCAGTACGGACGATCCGCGCCCATATGCGACTGTGCAAATCTTTGGCGAATCACTCCTTGGTCTGCTGGACAGCGGAGCCAGTATTAGCTGCCTGGGTGCGGACGGAATCGATCTTCTTCGTAGGCATGGGCGTGAGTACACGAAACTTTCTTTCGGTGTGAAGACAGCCGATGGGAAGCATCAAGCCATAGTAGGCAAAATCTATGTTGATGTTTCCTATAAAGGGATGACGAAAACTATTCCCCTTTATCTCGTCCCAACATTGCAACAAAGACTTTACCTCGGAATTGACTTCTGGAGAGAGTTCGAAATCGCGCCTCATTTGGTCTCGGAATTAGCTTCGGTTTCTTCAGAGGCTGAGCCAAACGCGCACGTACTGACCCAGCAACAATCTAAATACCTAAAAGATGCCATTGACTTGTTTCCGTCCTCTGATGTTCAAGGCTTAGGAAAAACAATGTTAGAAGTACATTCAATCGACACAGGGGATGCTGAGCCCATTAAGCAGCGTCATTACCCGATTTCTCCAGCGGTGCAGAAACTCCTGTATGAGGAATTGGATCGCATGCTTAAACTCGGGGTTATTGAGGAAAGCACCAGTGCGTGGAGCTCTCCTGTAGTTCTAGTGCGTAAGCCCGGGAAAAATCGTTTATGCCTAGACTACAGGAAAGTTAATGCGGTGACGAAGAAAGATGCGTATCCACTTTCTCATATAGGAGGATTGCTATCGCGTCTTTCAGATACACGTTTCATTTCGAGCGTGGACCTGAAGGACGCCTTTTGGCAGATCCCGTTGGATAAATCCTCAAGGGAAAAGACGGCGTTTACTGTGCCAGGCATGCCTCTGTTACAGTTTACGGTAATGCCCTTTGGTCTCTGTAATGCGCCTCAGCGTATGGTCAGACTTATGGACAAGGTGGTACCACATCAACTGAGAGAAAAAATCTTTCCGTATTTGGATGACTTACTGGTGGTGTCGAGTACGTTTGAGGAACATCTGGAGTTATTGAGGTTACTTGCTGATCGATTGAAGGAGGCGGGATTGACGATCAATGTCCGGAAGTCAAAATTCTGTTTCAAAGAGTTGAAGTACTTGGGGTATATCGTTGGAGACGGCTGTCTGAAAACGGATCCTGAGAAAGTTTCGGCGATTGTGGACTTTCCTATTCCAACTTCGGCGAAACAAGTTAGACGCTTCCTGGGATTAGCTGGCTGGTATCGTCGGTTCGTGAAGGATTTTTCGTCGCTGGCAAGCCCTTTAACGGACACCTTGAAGAAGGGGAAGAAGTTCTGCTTCACGGAGGAAGCAGTAGAGTCGTTCTCCCGATTGAAGACTGTTCTGACGTCGGCTCCGTTGTTGGTAAACCCGAACTTCAGCAAGGAATTCCTGATTCTCTGTGACGCCTCAGACACGGGCATCGGGTGTGTTCTCAGTCAGCACGATGATGATGGTAACGAACGGCCAATATTCTACCATTCGCAGAAGCTTAACTCGGCCCAGCGTAATTACAGTGTGACCGAGCGTGAGTGCCTGGCAGCTGTCATGGGAGTCCAGAAGTTTCGAGCTTATGTCGAAGGGCATCCTTTCAGGATTGTGACGGACCATTCGAGCCTGAAATGGTTGATGGGTCAGAAGGACCTAAGTGGAAGGTTAGCGAGATGGAGTCTAAAGCTACAAGGGTTTGACTTCAGCATCGAACATCGAAAAGGAACGCAGAATATCGTTCCGGATGCGCTTTCACGGGTGCATGGAGTTGATGCCTTAAACTGTGATGTTTCGATGTTGAAGGATAACTATGATGTGTTGCACATAGATCTTGAGGACCCTAGCTTTCAATCTGGGGAATACCTCAAAATCATTGACAACATCAAAGATCAAAGTGACAAGCTACCTGACCTTCAAGTTTCGGACAATTTCGTGTACAAGAAGGTCAAACATTGCACAGGTCATCCACTTGAAGATGACCAAGTATGGAAGCTTTGGATCCCAGAACCGCTGACCGAACGCTTAATAGCTCTTGCTCATCAACCACCTCGGGCCTCGCATGGTGGTGTTGCCAAAACCCTGTATCGACTGCAGCAACAATTCTTCTGGCCGAACATGGCAGCCCAGGTTAGAGCGTTTATTGGAATGTGCGACGTCTGCAAGACCTCGAAAGCTGCGAATGTGACCCTTAGGCCTCCTATGGGTAAAGCGTTTGCAGCTGAAAGGCCCTTTCAGATGTTGTACATTGACTTTCTTGGCCCCTACCCACGCTCGAGAGACGGGAATACGCACATTGTAATTGCGCTGGATCAGTTGACGAAATTTGTGATCATCAAGGCTATTCGGAGAGCCACAAGCGATGCAGTGCTGAGGTTCTTAGAGGAGCAGGTCTTCTTCATGTTTGGAGTTCCGGAAACCATCCTGTCGGATAACGGGAAGCAATTCGTCAGCCGGGAGTTTGAAAAGAGAATGACCCAATTCGGCATAACCCACGTCAAGACAGCTTTTTATTCGCCACAGGCGAATGCAAGCGAAAGGGTGAATCGCTCAATACTAGCTGCTATACGATCGTATATAGACCCCGATCAGAAGAACTGGGACAGTAACCTACAGTCTATAGCCAGTGCACTCCGAACCACCGTCCACTCGGCTATCAATATGTCACCCTATGAAGCCTTGTTTGGACAGAACTGTATAGAACATGGTTCGGACTATAGAATATTAAAAAGGTTGAACGGATTGAACAACTCGGGCGTCGAAATCATCTCCAAATCAGCGACAATGAATATTTTACATTCGTACATAAAGAACACTCTCGCTGATGCGCATCGCCGTTATGAGAGCGCCTACAATTTGAGGAGCAAGGAAGTGAAGTACGCTATAGGAGACGTAGTTTACCGCAGAAATTTTGCGCTCAGCGACGCTTCCAAGAAATTTAGTGCGAAACTTGGCCAAAAATTTTTAAAAATGAGAGTTTCAAAAATTCTAGGAAATAATCTCTATGAGCTGGAAGATTTGAACGGGAAAAGGGTGGGAGTTTACCACAAAAAGGATCTGAAAACGTAGGAAGGAAGTTGCCCGGCTTTAAGTCTGTGCATGAGACTCTCATAACTCAGAAAAAGGACACAATTTAGAAAAATTACTCCAAAAATGATATCGTTCCTTTCCTTCTCCTTTCGATTCAAAGACTTTTCTCGAAAATAGAAGTTTTGTGGGGAACAGCATTTTTAAGAGGCACTTAATAAGCACATAAGAATAATAAAATACTAACCTAATAGTAATAAAAATAATACATATAATACATACCTAAATAATCCAATACTTACCCATAATAAACAACTATAATATAAACTAGCGTAATTAAATAATACCACTCTATAATAAATATTCTAATATAATAATACTTCAATAAAATAATACTTATTTATAATAAATATTACTAATATAATACAAATATACCATAATAATCAACTACCTATAATAATACTTACCTTTATAATCCTATGCATACCTATAACTAAATAAATCTTAATATAATACATACCTTAATATAATATTACCTATCAATAATAAATAATTCTAATATAAAACTTAAATACAAAATAATAATACATAATAATCCAATACCTATAATAACTATCCCAATATAATACTTACCTTCATAATTCAATACTATATAATAATTCAATATAATAATATAATAACATAATAATATAATACTTACCTATAATAAAATCATGTTATTATAATACTTACCTAATAATAAAATACTTACCTATAATGAATAAAGATTGTTAATACATAGATACCTGAATAATAAAATACTTCATAATACTCACATACCCATAATAAATATTACTATATAATACCGGATAATCAAATACTTATCTATATAATAATAACGCTAATATAATACATACATACCTACATAATGAAATACTTACCTTATAATAAATAACCAAAATATAATACTTACTTTAATAAAATAATACTTAGCTACTTAATAATACCTAATTCAAAAAAAAAATAATACCTATTTCAACTAATAATAATTATAAAAATAATTCAAATGTTATACTAAAATAATAATAATCCTAATTCAAATAATAATAATACCTACGATAAATAAGAAATAAATAATATAACATAATATGCCAGACTATAAAGTTCAATTAAGATCGCACATACATTACATAAGATGATTTAGGAAAAATGAAAAAGTCCCGCTGCCCACAAGCAACCACCAAATGTATGTATACGAGTATGTACATACATAATCATCTTGAACTTGAACTTCCCATGCAGCAGGGCCCGCTAATCGATGGTATGATCTCTTTTTTTTGCAAAATGGTTTATCGGATGATAACTCAACGGGTAACCTAGCTGTTGATTAACAAGAGATCATACCAAAGAAAAGTGTCGTCATCTGTTGCATGGGTGGCGATAGTCATTCAGTGGTTAACCATTAAATTGTGCGGGTCGCGAAGCTGATTAGAAAAAAAAAAAACGGAGAATCAGAAAAATGTAAAAACGCGATTAAAGGAAAAGTGATAATAAAAAAAAATAATTACTAATAAATTGAACAAATAAAATTAAATAAATCACACGAATTTGAATTTAAAACTAATAAGAAACAAATGAAAACAATTATTTCACGAAAAAAAAAAAAAAAAAAAAAAAAAAAAAAAAAAAAAAAAAAAAAATAAAAAAAAAAAAAAAAAAAACAAAAAAAAAAAAAAAAAAAAAAAAAAAACACCTGTAACGGAACCGGTGTTCGCCCTCTCCCTCCTATACCACCTCTACGACCTCAGGCCTACAGGCACCTAAGGCCGGTCCAGGCAGCAAGAAGGAGAGGGTGTCCAGTCTACCTATTCCTAAACCTAACTTAAACCTAAACCTAAACCTAAACCTAAACCTAAACCTAAACCTAAACCTTAACCTAAACCTAAAAGGGGGAAAACGAATCAAAAAATTATAAAAACAATTTAAGTGTATAACGAAATTGATACGAAAATGTCGAGTTTGAGAGGTCGTAAGAAAGCAAGGACATCCTTACGTGGTAGAGTCTTACGTTCCGACACATTTTTAACCAATTCCTTTGGCGATCTTGACCTTGACAAACCCCAGCACAAAACAGACAAGCAAGCTGACCAACCTAATGAGCCAAACCGTTCTTTCTTGAGAGCTGAAGGAGCAGCTTCGCTACTAGCTCAAGCTGGAAGTCGAGCAGTCTCGGGTAGAGTAAGCACGAGTTCTTATCGTCTGCAGCCTACAACACGCGTTCCCGAATCTGTTGGTAGTGATACAGACGATCAAACTGGGTATATCCAGGAAGTCGTCACAGCAGCGGTAGGAGCTGGACGTGCAGATGATGTCCGATTAAGGAAGATGCCCGGCTCCGAGTCTGTGCATGAGACTCTTCAAAACTCTGAGAAGAACAAACAACAACGTAGATAATATGCACAAATTTCACGTCAAAATTCTAAAATAAATGATCCCTGAAGTTCCTTTCCTTCTCCTTTCGAGTCAAAAGGGTTTTCTCGAAAAGAGAAGTTTTGTGGGGAACAGCACTTTTTTTTTTCTTCAAGGCACACATAATAATATAATAAAACTAATATAATATTTTTTTTACATAATACTTACCTTTATAATTCAATACTATAATAATAATTCAATATAATAATATAATAACAAAATAATATAATACTTACCTATAATAAAATCATGTTACTATAATACTTACTTTTAATAAAATACTTACCTATAATACCTACCTAAATAATCTAATACTACCCTATAATAATGCTAACATAATACATACCTAAATAAACTAATACATACCCATACTAAATAATTATAATATAACACCTATTTTAATAAAATAATACTTCCTTAGAACAAAATAATACTTACCCATAATACTAAAGGTTATATAATACTTACCAATTATAATAATTCTAATATAATACTCATTTCAATAAAATAATACTCATTTATAATAAATATTACAAATATAATACATAAATACCATAATAATCAAAAAAACCTATAATACATATCCCAAAATAATACTTACCTTTATAATCCAATACTTACAGTGGTGGAAAAAATAATAGAAACAAGCTTCTTCTGTGCCGTTTTTTAAAAACAAAAAGTTTATTGGGAAGAAATTGAAAATTAAAAATACATACAATAAGTCTCTATAAAGTTTAAAATATACACAATATTATATTTATTAATAAAAAGAAAAGTAGTAATGAGAAAAATTAAAATTAATATTAACAGCCATTTTACCCTGGAAAAAATAATAGAAACAATATTATAATTGTGTTTTTCTTTTTGGTAAAGAGTAACTTAACAGTTAAATTGGTTCATATTCAAGAATGGTACTTTTCTGGGACCCCTTCCAGGAAGCCTTGCTTCTTTTAGTCGGTTTCTTATTGTACGACTTGAAACAGGCGCATTTTGTTCAATTTTCAAGTCATTGGAAGAAGAAGAAGCCTTTTTTTACACAGTCGTAACAATATCTTATCAAACTGCGTTGAGGTCTTTCGTTTTCTGCCTCTTGTTTCTGGCTTTGGACTTGAATGGAAAGCTGTAAATATCTTCTTTTTTGAACAATTTAATGCTTGTGCTATTTCTTCCATAGTTTTCCCATTTTTTTCTGAAGTTTTTTATTAAATTGCGCGCAGTAATAGTGCAGTGTACTCCACGACCCATTTTTATAAAATTTTAAAATAACTGTTATATTTTTTTTTATTAAAACGACTGAAACACGTGCAAAACTAATAAACAAACTTTGAAACGTCTATTTCAATAAAAATGAAAAACGAAATTTAAGTCAAATTGAAAGTCAAAGTACCTTGTTTCTATTATTTTTTCCAGGCAAGATTATCACTTAGCTCATTTTTGTTACCGTTAAGTCCAAACAAAGAGCTAATGACAACAAACGGCTGCACCATTTCAAAGTCATGTTAGGTGCAATTAATATATAAAAAATTAGAACCAAGGAAGACGTAATTGTATGTAGTTATTAATGGTTGATCATTATGTAAAGCTTTGTTTCTATTATTTTTTCCAACACTGTACCTATAACTAAATAAAGCATATATAATACTTACCTTAATAATACAATACTTACCTATAATAAAATTATGTTTTTATAATTCTTACCTTAAATAAATAATACTTACCTATAATAAATAATGTCCATATAATATTTACTTTAATAAAATAATACCTACCTATAACAAATACTACTAATATAATACCTACTTCAATAATAAAATACTTACCTATAATAAATAATGTTAATATAATACTCGCTTTAATAATCGAAACTTACCTATAACAAATAATCTACATATAATACTTACTTAAATAAAATAATACTAATAATAAATAATTCTAAAATAATACTTACTTTAATAAAATAACCCTTATTTATAATAAATATTACTAATATAATACATTCATACTATAATAATCCAATACCTATAATAAATTATGCTACCTTTATAATAAAATACTTACCTATAATACTAAAATGCTAATATAATACTTTACTTGAATAAAATAATACTTATCTATAATAATAACGCAATATAATACATAATATACATACCGAAATAATGAAATACTTACCTTATAATAAATAACCTACACATAATACTTACTTCAATAAATAATACTCACTTATAATAAATAATTTTAATATAATATCGATTAATAAAATAATACTTACCAATAATAAATAATTCTAATATAATACACAACTTCATAATCAAATACTTACCTATAAATTAAATTAAACCAATATAATATCTACCAATTGATAATCTAATAACAATAATAATAATAATTCAAATAATAATAATCATACCTAATTCAAATAATAATAATAACAATAATAATAATAATAATAATAATAATAATAATAATAATAATAATAATAATAATAATAATAATAATAATAATAATAATAATAATAATAATAATAATAATAATAATAATAATAATAATAATATAGTAATAATAATAATACCTACCATAAGCCATAAATAACAACATAACATCCCGGACTATATAGTTCAATTATAATATAGCAATTACCTAATAGGTTTTACATAATAAAAGACTTAAGAAAAAAAGTCCCGCTGCCCACGAGCCACCACCAAACGCATATATGTACTTACATATGTACATCAGTTTCTTGAACTTCCCATGCAGCAGGGCCCGCTAATCGATGGTATGATCTCTTGTTTGTGCTAACTGGTGTGTCGAATGACAAAATCACCGATATAGCTGTATTTCAGCAAGAGATCATATCAAAGAGAAGTGTCGTCACCTGTTGCATGGGTGGCGATAGTCATTCAGTGGTTGATAATTAAAATGTGCGGGTCGCGAAGCTGCTAAAGTTTAAATAGTAAAAGGACAAGCTACAAAGAAAAAAAAAAAAATTTTTAAGTCCAGCGGCGAAAACAAAGTGTTTAATATTAAATAACTTATAAAATTCAAATAAAATAATTATACGAAATAAACAAATAAAAAGAAAAAAAAAAAAACTATACTAAAGAACCAAAGTGCGATTAAAGTGTAAAAAAAAAAAAAGAAAGTGCTGTGCCAGTGCGACCCCCTTTTTTTACCACCCCCGTATTCCCTAAATAATAAAAACATAAGACAAAAAAAACCCCTAAAATAAACCTAATAAATCGAATAGAAAAAAAAAAAATAAAATTTCCTTAGTCGAAAGGAAAAATGTTATAGGGAAAAACCAAAGTAAAACAAATTAGTAAATCAATAAATAGCCCATTAGAATTACCCGTAATCTACCCTGAAAAAAAAAGAAAGAACCTGAAAAAAAGGGAATAAAACCTGAAAAGAAATAATACAAACCTGAAAAGCAAAAGAACCTGAAAAATGAAATAAAATTAAACTGAAAGAAAATAAACCCTGTAAAAAAAAAAAAAAACGTAAAAAGAACCTGGAATAAGGAGAAACTAAGACGATAATAACGGAAGATCTAAGCCGGGATAAAAGCTTAAAACCAAACGATAGTCCCCCGGATGTTGCAGCCAAAGCCGAAATTTTTCCCCTTCCTTTGTGTTGTGTCCCTGTGATCCTCCAATAGTAAAATTTTAAAGTCGAAATAGGAAGTTAAGAAAAAAAAAAAAAATAATAAAAGAGTAGAAATTTTCAATATCTATTGAGTCAAAAAAAAAAAAAAAAAAAAGAGAATCCTTATGTTGTGTTATGTGAATATTGTTAATTTGAATGTTATGTGTGAATAAAGATAATATAATTATTAATAAAATAACAGAAGAAGGCATTCTTAAATATATTATTAATCAAATAATGTAAAGTGTGGTTATTTAGGTTAAATACAGTGAAGTCAAGAAAAAAAAAAAAGGAAATTATATAAAAACAAACGTAATAATAAAATAGAAAGGGAAAGAGGTTATACCTACGTGTACATAATAAATAATTTTTTTAATTCACCAGCCCAAGTAGCAGATCACCAAGGTGCACCTCGGCGGATATATGTATAACAGCTGCAAATTGGTAAAAACAATTTTTTTTAAAACAAAATATGCAAGTAAGTTGTTATTTATTATATACATACATATATAATCTTTCTATATACCTTTTTTTTTTGCGTGACCTAAATTTATATTAACCTGAAAAAAAAAAAAAAAATTAAATAAAAATACCATACTTACCAATCAAAAGTTAACTGATCCCTGAAAAGAAATATACATAAAGCAACTTTAATGACAACTTTTTACGAGAAAACCGCAAGTAACCACATTAATCCTTGTTTTTACTCACCGTTCATTTTTTTTTATGTATCTCAAAGATACTTACCCTTCCTCTGCTAAAAATTTTAATGTTAAATTTAGTTTTTTTTTTAATTTTTAAATAAAAATTTTTGTAAGCATTTATTTCACGAAAAGGAAAATCTCTTTTATTGTCATCGCCAGAGATGACACTTCCGTTTTGTTCCGGATTTCCGAACTTTGTTGTAAATTTTGGGAAGAGTTTCTTTTTTTTTTGAGAAAGCCTGCAACAGGGTTGCCATGAGGCTCTAAATTTGTTTTACAGGTCAACGGTGGAGTGAGGCGATCGAGAAGACGATGAAGACAGGGTAAGCGGAGTAACATTAGCTTCGGTTAGGGGCTGAGGCAAATTTTGGAGGAAGCCTCAGCCAAGGTGGTATCGGACCGATACAAAGGGTGGGCAAATCCTCCGAGGGTCGACAACATCATGACCCTCCCCCTTTAGAAACACACCCTCCTTCCCCTCATAAGAAATTTTAGGCCCCCCTAATCATCGAACCCCGTTTTCTCTTTTTTATAGGCATGAAAGATGTAACACGTCCAGTGCTGCGGTTGCAACAACCCACCCCGCCGACGAGCTAAAGCCTTAAATCAGCAAGCATGCCGCGCGGCCGCAGACTGGACACCCTCTCCTTCTTGCTGCCTGGACCGGCCTTAGGTGCCTGTAGGCCTGAGGTCGTAGAGGTGGTATAGGAGGGAGAGGGCGAACACCGGTTCCGTTACAAGTTTTGGAAATATAAAATACGACCTTCGTTTGGATACCAGGATACCAGCAATTTTGTTCATCATCAGCATCATCGTCACCATTACCATCAACTTACCTGTAATCAAAAAGGTGTCCCCTGTGCTCCTCCACCTCCAATCTTACCTTACCTAACATTCAGTACGTGTGTTCCCTCTTGTTAACCCCTTTTCCTATTGTCCGATGTGTTGGTTATTTTTTTTTATGTGAAATTTAAATAGAATTTAAGTTTATATACATAAATGATAATATAAGTGGCCAAAAGAATAAATTAATAAATGAAGTATCATCAAGTAAGTGAGAATTAAAGAAATTAATGAAAAAAAAAGAAGGAAATCATATGAAATTCGACGATAGCAATACCAAAAAAAATAATTACCTAATTTACCCTATAAAAGTAATGAAAGAAGTGAAAATCTAAATCAAAAGTTAAAAAAATTACATAATATTTTCCTTTACCGTGGTATCTCTGGGGATACAATGGGTGGGCTAAATCCTCCGGAGGGCAACAACACCATGGTCCCTCCCCCCCTTATAGGAATCAAAACATCAATACCTCTCTTGGACGAATCTGGGCTTCACAATCATTTTTGAACCCGACAATATTTAATTTTTGTTTACCCCTCTTTGCATGAAAATTTTCGTAACACCTTCTAGTGCTACGGTGGCAAGAACCTGCTGCCAGGATCAGCCTCATGTTCCTGTAGCATGGGGTTGTAATGGTAGCAAGGGAAGAAGAGGTCTTTATAACATCGGTTCCGTTACACAGGATTGCGAGATCCACTTTTTTAGTCTTCGCTATCCTCGTAATGGTAACTTTGATCAAAACCTCGAGTTCAATTTTTTTTCCGAGTGCATAACTTGCTTTATACATAGTACCTATAAGTCGCAAGTAAAAAACAGGTTTATTTTATAGTTTTTATGATTTTAAGTTATTTTGGATATATTTTTAAGAAAATAGAATTGAAAAATGAATGCACTAAAAAATTGCTTTAAATTTAATTAAATAAGTTGACTAAATTTTTTTACCTTTCTTTAAAAACAAAAATAAAGATGGAAACACAAAATTGGCAGAGCAAAGGCAAAACAAAAAACCAAAGATACTCAGCAAAAAAGGCGCATAAAACAATAAAATAAGTAAAAATTATAGGGATATGTTCCTTTGTACTTAGAATTACTAAGGGACAGATATCCCTTTTTGCGTAAGAAAAAGGTAGAAAATGGATATATGCCTATTTTCATTCGGTATTTTGAGCCATTTTTAGTTGAAAATATGTTTTTTGTTTCCACCAAAAATAAGGCCCTGTCTTACGATTCCAATTCCTTAAATTCAATTTTTGATTTTTGCCACTTACACCATTTTTCCTTAGGATGGCAGTATAGTACAACACCCAACATTTTTACAGTCATTTTCGAGATAAATAAGATTTTCAAAAACAGTTGTATGGCAGGTTTCCTAAGTTTCAATTTCTCTTCTATAGTGAATCACCGAAGACCCATAGGCTTAGGCTATAGTTCGAAGTACAGACAAACAGACAGACGGAATTACACAGACATTTTTCGTGTTCTCTATCATCGTAATGTCAACTTTGATCAAAATCTCGAGCTCGATTTTTTCTTCCAAATGCAAAACTTGCCCAATAAAATTTAATTCAAGAAACAGCAGTATCTAATATTTGGACAAAATGTCCCATTTATTTATTTTTATTTCGCGTTTTATTCGCCTCCAAATTCGTTCCTATTTTATCCTGATCTTTTCGCTCGCTGAGTCATTATATTTTTCTTTAAGACTTTCCTCGATTATTTTTCCTATTTTTCCTATACTGTCTCCTTTTTACTTGCGATATAGACACTATAGGTCAAGTTCTGCATTTGGAAAAAAAATCGAACTCGAGATTTTGATCAAAGTTAACATTACGATGATATCGAAGACGAATAAAGTGGGTCCGACAGTTCCGTCTGTCTGTCTGTATGTCTGTATGTCTGTACCTCGATCTAGAGCCGAAGCCACTGGACCTATTTTCTTCAAACTCGGTACTTAAGGGTCTTCGGTGATTCCCTAGAGAAGAAATTAAAATTTTTTAGCTATAAAACTAACGGTACCCCCATACACCCGTAATACATAATCTTATTTATCTCAAAAACTGCTCTAACGATTTTGATAAAAAAATAGGTCTAATATTATGGACATGGACTACATTTTGGTAAAACAAAATTTTGGGGCAAAATGTAATTAACGGTACCTGTCACTGTCATAGAAGCGTTTTTTTGATTTTCGACTTTCTCATTAACGGCTCTAACGATTTTAATCAAATTTTTTTAGCAGGAGTCCCCTTAAATTTAAAGTAATATTGTATATAAAAATATTCGAAGAAATATTTGTTGGGTATATTGAAAAAAAACAAAAGCCATTTTTTTTTTTTGAAAAAATCAATTTCTTCAAAACATGTGAACGATACTTTTTTGAAATTATACCCTGAGACATATATTACTAATTAATTTTTCTTGGAAAATTAAAAAAAAAGTTGTTTTATAAAAAATCAATTTAATAATAAAACGATTTTTAATCTTTAGTTGCATAAATTCATACTTCTCTAGAAGTCAGATGTTAATTTTATGATTTGAACATTGTTGTCTTATTAAATTCATGCTTTATATTTATTTATAAACAATTTTTAAATTCCAAATATATTATTACATAAGAGCAAGTTCGTGCGATCCAGTCGTGCATTTTATTTCATTTCACAGAATACCCTCCAACTGTTGTTGAATCTTAACGAAATTTTGCTCTCAAATTCATGAGTTCAACAAGTTGTTAGCTGCCTTTTCAGAACTTGCCAGCTCTTAATGGCCGAAAGCACACTACACTCGAACTCGACTACTTAAGACCGAGAAAAAAAGCTTGCGATAGACAATCTTCTAGATGTTTCTATTGAATACTCGAGAGTGATTCGAAGAGCGAGGCAGTCGTTGTAATATATGTAGTTTATTTCAGGGACAGGATACGACATAAAAATTTACGAGTGGACTCACGAAATCTTTTCAAATTAATTCTTGTAGACCTTTTCTTTTAATCAAATTTAAAATGTAGAAATTAAACTTTAAAAATTGGAGCATTTAGGGCCTCGTTTGCTTTTAAAAAAATGTTCAACCATTTAAAGTGAAATATATAGGATCTTGTATAGTTGTCTTAAGCTCATTCGCTGGTATTCATCTCGTTTTATAAATCAATACTCGTATTCGAAAAATCAAAAAGACGAATAAAGTGTTATCGATGTAAAAAATCAGGCTAATCAACGGACGAATCAGTAGAATCAACTGAAGAATCTGTTGAATAAAATGACGAATCAGACAAATCTGCCACTGATGAATTCGGAAAACTAAAGTATTTTGGAAACCAAGTAAAAAATATTGACCAAGCTGGCTTTCGTTCTGGACCATTTATATGTCTTTTGACTGTGGTTGGAGGTGATTTCCAATCTTATGGTCACCTGGTTAATAGATCTTAGTCATTTGGTAGCGTTAATAAAATTTCAACAGGTTCTTCCTAGGAGCCTGTTTCTCAGATGATATGGGGTAGGATAGTGACACAGGTAGTCCTTATGTATCTCCTCGTCATAGCATCTTCTGCATAATTCGTCCATACTGATTTTTATCTTTTTCTTCTAGTAACCCAGTTGGATGTGCCTGGTGATAATGCCCACGAGCAGAGAACTTTTTACTGAGTTGAGTGTCCGTTTTTGTTTGTTGAAACTAGGCCAAAGTTTTCGAACTTTGCTCTCTATTTCCTAATGATCATATTCTTGATAGCTCTTCAGAGCTTTCATTACCTGCGACACAACTGTGATCAGGAACCCAACAGAGCCTTACGTTGTGTTGCGTACCGCAAGTTAAAAGAGTTGTCCCCTAATTCGTCAATAATCTTTTGGGATATGATTCTTGGGTATTTCTTAAGAAAGCAATCGTACCACAATAAGGGTCTATCCAGTTTGGAAGTATGGATAAAGACTTACGTCATGTAATAAGTTGTGCGGAAAAATTGAATTACTAATCTAAACGTGCGTCTGTTGCTTATTGATTGAACAGTTCTAACAGTTTCCAGTAATATACATTTTCCCCGCCTCATGTCGGGTATTTGAAACTGCTCTCGTTCTCCAAAGTATTTCTTTCAAAACGTATTTCTAAACACTCCATTACAAGAAATCATTGGTAAGAGAGTTTATGGTATCCTTGTCCCAAGGCTCTATTCCAACTTCCTTAAAGAATCCCATAAAAGTAGATAATAGTCGTATTTTTTTTGCAAGTCCATACAGAATTGTAGAAAAAAACGACATGTTTTAGGAACATCTTTTCAAAAAGTTGGAAGCACTGAGCACGGTATGGCATTTGCGTCTAGCATTAACCAGCATCCAAAAATGTCTCTTTTGGCTTCTCTCAACAAATTATCGATAACATGGATAAAATTATTTTGGCATCACCGTTCTTATCAGGACTTATGTTCAGTCTCGAAAATTATCTGGACTTAACTAAGTCCGTATAGACTTAAGTAGTTGTTGTAACATGTAAAGCGCTAAGTCCCGATGTCGTGTTTTTCTACAATTCCTTATGGACTTGCAAAAAAACACGTCTGATATCTTCGTATTCTTGATTTTTGGCACTTCAGACAGCGTTTCTAAGCACTGTAACATTGGCGGTAAAATTTAACTGATGATTTAAATTGTCTTACCGCTCAAAAGCAATTTTTCATTCAAAAAGATTTTTAAATATTTTTCGACTTTTTTACACTTTCACCTAATAATGGAGTACCTTCAATGCACTTTTTATTTGAATAGCAACAAGAACGAATTTGGGCGATACATTTTAACACATTTTTCCTAGTTTCTTGGGTCTTGGGTGTGATAGCTAAAAAAGTGACATTCACTCTTAAAATGATAAATCTGTAACCAATTCAAGTAAATCCTATTTAAGATATTATGCGACAGAAAATACTAAGTGTAGGTATCTTAAAAAAAAAGTCCAACAACTTTAAACTTAAAACCACAATGTTAAATGTTTTTGTGGCTCTGAATATTTAAAATATCTGCATTCGTCTCTTCTCTATATACGATGATGTCACGTGATCCTTCGTGGAAGCAAACATTTTTGCCGTTGTAATAAATTGTATCCAACAACTTCTCTGGAGACAATAAATCCACCAAATGACAGTTGTAGGTTTGTCCTGTCATAAGAAATAGAAACAAAAAAAAAAAAAAAAAAAACACAAAGAAAGGTATAAGGTATAGGTACGAGTACGTCCAAGTACCATGATGGAGTCATATTTATACCTAAACAGTTACAGAGACACTGCGAGAGCTCATTGTCTGATGTTGTCTTCGTGAGTGAAACTTCGAATGAAGGAAAGTGGGACTTCCGGTGCTCAGAAAAGTTTCGCATACTTATGAGCAGATAAACAATTTCGCGAAGCATGTAATAAAATGAGGTAAAGTTATTTAGTTCTTGTTTGCTCATTCTGTCTTACTTTTACCTTTGACGTTCTTCTCATGGTTACCACTTTGATTGTTTTCCACTCAAATTTTTGAATATTATTTCTATTTGTACTTCGATTTCTTTCTTTGATTATTTTTTAACATTGTCATGTTACTTTTGTCTATTAGACTATTTATTTATACCAATAAAAAAGTGCAAATATTTATATTCTACCACTATTTCATAAATAGAAAGAGATATTGAATTTGAAATATGTTAATAAAATGATTGTTTTTGTGGGTTAGACCAATTTATACCAATAAACGAAATAATAAATTTAAGTTATATGCTCTGATGTGGTTTAATTTTACGAGTATCTGAATAGAATCACTTTCAATTTAAAATCAATCAAATTATTTCCATGGAAGAAGTATTGACATTCTTTCTACTGGTATAATTTAAAACTGATTGTCGAAAAAAATTTCCAGCAAAATAAGCCAACTAAAGAAGTTATGAAGTGTATTAAATTTAACAAAGGCCATCTTATACATCAGCTTTTATATCAACCTGGTGCTAGTTTTGGATAACCCATTTTATACCAGTTAAAATGACCTTGGCACTCAGTCAAATAAGTTTATACCAGTCATACGTAAGCATACAATAAATATTAGAAAAATTTGCAATTCGATTGTTATTCGTTCGGGTGGCAACCACCTGCCGCTACCACCCCCTCACAGTCTTTCTGAATGTTCGTTAGAAATTTGAGCTTTCCTATAGCCGCATATTTTATCGAAACTTTGTCGAAAGTTTTCTTCGCCTCGAATTTTCGTACGTTTTCGACCTTTTTTCCACTATGATAGTGTACGAGTATATGGTGGTCGTTATATTTTATTATTTAAACTTTTCACCGTAATGGCAATGTTACTTTCTTCCCCTATATTTGTTGTAGTTTCGTATTGCACGTTAGCCATCTATAAGGATGATAACTTGTTTATGTGTGCGGGTGGGTGTATGTGCGATCATTATTGTTACTGTAATGGTTATTGTTTCTCATTCGCTTCTTGGTCCTTTGGGAGAGGTCCTTTAAGAGTGTCTCGTCTATTCGTTTATCTGCTTTTGGTGCTAGGGTTTATAAATATATCGTAAATTTTCAGTGAAGTCAATGAGCCTTGAAAACTACAATTTCCGCCGCCACCGTCCGTCGTCGCCATTGGTGTACCACCATCGTCACCGCCGCCGACCCCAAAACATCTTTATACGATGGAGTTTTCTTTCTTTTTTAAGGCTTCAGGGAGCACGAAAAATATGACAAACTATGAATAGTTACAGATGATAATGTAGAGGACTGTTTAAGGGAGACGCATTTATTCTGTATCCGGGATTTTACAACTCAGACAGTTAGTTTGTCATTCGTTGTTTTGCACTGCAGTTGATTTGTAAAATTGAAGGTGGGGTGTCTTTCTGGTTATACAAATGGGCTTTGAAATTCTATACTATTTATAAAACTACTCAATGTGAACCTGCCTGAGACTCAAGCAATAACTTGCATCATCCAGATCGTTTGCTCCTTACAAATAACAGTCTATAGTTTCACACGGTAAATTGGTTGAGGTCCCATTTAACTGATGGTTTGTGGCAAATGAGTCTTCGTTTAATTCTGCTGCCTGGTTTCTTTTTATGTCTATCATTTCATATACTCCTTTGTTTGGCTATCATTCACTTATAATGAATGCATGACCAAAAATCATATGGAGAACTTTAGTTTTAAAAAATATCTTAAAACCTCATTCACTTGCGACAAAACCTACGCTCCTAAATTCTGAAATACGAGGGCGTTCCGATAAGTACTTAGTTTCACCGCTAGATGGTGACAGTATCGCAAGAAAGATTTACTATCGTTTACTACATTCTCTTAGACAGCTACTGTCAAAATTTCAGCCGAATCGGACTCGTAGTTTTGTTTTGATCACGTGTGGAAGCCAGCTTGTCCTCGAATTTTAGAAAAAGGGAAAAAGACCAATATCGGTTGGTGATTCGATTCTTGTTTTTGGAAGCGGAATCAAAGAGCTCTTAGATGCTGCTCCTTGGATGGCGGAAGTCAAAAATCGGCATAACGATGGTATAACGATCGTCGCAAATCAATTTTTGATGAGCCCCGCCCGGGTGCTCCGAAAATGGCTACCACGGAAGATAATGTGTCAAAAATCCACGATGTCATATTGGCAGACCGCCGACTGAAGGTGCGCGAGATAGCTGAAACAGTAGACATCTCAGAAGACCACGTGGGTCATATCCTCCATGAAATTTTGAGTATGAGAAAGCTGTCTGCGCGGTGGGTGCCGAGTTTGTTCATTCCGGACAACAAGCATCGGCAGTAGCAAGTAAACACGAGATTTTAATCAGACTTGACACTACGATAATTGGGAAGATGAAAAAAGTATGGGTTTCACAATGATGTCTGTCTGTTCGACTACAGCCTAAGCGCTTCCGCCAATTTCATTTTAAATTTTTTCCACCACATGATGGAAATTTTAGAAAACATTTTTATTTTTTTTTTTTTTTTTTTTTCAAAAATTGTTAAACAAATTTTCCTATTAAAAAGGTAATTTAATAACCCCAGGTAATACTTAAAAAAAACGTTTTTTTATACTATCAACAAGGTGTAAGAAAAATTATTTTTAAAATTTTTTTTTTTTTGATAAAATTTGGAATTTTTGCGATCTATAATTCAATATAAAAAAGTAAAAAAATTGAAATCAAGGCATTACTGGCAGGGAATCTGTTATTTTTTAAAAATTTCAAAAGCTGGTAAGTATTTTTACTTGCGATATAGGTACTATAGGGCAAGTTCTGCATTTGGAAAAAAAATCGAACTCGAGATTTTGATCAAAGTTGACATTACGATGATAGCGAAGATGAAAAAAGTGGGTCCGACAATTCCGTCTGTCTGTCTGTATGTCTGTATGTCTGTATGTCTGTATGTCTGTATGTCTGTACCTCGAACTACAGCCTAAACTACCGGAGGTATTTTCTTCAAACTTGGTAGTTAAGGGGCTTCGGTGATTCCCTAGAGGAAAAATTGAAATTTTTTTTTTAGCTCCAAAACTAAGGGTACCCCCCATACACCCGTAATGCAAAATCTTATTTATCTCGAAAACGGCTCTAACGATTTTGATAAAAAAAATTTAGTGTGATATTATGGACATGGACTACATTTTGGTCAAAAAAAATTTTGGGGCAAAATGTTATTAAGGGTACCTGCCATAGACCCGTTTTTTTGATTTTCGACTTTCTCATTAACGGCTCTAAGAATTTTAACCCAACATTTTTAGCAGGAGTCCCCTTAAGTTTAAAATAATATTGTATATAAAAATAGTCGAAAAAATATTTATTGGGTTTTTTTAAAAAAAAAAAAAATTTTTAAATCAATATCTTCAAAACCTATGAACGATTATTTTTTGAAATTATTTCCTAAAACCAATATTATTAAATACTTAAAATTCGCATCCCACATTTTTTTCTTGAAAAATTTTACAGAAATTTCTTATATAAAAAATGTATTTAATAATAAAACGATTTTTTAAGGTTTATTTGCATAAATTCATACTTTTCCGGAAACCAGACGGCAATTTTATGCATTTGAACATTATTATCTCATTAAATCCATGTTTTATATTTATAAAATGTATCTTAAATTCCAAAGTACTTTTACATAAGAGCAAGTTCGTGCGATCCAGTCGTGCATTTTATTTTTTTATATTTTTAAAATTGTCTTGTTGGAAAAACTCAATTTGTTTAAAAAAATCACAAGAACTTCTGTTTTTAACTCCAACTACTTACTAAAGGACTTTTTAAAAAATGATTTGTATGTGTCATGAATTTTGTTTTCCCTTACAATTTTTACTTGCGACTTATAGGTACTCGTACTATAAGGCAAGTTATGCATTCGTAAAAAAATCGAACTCGAGATTTTGATCAAAGTTGACATTACGATGATAGCGAACACTAAAAAAGTGGGTCTGGCAATTCTGTCTGTCTGTCTGTCGCTGCGACTACAGCCTAAACGGCTCGGCCGATTTGCTTTAAACTTGGTAGATATGGGTTTTGATTTTTTGCCCCCACACTTTTTTTCTTTTTTTTTTTAAGACCAAAAATAACGGTACCTGCCATACGAATTTTTTTTCGAAATTTTATAAATATTTTTTTTTTTTCAAAAACTGCTGAACAGATTTAAAAAATGCTTGAAAATTTTTTTTCGAAAAATGGTTATTGAGGGTACCCCCCATGGAACCATTTTTTTTGTTTTTGATTTTCTCAGAAACTGTACCACCGATTTTGATCAGTTTTTTTTTGCGAAGGCTCTTCAAAAATTTAAATAGATTGGTTAATTCAAATTTTCAAAAAAAAATTTTTTGGATTTAAAAAAAAAACTTCAAAATTTTTTTTTCAAAACTCAATATTTTGAAAACCCCACGCTTGATTTTTTTTAAACTTAATAAATAAAAGTTTTTCACTATAATCTACAAGACGTGATAAAAAAAATTTCATTTTACTTTAAAATAAAGGTACCCACCATACAAATGTTAAAAAATTTAAAAAAGTGGTTTTCAAAAATCGTATTTTTCTCGAAAACGGCGCCTAGAATTTTGAAAATTTTTTTTCTTTTAATTAAGTTTTACGATCTTTAATTTAATAAAAAAAATTTTTAAATTAAGATATTACAGCTTGTACCTACCATAGAACCATTTTTTCGAATTTTGAATTTCTCATTATCCACATAACGGATCTTAATGAAAATTTTTATAGAGTAGCTTCTGAAAAGTCTAAATCACGTTGCATTTCAAAACTTTAAAATAAATATTTTTGAATTTTTGAAATATCTATTTTTGCTTTTTTGAAAATTCGATATCTCCGAAACGGGCCAATATTTCTTTTCGTAAATTTAATTTTTATTCGAACAATAATAAAAACTTTAATTTGGCGTACCTAAATTTTTTCTTAAAAAACTTTTAAAAAGTTTGTATATAAACGCTTTTTTTTAAGAAACCACTACAACGACTTATAATTTTTGTTCTTGCATAAATTCATACTTGGATAGCATACTGTTTTTTTCTCTTACTACTAAAAGAATTTAAAAATTAATTTTATCCTTATGAACAGTTTTCTCCAATAACATTCGTTTTTAAAATTCCTAGTCGATTACATAGGAGCAAGTTCGTGCGACCCAGTCGTGCATTTTATTTTTTCTTACCTTAAGGGAAATCGAGAAGAAATGCTTGATGCACCGTAAGGATGTCTTGGCGTTGACCCGTTGACCATCCCCGTGTGTCGGACTCGCTACATACCGACCGACTAAAACTCCTCTAAAACTCTAATTAGCGTCTGACCTACCCCCCTGGGACCGCTCTTCGCAATACTTCGGGGGGGTTGTCATGTTTCCCTTGCGGGATCAACTAGCGGGCTTAACTGTTTCCCGATCATTTTCTTCTTCTCTTTTTTTCACTCAGCCACGTTCCTGATCAGCCTCGCTGTCCATCTTCCTCTGCTTTCTGAACTCCACGGCTCTTGCTACTTCTGAATTGTAAGTTGCTTGGCCCTTTCCGATGCTCCACTCTAATTTCCGCTTTTTTGTCGTAGACGTACTTCCTTTCTGCCGCTAAGAGATCAATGGGAGTCACTCCTGCGACTACAAGGACGGCTATAGAACTAGCTACGCGTAGAGCTCCTCGTCTTTGTACTGCCGCCATAAGTTTGCAGTGCCTCTGTTGTTTGAGTGCGTCCGCCCAGATTTCGCTTCCGTATAAAAAGATGGCATGCGTCGTCGACATCAGTAGTCTGCACTTACTGGTCCACCTACATTTGCCATTAATATGCTCAGTGATGCGTTGTTTTTGACGCTCTTTCTGCTGCTGCCAGTATTTGTGTCCAGAAGCTTAGCTTCGTGTCGAGCATCAGTCCCAAATACTTCACTGCAACGCTGCTTGTTATCACTTCGGTCCCGATTTGGACTATCTCATTTTTCTCTGTTCCCAGGCTGAGGTCATGCTCATCCATCCATAAGTTTGCTCGTCGCATGACCTGGTTCAGTTTTCCTTGCGTGTTTTCGGTGTCTCTTGCCGTGATCACCGCAGCGGTGTCGTCTGCGTACCCGACCAGAAAGGCATCTCCATGCGGAGAATGTTCCAGAGGTCTGGTCCTAAGATCGATTCCTGCGCTGCTTCTGATGTTATTTTCTTCCTTCGTGGGCCTTCTGAGGTTTCGTAAATCAACTCTCGATTCCTGAGATAGTCCTTCACCATCCGCAGGAGATATACTGGAATATGGAATCTCCTTTCGAGTGCGTCTAGTATGTCGGTCCACCTATAGCCGAGTTGAATACGAGTACAATACGTACGTCCAAGGTTGACAGCAAAACGGTCTTCTTAGGATAGTGGTTTCCATGTTAGGCGATTTGGACGGCATTCACTACTTCTTTAATAGCTCAAATCGTAGAGCGGCCTCTCCTGACATTTGTACCTCCGCTATCAGACGTGGTTTAAGCTGATGGGGAATCCGTGTCTCCTTTGCATTTGCTGATCAGTACCAAGCGTTGCTTTTTCCAGCTCTTGGGAAAGACGCCTTCCTCGAGGCAGCTGTTGAACATGTTGAGTAGTAAGTGAGGACATGTTCGGCCTGATTTTCCTTTATACTAGGTTCATTGAAAATTCACAAATTCCTTACACCGAGTGGATTAAATGGTAAGAAAGTTGGAGAGAACTATCCTGCGATAAAACTATTATGCGAGGAATAAATCATTCCAGAAAACTAAAATACGAGCAAACTTTAAAGTTTGTAACGCACGATCTCAGAAAGTAGTCAACCGATTTATTTGAAATAAATTTTATTATTTTCTATATTATTATAAGAGTGTTCCTGGCTATAATTTTTTTTCATTAATTATTTGTCAAACGTAAATATTATTAATTTTACATTTTTCGTCCATTTTTTTTCATTAGTTGACTTATACAACCACTTGTATATTAAAGCCTATATAATAATCGACAAAGATTAGCATTGCCTTATAAAGTCAATATTGTTGCGCAAATTTTAACCATAAAATCACTTCTAAGTTACACATACAACCTGAGAAATAAATAAAAACAAATTATAAAATTATAAATCTTGTTGAATTTTGTTAAATTTGAAATAAAATATTAAATACAAATACAAATACAAAATACAAATAAACTTTTTGAATTTATTTTTAATTTTTCTTTTCTTCCCATGCTCTCTCTCTCTTTCTAAATATCTGTTCCATTCAACAGTTACGTTTTTTCTCTTACGTACCTACCTTCATATTAAATTTTTCTGTATTGTATACTTCATCTAACTAACCTACACACCCACATCATGGTCAGCTTTATGTTGCTCCTTCCAGGGTAAGCTCAAAAAGCAACCAATACATACTTCTTCCTTGCAGTAATATACCTGCAAATATTGTATATCCGGAGGCTTTAAAATAAAACAAATATTTACAATATGCACAAACATGTACAAACTCTTTTTTTTTTTCAAGTGTAAAAGAGATTCTTATTAGACACGGTAGATATATATATATAAAGTAAAATTAATATTATTGCTCAGTCCCATTGAGAAATATTTTCATACGCTAATATTAATATTGTAATATTTTTGCTAGGTTCGTTAAATAAAACTTATCACTCTTTTTAGTATTTCTTCTTTATTTACACTTTCCAATTCAAAACAGTAAATCTCAATTTATAATCAGCTCAAATACTTTTATTCAATTTAAATCACACTTGTTTAGTAACACAATCCAATAAGCAATACTTTTGCACACTTTCACAATCCAAAATCAACTGTGTCTCGCTAACCGTGAACACTCCCTTTATACTCAAATTAGTTGTTCTCGAAAGTTCTTGTCTTGGAATGTTCTAGATGGTTGGAATAAGGGGAAATACATTTGACATTGGAAAAGAGCTTTTTGTTTCTTCCAGAAATTAGATATGTAATTTTCCAACAGATGGCGCTGTAGTAGTATAAAGGTCTGTTCACAACAATATTAACAAAATATTCGTAGTTACAATTTGCGAAGCAACGCGAGCACGGGTCGGCTAGTTAATTATATTTAATACCAATTTGCTTTTAGAAAAAATTTTGCCTCACATATACAAGTTAAGCTAAAATTTTGGACTAAGGGCGCTATTTATCGAACAATTATAAAGAGACTAAAAAGATTGTGTTCTTATAAAGTGCTATAGAGGTGAATATAACATAACCTCGCAGGACCTATGAGTGGTAACGTCTATTCTTTAGTTATGTTAGCGTTATATCGAAAAACTTTTTCGACAATTCTTAAGACATTCTGGGTATAAAACAAAAATACTTGACTTTCGAGCCCCAAAAACTTAAGAGCCATCGATAACTAAACCCCAAATATAATAATAAACTAAATTTAAACTTTAGAGAATTTTTTAATCTTTGGGTACGGTAAGGACATTCAATTCACTTGCGGGTCGAAAATCATTTTGCAGAGCAGTTTAAGAGTTAAGCGGCACATTTTAACAATCTCTGATTAAAGTCATTAGAGACCAAGATCTTTAAGCTCTTACAAAACTCGTAACCATTCCTGTGATGCTATGTGTGAATATTTCGACAGGAATGAATGGGAAATAAAATTTTCTGCTGAATCCAAACGACCAACATGATAAGGACTTTTCATGACAAGAGATGCTCTTGGAGGACAAGTCACTTCTTTGCAAGTGGCTGTAACCCTAAAAACAAAAAAACATTTTCAGTTTCTTAGGTGGCAGCCAACATTTTTTTTTTTAAATATATATAAGTATTAAGAACATTTTGCACTCTAGAAAAATTAAAAACAAATCAAAATAAACAGTGTTCGATCCCATGTTACGGTAGACATCAAGTTCATAATTTCCTAAGCTTCTTTTGCCTTTTCGGTCATACACTTGATCAATTGATATCCGCATTCACAACGATCAGTTCCCTTGACAGCGCCCTTACAACTTTCCATTAATTTCACAAACGCTTCCTTCTTTACGCCCGTAAAGTTTTCCGGATTTTTGTCATACACCACCTCACAGCCATCCAATAGTTTGCCATATTCCATCAAACAGGATGAGAAACATTTTAATTTAGGATTTTTTTCAGCTAATTCTATTTTGTCCTGCAGAGCGAATTCCAGGACATCGGCAAATACAAGTTTTTCCTTTGCAAGACATTTGCTGTCCTCAATGAACTTGGTATGATCTATTACATCAGTTTGTTCGGCCTTTTAAAAATGAAAGAAAAAGAATTATAGAAAACCATATTAAGATATTTATTAATGATTACAAAAATAAAGATTACCTGCACTTGGACGCCCAAAATGGCTATCAGTAGACAGATCAATGTTCTATTCATTGTGATGGTTGATATAGTGGATAGTGGATTTGTGACTGTAATGTCACTATATATCGGTTGGCGATATTTATACTTGGCCGAAATGTAATTTACCTAATTTTTGGTAAGCTGAGTTCAATTGTTATAGTTTCACGCTTGAGATAAGTTAATGATTTTGCCTCTTTTTTTATTTTAACAGGTTAGCGATACTGATAGCTTGATTTCAGGTCCGTACTTTGCTTTTAATAGTAATCTTTTTGTATAAAGGCTTGGAGCCCCTGTTTTGTTAAACTTGACATTTTAAATGATAGAGAACAAGAGAAAAGTGGGTCCAGAAATTCCGTCTGTATGTCTTAATCTCTGTATGTATATATGTCTGTACCTCGACCTAAATCCTAGACATCGGAAACTTGGTATTAACGGCTCTTCGGTGATTCTCTAGAGTAGAACTTGAAATTTTTTTTTTTTAGGTCAATACAGCCATTGTGAAAAATGTAATTTATGTCAAAACAGAATTTTGACAAAAAATGTTACTAGCGGTAGATATATGGCTTTTTTTTATTAATTTTCGTCTTTATCAATCACAGCTCTACAGATTTCGATCATCGTTTTTATACTCATTTGTACTCGTACAAATTTTCTACAGAAATAAATTGATTTGATTTTCGAAAGATAAACATATTTTTTTTGAAAATTCAATATCTTGAAGATGGGTTATCAATTGTTTTTTTTTTGCAAAAATTATCCTCATAACTATATAACCAAATAATTGGCATGCCAAATTTTTTGTTAAAAATTGATTTAACGATTTTATAAATTTCTTTTCAGAAAACGGATGTTTTGTATTAAATAATAGATCGTAATGGTTAAAAGATTTTTACTTGCGACTTATAGGTACTATAAGGCAAGTCATGCATTCGGAAAAAAAATCGAACTCCAGATTTTGATCAAAGTTGACATTACGATGATAGCCAAGACTAAAAAAGTGGGTCTGGTAATTCTGTCTGTCTATCTGTCTGTTCGACTACAGCCTAAACGGCTTGGCCGATTTTTGTTAAACTTGGTAGATGTCGTTTTAAATTTTTTCCCCCCACAGGTTTTTGTTTAAGACAAAAAATAACGGTATACCTGCCATTCAATTTTTTCGAAATTTTATAAATATTTTTTTTTCTCAAAAACCGTCCCACAGATTTACGAAAAAAAAATTCAAGAAATTTCATTTAATTAAAGCTAGCTAATTGTTTAAAAAAATTTTCCAAAAAATTGTTATTTTTGGTACCCCCTTTGGAACCATCTTTTTTGGTTTTTGATTTTCTCGACGGATTTTGATAATTTTTTTTCTGCTAAAGGTGCGCAATAGTTTGAATATTATTATAAATTCAAATTTTCAAAATATAATCTTTTGGATTTAAAAAAAAAATGAATTTTTTTTTTGAAAACTCAATATGTATTTCGAAAACCACAAGCTCGATTTTTTTAAAACTTGATAAATAAAAGTTTCTTAATATAATCTTCAAGAAATGAGAAAAAAAATAATTTTACCTAAAAATAACGGTACCGCCTCCATACAAAAGTTAAAAGATATTTCTCATTTTCAACAAAACGGATTTTAATGAAAATTATTATTAAGAAATTTCTTAAAAGTTTGAAAAATATTGCATTTCAAGGTTTTAAGAAAAATATTATTTTGAATTTTTGAAAAAAAAAAATCGATTTTTTTTGGGAAAATTCGATATCATAAAAACGGTTCAATATTGTTTTTGGAAATTTATGTTTTATTCGTATAGTAATAAAAACTTTAAGTTGGCGTACCAAAATTTTTTTCTTAAAAATGTTTTAAGAATTTTGCATATAAAAGCTTATTTTTTTAAGAAACCACTAAAAAGACTTAAAATGTTTGCTCTTTCATAACCTAATACTTGTTTGAATCACATGGCATCCTGTTTTTACCTCCAACTACGAATAGTTAAGGAGTTGTTTTAGTTATTGAAAAATGAATTTTATGCTTTTCAACAGTTTTTCTCTAGTAAAATTTATTTTTGAAATTCTTAATCGTCTACATAAGAGCAAAATCGTGAGACCCAGTTATGCATTTTATTTTTATTTTCTTATATATATAAATAACGGTACCTGCGATACAAATTCTATAAACAAATTTGTCGTAAATATGTTGTTAAATCAAAAATTGTGTAGTGCTAATTTCTTAAAAAAATAAAATGCACGACTGGGTCGCACGAACTTGCTCCTATGTAATAGTCTAAGAATTTTAAAAATGAATGTTATTAGAGAAAAACTGTTCATAAGCATACAATTAACTTTTTAAATGACTAAAACAACTTCTTTATTATTTGGATGTAGGTTTTTGCAAAGAACAAAAATTATAAGCCTTTGTAGTGGTTTCTTAAAAAAATAAGCTTTTATATGCAAAATTCATTAAAAAAAAAATTGGTGCGCCAATTTAGAGATTGTATTATTGTTCGAATAAAAATTAAATTTACAAAAAGAAATATTGAGCCGTTTCCGAGATATTGAATTTTCAAAAAAAGAAAAAAATAATTTTTTTTTTCAAAAATTCAAAAAATATTTATTTTAAAGTTTTTAAATGCAATGTGTTTAAGACTTTTGAGAAGCTTCTCTTTAAAATTTTTCATTAAGATCCGTCATGTGGATAATGAGAAATTCAAAATTCGAAAAAATGGTTTTATGGTAGGTACAAGCTGTAATATCTTAATTTCAAATTTTTTTTTATTAAATTAAAGAATGTTAAAATTAATTGAAAGAAAAAAAAATTTATCAAAATTCTAGGCACCGTTTTCGAGAAAGAAACGATTTTTGAAAACCATTAACCATTAACATACATAACTTGCCTTATAGTACCTATAAGTCGCAAGTAAAAATATACTAAACTAAACTAAAAAAAAAACTAAATAACCTCTGGTACCACTTCTCAAACTAATGAAATGACCTCGAAACAGAAAAAGGACAGCGTAAATAATTTTCGTAAATTTGTCGTAAATATATCGTAACAGAAAAAAATGTCGCATCATTTTTTCTCAAAAAATTCCATAAAAATGCAAAATTCCTTAAAATAGCATTTTTCCATAATACCAAGCCCTACAATATCAAAACTATATCTCACGACTAATTTTTTACCGTCCAATTTGTTTAAACAATATTGTCGTAGAACGTCTTTGAATAAGTTCCGTCATCAAATAATTTGTCGCGCCTCAACTAAAAATGGCATTTTAAGGAATTAAACACATAAAAGGAATTATCATAATTAGCGCGACAAATTATTTTAAGACTGAATTTATTCCAAGACATCCTAGGACAACTGTTTAAACAAATTGCATGGTAAAAAATTAGTTATAAGATAAAGTTTTGGTATGCTAGTGCTAGGTATTATGAAAAAATGCTATCTTAAGGACAATTTTTTTCTTTCACGATATGTTACGACAAACTTACGACAATTATTAACACTGTCCTTTTTCTTTTTCGAGTTCATTTTACCCTATTTTGAGAGATGGTAGTACTAATTTTACTGTCAAGTTAGCATTACCAGGGTTTTTTTTTTAAACAAGAGCCACAATTTTTTTCGTTTCACGACAAATTTACGACAAATTCACGACAATTAATCCAACTATTACATCTTTAAAATTTTGAAGTGGCAGTGCTCACTTGACGGACATGCAAACATATTACAATAACTTTTGAGTAACTACTAACACTATCTTTAAACTTCATAGTCTGTGGAAGGCTAATTGATTTCCTTAGAATATCTATAGAAAAGTTTAACTGGATAGTGAGGGTGACCCAACTCACTAAGATCATAAGATAAAGAATTAAATAGATAAAGAGAGAACAGTGATAGGAAAAAATTAAAGGTTTCACTGGCCTGAAGGATATCTAACCCTGACTATATTATATTCCTTCCACAAAATTATCTTAAGCACACAAATAAGAAATAAGAAAATTAGAAATTGAATATCGAAAAACTCAACCTAAATATCAATTGAAAAATGAATTTTTTTATCAATATTACTAAGACAGCATTTTGCGTTAAATTCGCTCTGGCCACACTACAGTTGTTTTCTTAAATCGGTAACGGATATTAATAATGGAAAAAGACTCATACTGTAAAATGAATTTTTAGTACAATAATTTCCCAAAGTATTCATTCATTATTTACGAAACACCCTGTATGTTGTTAACTAAAATTGTTGAAGCCTAAAAAATAGATGTTATGAATATCAACTTAGAAATATCACTAATCTTATATACTTTGAGCCTAATAGTCTATGTTTCATTGAAACTTTCAGTGCAGTTGATGCAATTGCTGCTGATTTAAGAAAGCCTTTGACAAAGTAGCCTATAATAATATCGTCTATAAGCTAAAAAAATACGGTTTCCCTCATCTGTTCATTTCTTGAATTAAGTCCAGTTCCAGTTTTTTTTTTTTTAAATCATGCACTTCTTGCCCCGTTACTTCAACATCAGGTGTCTCGCAATTAAGTCAATTAAAATATTTTTAATAAGCAGATATTAATAAACATTTAATGCATAGCAACTGCTCTATCGTTACACAAACACAGTTGAAGGGCTTTTTTACCTAGTGTCAACAAGATTTTCTTGAGTTAAAAGTTCTATTCATTCTCACCAACAACGTACGCCCTTGTAGCATGGATAATAGTAGATCAAACAGTTTTCATAGTCACTTGCATTTTTAACCTATTATATAGGCACTCCTTTTTGGCAATCAGTTTAGCTTTCACTTACATATGGGCAGAAGGTCTTGGGTTAGATTTACAAACCGCTGCGAAAAAGTTTTCCAGGTATAAACTGCCTCTTGCGAGAAATTGACGAGTCTTCCAAGAGTATCAGTCCTTGGTCCTGTCTTATATAATATTCACACATGTGATTTTCCAAGGCTACCATATTGTGAATCTGGGATTTACGCAGATGACACCTGCGTACTTTCATCGCATGAGCTTGGTCTTAATATTGAGACCAATCTTCAAATTGCAATTGAAATCTTTACGAGGTATTTTCACAGATGAAAGATAAAATTAAATGCTGGAAAAACCAAATCAATCTTTTTCACTAGCAAAAGAAAGCGATTATATCTTCCCAGCAATGAGATAGAGGTCAACAGGACTTTTGTAAAATGGGAATCTAACGTGCAATATCTTGGAATCAATCTTGACAGCCGTCTTGTTTTCAATGAACACATTAATAAATCCATAAAAAAGGTTAATATCGCAATTAAAATGCTCTATCCGTTTATACATCGCAAATCTCTTCTAAGCAAAGAAAACAAAATTATTATTCACAAGGTTGTATTCCAATCAATTTTGCTATACGGATGTCAGGTATGGGGAAATTGTGCAATGTGTCACATAAACGAACTCCAGGTATGCCAAAACAAAGTATTGAAAATGATGCTTAACTTACCGTGGCATCATTCTACTAATGATCTGCATAATCAAACAGGTGTTGAATTGATTTGTGCAAGAATTCAAAAGTTGAACAACAATTTTTAACAAACTGTGAGATCTCTGATAACCCTTTGATTGTCGAGTTAAATGTCTAAGAGAAAATTCTAAGTTAATTAGTGCATTATTTAATCTTGTCCCTGTTATTTATTAATTAATCATAACGTTCTTGCATTTATTTATTTTATAAATATTAATTTTTTCAGTTGTTCCTTTTCGGTATTTGTTTAATTATTTATGTTATGTCATCTATGTTATTTATTTATTTATTTACTTATGTATTTATGTATGTATTTATTTATTTATTACTCATTTATTTATTTTAATTATTTATTTATTAATTTGTTTGTTTGTTCATTAAATCATTTATTTATTTATATATTTATTTGTTTATTTTATATCTTAATATTGTTAAATAGTTCTTAAGTTTTAAAATAGAGTTGTTAATTATTATAACTTTTCTTTTTTTTCTCTAAATTGAAGGTTTTTGTCAAAATTTTCCTTAAGAATGTAACTCTTTTTCTTGTCACTATAAATTTATAACAATGTTAAAATTAATTATTCAGTAGAAAGATATAATATATAAATATCAACTCTCTGTGTAAATTGAGCGGTAGCACCTATGTAACTTGTATTACTTGAAGAATGAAATAAAATATCTATCTATCTATCTATCTTCCAAGAGTATATCTTGTCAAGAAAAGTGCTGTTAATTAGCAGTTCGGAATCGGCAAAAATTGCTGGTAACACGTACACAGGAATAGTTGAGAGTTAGTTAGGCTTAGGCTCTCTACCATCCATTATGGCCTCCTATTTATAGATTTAGTATTGTGAATTTAGCAAATTCTTGAACACTCTTTTAAAGATCTCTCAAATCTCTACCTATATATCAATAAGCCCTCAAATCTCTCAGATCTGACTTTCGTCTTTCAGCGTTCATTTATTTGTCTTTTTACTTGCGACTTATAGGTACTATAAGGCAGGTTATGCATTCGTAAAAAAAATCGACCTCGATATTTTGATCAAAGTTGACATTACGATGATAGCGAAGACTAAAAAAGTGTGTCTCGCAATTCTGTCTGTCGGTCTGTTTGTCGGTTCGACTACAGCCTAAACGACTCGGCCGATTTTCTTCAAACTTGGTAGATATCATTTTGAATTTTTTCCCCCTATACACGTTTTTTTCTTTTTTTTTAAGACCAAAAATAACGGTACCTGCCATACGAATATTTTTCGAAATTTTGTAAATATTTTTTTTTCTCAAAAACTGCTCGACAGATTTGAAAAAAAGGATACAAAAAAAATTTATTTAGTTAGAGCTAGGTACTGAGTGAAAAAATTTTTCCGAAAAATGGTTATTGAGGGTAGGGTACCCCCCAAATGACTTTTTTTTTAGTTTTTGATTTTGTCAAAAACGGTACAACGGATTTTGATCATTTTTTATTGATAAAGCTTCCCAAAAATTTAAATAGAATTATGTATTCAAATTTTCACAATTTTTTTTTTGGATTTTTAAAAAAAATTTCAAAATTTTTTTTTCAAAACTCAATAGTTCGAAAACCTTATATTAGATTTTTTTCAAACTTGACAAATAAAAGTTTATCAACATAGTCTACAAGATGTATGAAAAAAAGTTTTATCTTACCTAGAAATAAAGGTACCCACATACAAATGTCAAAAAATTACTTTCAAAAATCGTATTTTTCTAGAAAACAGAGTCTAGAATTTTGATAAAAATTTGTTTGTTTCAATTAATTTTAACGATCTTTAAGTTAATAAAAACAAATTTGAAATTAAGATATTACAGCTTGTACCTACCATAGAACTATTTTTTTAAATTTTGAATTATTCATTATCGACATGACAGATTTTAATGAATTTTTTTTGTAGAGATGCTTCTAAAAAGTCTAAAATTCATTGCATTTCAAAACTTAAAAAAAAAAGATTTTTTGAATTTAAAAAAAAATAAATTTTTTTTTTGGAAAATTCGATATTTCAAAAACGGTGCAATATTTTTGTTTGGAAATTTAATTTTCATTCGTACAGTAATAAAAACTTAAAATTAGCATACCAAAATTTTGAATATATAAAAGCTTTTTTTTAAGAAACAAATACAAGAACTTATAATTTTTGTTCTTGCATAAATTCATATTTGCATAGCATTCTGTTTTTGTCTCTAAAAGAATTTAAAAAATTAATTTTATCCTCAGAAAAGTTTTCTTTAATAACATTCGTTTTTAAAATTCCTAGTCTATTACATAGGAGCAAGTTCGTGCGACCCAGTCATGCATTTTATTTTAAAAGCGGCCTTCGCTAGGAGGACCCATACATCTTACCCTTTTACGGCAGGTGGGAGTGTATTTAGTGTCAACTATTGACATAGTGGGCCGGTATTGCTACTGATGCGCAATTCCATTACACTCCGGGTTTCTATCGACCTCCTCGTGTTGCCTGTATATTGGTTACGAAAGTAAGCGAACTAACTAGATGGGAACATTCTTGATGGTATCCTTAAAGTAGGAATCCGCTAAGGAGTGTGTAACAACTCGCCGAAGGGCTATGCACTCCTAGTTGTGGTTTCTACTTCGAACATGGCACGGCATGCATACATATCTAGGGTTGCCAGGCCCTGAGTTTTGCAGAAACTCATCTGGAAGTGACCTCACGGTTGCGAAGCTACATTCTGGCACCATGGGAGATAGTTTCCAATAAAAAGTAGAGACCGTTTAATTTCTCTACAAGCTATCTATCAGGTAGCCCCCTAGTGTGAGTATCATCGTGGCTGTGGTTTATTCCAAAGGCGGAGACATTTAGTTTTCAAGCGTGCTTGAATTCAAGAGGTGTTAGATAGACCTCGCCCCATAGCAAGAGGTGTGCAAACGCACAGCACATGCTGCAATCACGGTTGCCAGTTTGGTCATTTATGACCAAATCTGGTCATTATTTTTTCACTTGGTCACATGGTCCTTTTTTATTCCATTTGGTCATTTTTTCAACGAATTGAAAAAAAAAACTTTTTTTTTTACTTTTTATATTTTTTAAAATGAAATGTATACTAAAAGCAGTTTTATTAGCATATGATGTAAATAGTGTATTAATGTTTGTAATTGAACAACAATACCCCAGCACGATCACTGAATTTCCATCACTTGCGAATTTAAGGATAGATAGCGTTAATTTTGTGCAATGTTGCTTCTTCGCTGGGTAAAAATAAAATATACTATTTAAAAATTTAATTGGTCTTTCAACTGATGAGGCTAGTGTTATGGTTAGTGAGGTTAATGACCATCAAGCCAAATTGAAAAGCAATGTCATTTTTTATAATGCACTTGCCATTCGCTGCATCTTTGCATTGAATATTATTGCAAAAAGTTCCTAGTGAAGTTGAAAAAAAGTGTCGCAACATAATACATACATTTTTTGCTTATAGTGCCAACCGCATCAACCAATTTAAAGAATTTCTAAAAATATTGCGCAGTCCCACCGCACAAAATATTGGGTATTTTGCGAATTAAGTTTAATAAAAACTAAATTATGAATTGGACTCAATTTTGAAACCATTAATAATACATATAATGCTAGCCAAAGAGTCTGAAGATCAAAAAATTAGCAATGGTTATTGGTCTTCAAAAAATTTGTTTTAAAATAGCGTTTGTGAAAACATATACTTATTTTTATCGTTATTAAGTGGCAATAATTGTTCTTCATACATAAACATATCGCCCAACAATTTTAAACAGCTTAGTAATAAGGTATTATGATGATACTACTTAACAATTTGCTAACTTTTAAGTAGATTACTAACTATTAATTCTTAATTTTAAACATTTTCTAACCAGTACAGTGCTAAGGCCATTTTTTAATAAATTACTACTAAACACTAAAGTAATGGCAGTTCATTCAAAAACTAAACAAACAGACCTGTTTTCATGAAGTTAGCACGATACTAAAAAAATAAAATAGGTATATAATAAAAGGGTAGAGAAAGTATGATGCTAAATTCGATTGAAATTTGCAAAATCGTTGGTTTTACCTAGATTCATACTAAAACAGCCCTAACATCGTACTAATTCAACTAAAATTTTGCGCAATCGTGATCTAACTTCAAATAGCTGTGAGAAGTGCTTTGTGAATTTTTGTAACTGATTTTGTATGTTTTTGTTTTTCAATAATTTAAAAATAACGTGTAAGCTGTATAATATACATAAGAACATATGCTCCAACAAATGTGATGAATTAATTGTTCTGTTTTTTGTTTGTGTTTCTTTTTTTTATTTTGGTCATTTTTAACTACATTTGGTCATTTTTATTTTCGACTTTGGACACAATTTTTTTTTTCAAGTGGCAACCGTGGCTGCAATATGTCACATCTTTGCTACTGATATGGATTCGGCTATAGTCGTTTTTTATTGGGAATTGTATAGGCAGCGCAGTAAAATTGTATACAGTAAACAACAACAAAGGAATAACGCGTATAAACAAGGCAGTAATAAGAGTGCACATAATAGTGCTGATAAAGTTTTGGAGCATCTGGATTACAGTGACACTCAAATTGGTTGCAAAAGTTTTATTTTTCTTGAGGTTGACAGATTTTGATTATTCGAGAATGTGTTCGGTGATATTTGTTGATTTTTTGGTAAATTTTCACAAGAGCAAAATTATGTGGTTTGAAATATTAATTTACGATTAGACGGTAAACGTTAATAGTCAATGATCAAAATTTTGCCTCTTATTGCGTGTGCATGTTCCCTATCTGTCACGTGAGAGTATGAAAATCATCGAAGGATGGCTGCGATGCCAAACGATTAAAAAGGACATGAAAATGATTTTTTTCTGACACCGAGCCCTTAATTTGACTTTGTGTACATACATGCCATTGAGATTTGATTTTATTAATAATTTTGCCACTTGTTTGACAACAAATTTTTCAGTGATGTTAATTCAGCATAAACCACATCAAAACGTATACTTTTCCAACGCATCCCTTAGCTTATTCAAAAGTGGATTGTTTATTCGTAGGTATATATTTCATTTTTGGTTTTCGTTTCCTTTTACTTTGTTCACTTAATAAGTCTGAAATATCTACTAAATTAAGATGATTTGTTAAAAGAAACTCAGAAATTATGTACATATAGCCCTTTTCTGTTTTGGATCTTTATTCATTTCAATTTGTATTATTTTTGTAAGAAATTACATATTTATTTTGCTTCTTTTCCAAATCAGCTGATTTTGACATGGGTGTTAATGCAAAGCATACCAACTTTAAAATTTAAAGTAAAAGTGTATATGCAGTCGAAAAAGCATTTTATTCGGACTTCCATTGCTGCACTATGTATACATTACCAATAAAATACGCCTTATATCAGAGCTAGCGTTGCCAGACGTCCCGGTTTAACCGGGACATCCCGGATTTCAGACATAAGTTCGTCTGTCCCGCCGGGACAGCTTTTTTCCCGGGTTGGTACTCAAACTCAAAAAATAATGCTAATATACATAAATATCTTTCAGTGATAAGGAACAATCACTACATTGCGATTTAACCTTAAGAAATTACTTTTAAAATTTCAATCAAACAAACCTAACTTAACGAAAAATTTATTTTTGTAAACTGACATTTGTCATTAAAATTGACAAAAGAAAAATATTTGCAAAAGATAAATGACAAAAAAGTCATTTAATTAGTAATTAATAAAAGAATTTATTTATTTTGATCTACACGCATTATGATTTTTACTTGCGACTTATAGGTACTATAGGGCAAGTTATGCACTCGTAAAAAAAACTCGAGATTTTGATCAAAGTTGACAATGATAGCGAAGACGAAAAAGTGGGTCTCACGATTCTGTCTGTCTGTCTATCTGTTCGACTACAGCCTAAGCGGGTCGGCTGATTTTCGTTAAACTTGCGATATCTACCAAGTTAAACGAAAATTTTATCCACAATTGTTTTTTCTTTTTTTTAAAGACCAAAAATAACGGTACCTGCCATACTATTTTTTTGGAATTTTATAAATTTTTTTTTCTCAAATTTAATTTAGTTAAAGCTAGGTGATGGTTAATGGTAATGGTACGACCGATTTTAATATTTTTTTTATGTTAAAGTTCCCCAGCAGTTTAAATATTATTGTGTATTAAAATTCTATAATTTAAATATATAAGAATTCTATAATTTAATAAAAAATAATTCGAAATCAAGATATTATTGACTGTACCTACCACAGAACGATTTATTCGACTTTTGAATTTCTCATTATCGGAATAACAGATTTTAATAAATTTTTGAAAAGAGAAGCTTCTAAAAAGTTTAAAAAACATTGCATTTCAAAACTCTAAAAAAAATATTTTTTTTAATTTTGAAAAAAATCATTTTTTTTTTGGAAAATTCGATACCTCAAAAACGGCTCAATATATTTTTTTTGTAAATTTAATTTTTATTCGAACAAAAGCAAAAACTTCAAATTGACGTACCAATATTTTATCTTAAAAGTGATTTAAAAATTTTGTATATATAAAAGCATATTTTTAAACTTCTACAACGAAGTATAATTTTGTTCTTTCATTGATCAATATTTATTTGAATCACATGGCATCCTGTGTTTATCTAGTTGGAGCTTGTCAGGAGTTGTTTTAGTCATTTAAAAAATTAATTTTTCTCTAATAACATTCATTTTTAAAATTCTTAGTCTTTTACGTAACAGCAAGATCGTGCGACCCAGTCGCGCATTTTAATTATTTTGTCCCGAGCAACATGATAAAATCCCGGGATTTTTCATTATTTAAGCCACTTGTCCCGCCGAGGTGCAAGAAAAATCTGGCAACCCTAATCAGAGCTCATGGTCGCCAACCGCCTTGCGTCGTGATAAATATGACATAACTTTTGTGGATCTGCTTTTGAAGGGTATTGACAGCCCAGAATATTACATGGAACGTAAGCTACGTCGGTTAAGGCTAATACTACTTTTCTAGATTTCTAGTACTGAATATGGTCAAAACAAACCAATGACAATATTAGAAATGCGTCGGAAGCCAACAACTCAACTGGTTTTGATTGAAGTCATTTAAAATCATTAAGATATTTCATAAGAAACAGCTGTTAAAAATTCTTTATAAGATCCTCCATTTTGAATATGACCTTTCATTCCACCAAAAGGCCCATCTTAAAATAAATCCGAAACCCAGCAATGCTATATCATGGGCTTCATTGTTAAAGGCGCTTTTTGCTCATCCAAGGTACCAAAGTATCCATACACCTTATAATCACTGAATTGCTGCTTTTTCATAAAATTAGCTAACTAAAGCTTATTATTAAAATTGTCTTTTAATAGGCATATTACATAAGCAAAAAGTCCCCTTTAAATCTGATTTATTAATTGGCATCGCTTTCATCAGCTCCGCATGTAATTGCAATAAATCACGTAGGTATTTTTATCTTTTTTATTAATTAAACAAAATTCATTGTGATGGGGCTTAATGCCTTCAGTATTATATCGCCTGCATAAAAGTCAAGCAATGCTAATTTGCATGTTAATATTCTCTCTGTCAATTCTCTCATCTACGGTAGATATTTATTATAATTAAATAAATTATTAACTTTTCTAAATTTATGAATTTTGTTATACATAGTGTGGCCGTGTCTCGAAGCGTGTAACTGGCGACCCATTCTTCCTGTGTCAGTTAAGCACAAACGTATCACATAATGAAATTAGTGAATTTTTATCTGAAGAAAAAGGCATGCAGGTGGCTGAGACTGTTCACAATCTAAGATGCTACTTACAGTGTGTCTTAGAAAAATTTGGTATCGTTAAAGGATGCTCATTTCTATATGCCGATGGAGTAATTCACGCAAAACACTGGAAAGTGGAAACACGAATTTATGAAGAATGCATTCCTGAGATGTTGGAGTATGCCCCAGACGATAAGTGTGAATGTGGTTTTAAAAATTTGAAATGTATCAAGAGAATAGTGGATAGTCTAAGACAAGGGTAAAAATAAATTTGTGGTCTTATTCAGAGGTTTCGTTTGGTATTTTTAAGGTTCATTTAAGAGATAGTCCCACAATTCCGTCATTCTATCTGCGTATTTCGACCTATACATCTTTGACTGCTAAGATTTGGCATAATGGTTAGTGCACCGTTATGTCGGAGGTTTGTGTGCGATCTCAGTCGCTGGCTACAAAAAAGAAAATCAACGAATTTCAGGGGGTAGTTCTTCTTCGTTCATGCTGACAGAATGCTGTTTATCGGCTAAACTGGAATATTCCAATTCCTAGTTATAATACTAGAGACTCTAAGTCTTGTGATTTACAACTGTCAACCATTGTTGTGTGCGTGTTACCAATAATTGAGTGGAACTAAAAAAGTTTATATAATACCTATAATCTTACAGACTAATGATACTAAGGAATTAAAGATCCGAAAAAATCAATCAAAAGAAAAAATAATTAAATAGTGCATATTTACCCATAGACAAAAAATACCCTAAGAACTTAAACTTGAACTTAAACATCCAGGTAAAGCATTCATAAAAATAAATATGTTTTTTTTTTTTTTTTAAGAATCACGAATTTGGTGAGAAAAAAAAATCAACATAAATGCAAATAAATGTTAGCCTCTCTGATACACCGAGTTTGGGGTTCATGTAAACCATAATTAGTAATATGATGAGGTTCATTAATTTTCATACGGTCCTCAAATTTGACCTACTACTATTACAGAATTCATAATAAATATTTGATTAATTTAAACTTTATAATTTAATATCAGGTATCTTTTTATGAAAATAAAAGTTATAAAAGTTATTTTAATATACATTTATGGTATTTTGTTGCAACTTATGTTTGAAGTTGAAATAAAATACCATATACATTTACATTTTTATCTTATTTATATCAGTTATTACAATTTGCACACAAAGTGCTAGTTTTAGAATGCTGTTTACATATAAATTTATTGCAAATGTCGCAAACTAAACCTGTTTTTTTTTTGTTTTTTTTTTTTTACATACAGTTACTCACAAAATTATTGGGCCAAATATCTTTCCTGATTTAAATGTTAAATCAAATAAGAAACAACGTACAAAATGTGTTTTTAAAAAATAATGGCTTATTTTAAAACTTGTAAGTAACAATTAAAATGAAAAAACTCCATTCTTTGGATGTAAGGAAAAGAAAAAATAAGAAAAATGCATTTAAAGTATAGTTTTTAACATCACAAAATTATTGGGTCAAAATACTTAAATATTATTTGGACAATATAATTTAGATATAATTTTAATGTTCAGTACTCTGTTGGATTTCATCATCATCATCATCATTGGCTCGACAACCGGGTTCCGGTCCTGGCCTCTTTCAACAAGTCTCTCCACCTATCCCGGTCTCTAGCCGACACGCCATCCAGTTGCGCACCCCAAGGCTTCGGGCGTCCTGGTCTACGCCATCTCTCCAGCGCAAGCATGGTCTACCACGCTGTCGTCTACCATAGAATGTACCACAAAGAACTTTCCGAGCAGGTTCCTCTTCGCTCATGCGAACTAGGTGCCCTGCCCACCGGAGTCTACCGAGCTTAATTTTTGTCACGATATCTGCTTCTAGGTAGATTGCGTATACAATTCATGATTGTACCGTCTCCGGAATCGTCCTTCCTCACATATGGGGCCAACAATTCTCCTTAAGACTTTTCTCTCGAACGCAGCTAAGAGGTCTATATTGTTATCGGCTGCTGCTATTGACCCAAGGTATTTAAAGGATTGCACCACTTCAAATTCGTGCTGCGCAACCTTGATTGTTTGACCAACTGTTCCTCTCGCATTCGACGCCACCATGTACTTTGTTTTACCTTCACTAATGTGCCGCCTGCTCGATCTGGATGAAGGAATCGTGCACAGCTTGTTCGGATCTTCCGATGATGTCAATGTCGTCTGCGTAAGCTAGTAACTGGCTGGACCTGTTGACGATGGTCCCTCTTGTTGCCGTGCCAGAGTCACGGATTGATTTCTCCAACGCCAGGTTGAAGAGGAGGCAGGCCAAACCGTCCCCTTGTCGGAGTCCATTAAAGATTTTGATTGGTCTGGATAGCAATCCGGCTATTTTTACTTGGCTTGTTACGTTGGGATGCCGAATTCTCTCATGGCTTTGTAAAGTTCTACCCTGGCTATGCTATCATAGGCGGCCTTAAAGTCTATAAACAGATGGTATGTTGGGATGTTAAATTCTAGACATTTTTCCATCGCCTGCCTAAGGGTAAAGATCTGATCAGTTGTTGATTTGTCTGGAATGAAACCATACTGATATTTTCCGATGACGGGTTTAGCGTATGGGGTTATCCGGTCTTGTAGGATAGAGGAGAGTATCTTATAGGCGGTACTCAACAACGTGATACCTCTATAATTGCTGTACGTTATGACATCTCCCTTCTTATGTATGGGGCATATTAAACCTTTTCGCCAGTCTTCTGGCATTTCTTCCTGCTCCCATACGTGTACTATAATATCATGAATTGCTTGACGTAAGGCTGGCCCGCCGTGATGAAATAATTCGGCTGGTATGCCATCGGCTCCCGGGGCTTTGTTCTGTTTAAGCCGGCCTATAGCCTTCTCAACCTCTTCTATGCTTGGTTGCGGCAACATAGGGTATTCTTCTTGAAGTAGTGGAGCCTCCACTTCTGTAGTGAGCTGACCATTTAGCAATTCATTAAAGTACACTTCCCATCGCTCCAGTATGCTTTCAGGATCGGTGATCAGATTTCCCTCTCCGTCCTTGCAGTATGTGCAGCGTGGTGTGTACTGCGTCATGTTTCGAACGGATTGGTAGAACTTCCGCGCCTGGTGCGGACCTCGCTCTCGGCTGTTTTCTATTTCACAGATTATAGGTTCTTCTCCCAGGCTGATTTTTTTTGTCTGTGAAGCCGTTGTTCTGTTCTTCTAAGCTCTTTATATTCCTCTTCGCGTGCCCGCGTTCTATGAGATTGTTGCATTGCTCGGTACGCAACATTCTTACGTTCAGTCGCTAGCTTGCATTCATTATCAAACCAGTCGTTCCGATCTTTACGACTGCTGCCTAAGATGGAGTTGGCAGTACTAATGACAGTATTTTTAAGACGTGTTCACTTTTCATTTACGCCCAGCATACTGGCTCCAGGACTTACTCTCCCTAAGTCAGGTGTTTCTAGGGCGAGTCCTAACGCATTACCAAAGGTGTTACTGGTGTTTTCATTGCGCAGGGCAGCCGTGTTGATTCGAACCTGATCGGCGGATGCAATGCGTCTTCGCAAGGCAATCGGCCCTCGGAAAACCATACCAACAAGATAGTGATCCGAGTCGATATTGGCACCTCGGTACGTTCGTACCGTCATCAAGTTCGAGTAGTGGCGACGGTCTATCAACACGTGGTCTATTTGGTTACGAGTGACTCCATCAGGTGATACCCAGGTGCCTTTGTAGATATCTTTACGCGGGAACCTGGTACTCGCAACGACCATGTTTTTCGATGCTGCTAATTCTAAGACTCGAAGTCCATTGTCATTAGTGTTCTCATGCAAACTCATGCCTCTGTTGGATTTCCCTTCCTATAAATAACATTTTTAAGCCTTCTTTGCATAGATTCAACCAAGTTTTGTGTTGTTGAAGACCTAATTAGTAGTAGGTTTTGGCCGGTTCTGGATCAATGAAGTGGAGGAATTTAAGTGGAGGAAAGTGGATTTTTAAGAGAGAATTTAAGGGGATTTTTAAGTTGGATTTTTTTAAGTTGGATTTTTTAGTTGGAATTTAGAGAGTAGTAGGTTTTGGCCGGTTCTGGATCAATGAAGTGGAGGAATTTAAGTGGAGGAAAGTGGATTTTTAAGAGAGAATTTAAGGGGATTTTTAAGTTGGATTTTTTTAAGTTGGATTTTTTAGTTGGAATTTAGAGAGTAGTAGGTTTTGGCCGGTTCTGGATCAATGAAGTGGAGGAATTTAAGTGGAGGAAAGTGGATTTTTAAGAGAGAATTTAAGGGGATTTTTAAGTTGGATTTTTTTAAGTTGGATTTTTTAGTTGGAATTTAAGCGGAGCAATTTAAGTGGAGGAACTTAAGTGGAGGAATTTAAGTGGAGGAATAATTTAAGTGGAGGAACTTAAGTGGAGGAACTTAAGTGGAGGAACTTAAGTGGAGGAATTTAAGTGGAGGAATTTAAGTGGAGGAACTTAAGCGGAGCAATTTAAGCGGAGCAATTTAAGTGGAGGAACTTAAGTGGAGGAATTTAAGTGGAGGAATTTAAGTGGAGGAACTTAAGTGGAGGAATTTAAGTGGAGGAACTTAAGTGGAGGAATTTAAGTGGAGGAATTTAAGTGGAGGAATTTAAGTGGAGGAACTTAAGTGGAGGAATTTAAGTGGAGGAATTTAAGTGGAGGAATTTAAGTGGAGGAACTTAAGTGGAGCAATTTAAACGGAGCAATTTAAGCGGAGCAATTTAAGCGGAGCAATTTAAGCGGAGCAATTTAAGTGGACCAACGGTTCGGGGAAATCAAATTATGTCCTTTTTGGTGCTATGGATGCTTAACAAAAGAGAAGAAAGAAATATGCCCTAGTAAAAAATAAAAATACAAAGTTTTTAATACGAGTATGATTCAAATTTTTATTTATTTTATTTAAACATTTTTCGTTTTAAAACTACTGAAATATAATTCTCAAACAAGCCTGGTGACTATTTGATCAAGTGGATTATACTCGATAATTCGATCATGAAGCATAAGGCAGTAAGCTGAAGTGTTTGGAGGAATATTTTTTGATGTTCTCATCTCCAAACGTATATCGATTGGGCCTGTTTTCAATGTTTCATTTTGATGTCTGCAGTCTATAACAAAAATAGGAGCACGTGATTTAAATAGATCCCAGGAAAGTAGAGGCTCGGTAGTAGTTTTATTATAGTAAGATTTTTGGAAATCGGCGTACATCCTGTAAAACAAGCTATATCTGTTTCTTTCAAAAGAAATATTGAGGTCTTCGTGAGGATAAACGTCAGAGTTTAGATAAACTTTTAAATCAGTAAGGTCACAATGATCAAACATCGTAGGATCTGCAGAAAGTTTTTTATTTTTTTCAGTTTGTAGAGCAAAGACAATGTAGCGTGGTTTCTCTATTTGTGTTGTTGTCTTTACGTTCCAAATGTGATGTGTAGAGCTCAAAAGCGTGGGGTATTCATAAAGATCCCAGTTTCGGAAAGCAATTTTCATAAAACTATTTTTATTTATCGATTTATATAGATTTAATTTCATAGAATCTGATAATGTCACGTGTGGTACTTTCCACTGCACCTTATGAAGTTTTACTTGAACATTTTCTTCAGTTGAGGAGATAAGAGCGTTTTCATCCATTCTAGCACGTGTGATAATAAGATCATGTCGAGCATTTGGGATAATTTTCTTATAATCTTCGGCGAACCCCAATAGTTTATTCAATGGAATACAGTAATTAAAATGAAATGGTTTCAAATAAATAGCAGATTCAGGAGACCATGATGCATTTAATAGCATATCACTCTCATTTTTAGTCAAAGATAAATAATTTTTGATCGTTGATGTAATTCCCACATTTCTATTGCAGTCAATTTCCTTTCCATTTAGTTCATAGCGTATTTCATCAAATAGAAAAGCCATTGCGTTGTTTACAAGTTTTGTATTAACAATCTCTTTTGCATCTGTTTTCGAAAGTGTTCCTTCAACATATAAAAAACTTTCCGAAGGAAGAACGTTAAGATTTTGATGTTGTATAGAAATCTGAATGATATCATTTCGTTCAAAATTGTTTTGATATGGTGAATAAGTATGATATTCATATTTAGAAATACTTTCGCTGATCTCAGGGTCTTGGAAAATGTTCAACATATTTTTTGCTTATATTTGTTTTAATTATTAGTTTATTGTTTTCAATGTCTTAAGATGTATCCCAATGATATCAAAAAGTCCTGATTACTCTTCGTAAGTCGATGTGTTACCGCATCTGAGTTAGAAGTTTGATTAAGGTGCTTATTATATTCTACAGTGTATTTATAGGGAATTGAGGATATTATATTTTCATATACAATCATGATTCTGGTTGTAAATGTAGTCGCACCGTTATTTTTTCTCCTCTAAAATTAATATCTTTTCCGTCTTGGTCAACGAACTTTAAACACAACGATGTTATTCGTTTGACGTTCACAGGTAAATAAATAACATTTCTTGGAACTTCTATGATTTTATAGCCAGGGCTTACTTTAACAGCAAATTCATGCAAAATATGCGCTGATTGGTTATTAATGTATGTTCCATCTATTATATTACATTCAATTCGGATAGCATTAACTCTATTTATATCAACGTAAAGATCAGATTCATGTATTGAATTGGACTTTAATAGTTTTTTACTAAACCCTAAAAGGGATCCGATAGTATTAGGTTTTGAAAAGTCAATATCATCAGTGCTATATATTTCACATTTCAAAGTGTTATTATTTGCCTTGATTTTTATTTCACTTTTTCGTATTACACCTTTCTTTTTTTTGTTTATGTCATTAAGCTGTTTTTGTACAAAACTATTTATATCTTCTATCTCATATGAACCGATAGGGAAAGAAATTACATCATTACCTACATGCAATAAGTTATTAAACTCATCCACGTTTGGTATAGAGTTATAAGTTTGAAAATCTATAAGTCCACAAACATAACTAGATTTCAATATGATTGGTGGAAAATACTCAGCAACCAGACTTGATTCATTCCCACTTAAAGTAAGTGTTAACGACATGATGATGGAAAGACAAATGACTCGTTTTAAATTTTTTCATATCATTTTATTCGTTTTTATGTTATTTCTTAAAATAATTATTATTACATTGTTCTAATAAAAATCTTAAGCATAAATGGCCACATATAAAAGTATCAAAATCTTGTTCTTGAATATAATTATAATTAATTTTATTACCAAGATAGCGTATTACTTCAGATGGTGGTCTTAAATTTCCAAAACTATCAAAATACTTTAAAATATTCTTGTTTTTATTTTTAATATATGCTACCCAATGAGTACCCATTCCAACTTCATCATCCAAATTTATAACGCCACACTCTTTATCTATAGATGTTTTCGGTAAAGAGTCCCGCATAAAACTCCTCTAAAATGCTTCAAATGTTTCTTCCCGAACCGTAGAATATCATGATTGTTTAAGGGTCGGTTGGGTAGCAATTCAATCAGTTTTTTGTATTAGGTGTATTTAGAAATAAACCAAGTCCACTTTTATATGGTTTTAAATATAAACCTTTTCCTTGAATAGCAACTGCTTCCATTGCCTTATTATGTCTTTTGTTTTCTTCCAATGATCTTTTAGCATTACGTGCATCATTGAGTGCTTTTGCAACACCAACTGCTCCCCCTGATAAAGATCCAATAGCTGATAAACCAGCTAGAATAGGAGCTAGAAATGGAAGAAAACCACCACTTTTTGGAAGTGGGATTATTCTCGGTGTTTGTATGTGTTCTTTTTTATTATTCTTAATAACATTTTTTGCGGCCTTCACAGCAATGTTAGCCATAGATGTTGTACCACAACAATTGATATTGTTTTTAATAGCATTTCTTGCTTCAGTTATTGCCTTTTTAAAAATATTTCTTTTGCAAGACTTTTTTTTCTGTTTATTTCTTTTAGGTTTGTTTTTAGTTTCTTTATTACCCATACCAAATTTCGTCTTTGCCTTCATCATGTTGGTGACTAAAAGTCCGCTTAACTTTTCGGAGGTTGAAGAATCGCTTGCTTTGAATCTTTTCCAAGCTTGCTCGGTTAAAATTTTGTCAGCAACGTGTCGATCTGAGACAGAGCTACTCTTAGAATACGCAATATCATGTAAGCGACAAGCCTCATCTAGTTGATTAATCCCTTTATCTCCTCTACGTAATCGTTCTTCCAATTTAGTTCCAGGACCACAGTAATTATACGAAGGAAGATGTAGCTCAAATGGTAAATTGTCTATAGCTGTATTCAAAAGTCCTTTCCCTTTGATTGATTTTGTTTTATTATGATACTGAGTTTGATTGTGCTCAATCATATTAAAATTTACACTCCTCCCTACTTGAAGGTTGAAACGTTTATGAATATAGTCATATAAAAATCATATGTTTTATTGTGAAAGCTATCAGTTGGCATTATGCGCTTCGTAAAGCAGTCAGAAGTTATTAAAATAAAAAATTTTGATTCTAAAGTCAAAATAAAAAAAAAACATGGATCATTATTTCCAAACAGTATTCGAGGAATTATAGTTGGCCCATCAAATTGTGGGAAAACAAATGTAATGCTAAGCATTCTTCTTGACCCTAATGGATTAAAGTTTGAAAATATTTATATTTACTCCAAATCCTTACATCAACCAAAATATTTATATCTTAAAAAGTTGATTACATCCGTGAAAGGAATGGGATACAATGAATTCTCAAATAATTCCGATATAATGCCTCCATCAGACGCGAAAAATAATTCAATATTTATATTCGATGATGTTGCATGTCAGAAACAAAATAATATAAGAGACTATTTTTGTATGGGTCGTCATAATGGAGTCGATAGTTTTTACTTATGTCAGTCCTATACTCATATACCAAAACATTTGATTAGAGACAATGCTAATTTTATTATTCTTTTCAAACAAGATGAATTGAATTTGAAGCATGTTTACAAAGATCATATAAACTCTGACATGACATTCAATCAATTTAAAGACTTGTGTTCACATTGTTGGGTTGATAATTTCGGATTTCTGGTTATAGACAAGGAAAGCTGTATTGAAAAGGGTCGCTACAAAAACAGTTTTCACAAAATTGCAATACTATAAATATGCATTTATCATATAAAAGCAACACATTCCGCCAACAACACTGTCTGGGAAAACTAGTCCCCCATCTAAATATATAACAAAAATACAAAATATTCAATCATAAAAATGGATGAGAGTGTGTTGAATGATTTAATAAAAACAAAAAATATTCTAAAAAATAAATATATTCAACTAAAAACTGGAAAAATGATGAGAGAAAATGATTTGGAAAACACCTTCAAGCCAATTGTTGAACCTTTGGAAAAATTGCTTGAAAATGTAAAAAAAGAAAAGCCGCAGCAAGATAATGACGTTAAAACACTCCAACGTAAGAAGCTTCAATTTAAATCTTTTGATGAAAATGATGATGAGGAAATTCATGAAAGAACAGGATCACCAACGCTAGAAATGGATAGTGCAGATAATGCTTTTTTATTCAGTACACCCAAAAATTTTGCTAGTCCTAATAAAACATATTCTTTCAACCGAAAAATGTTGTCTGAATCAAATAGTGATACAACCTACGGCCCATATTTTGATGAAAATACACAATCTATAAAAATTGGAAAATGTAGCTTTGCGATGAATGATCATGAGATTATTATCGATAATGATACTTTTAATCGAACTCCTGGTCTTATTGAATTGATTCTAAAGAAAAATCCTCGCAAACAAAAATATACTAATGATGACTTAGAACAATATAGGAAAATCTTACAAAAAAGTAATGCGCATATGTGTAATCATGATAGTTCCTCTCGAATTAAGAGTAATAGAGGTATAAAATACACCCATATAATTAAGGAACTTGTTGCTGGACTTAAAACTGAAAATAAAAAAATAGGAAAATCGTATTCTAACATTACTGAAATGAAATATACAAATAAAAATATTGAATATGTATACTGGAATGATCCTAATGAACTTGTTAATAGACTAAGACTTTTAACAGCATCTAAAAATGCTGGTAATGATAATCATCAGAATGAAATCAGCTCTATACTTGAAGAACTAAACGAATCAAATATTATATATTAACATTATTCCGAACCAAAGTCTTAACATATAAACCATGAACGTTGACAAGTTCGGTAGGAACTCCAAACCTATTCCAAAAATCAAAGGTCTTGTAGGTCCTCCAGGAATAGGATTTAAACTCCTACCAACTGGTGATTTTGATATAGATAATAAATATTTAAACAACATTGGGATTAAACCTCAGCAGCCACACCAAGCCGTCTCCAAAGCATATGTTGATGAGCAGATAAACCTTAAGGAAAATAGTATGAAAGACCATATAAACTCTTCTTTAAAGGAGATAATGACAACTATGAACAGGGAAACAAACATATTAAGAAACAATATGACCTCTTCTTTAGAGGAAACAATAGCATCTATAAAGCGAGAAAATATGAAGTTATTATCACTTTCAAAGAAATCTGAAGATATCATGAATATTGATGAAAAACAAATTGACGAAAAAATACAAAAAAAAGTTGATATGATCATGAAGGCATTTTTTCCAGAGCGCATTGCAGAATAAAAATTTATTAGTAGGCATTCAACACTAAAACGAACAACATCTTTAAAAATGGACTCTGACAAAATATTAAAAGAGATTTGTGATTATTTAAAAACATATCGCAATGGAATGTTAGATGAGCATTACGAAGAGTTTTTAAATTGTATATCTTTAATAAAAAGATTTGAAAACGCATTCTACATTCAATCAATTCACGGATGTCATTACTCAAATTGTTGCTGGGCATCCAATCAATGTACACTAGGACCGGATACTTGTGCTTGTTATATTATAGAAAGCCGTTTAGTTAGAATTAAGAAACTTATGTTATTATATAAAAGATTGAAATAAAAGAATTTTAAATATATAAATAAGTCTACTTTTTATTTGGTTGAATTCACTCTTTGTAAATATGAGTAAGCGAAAGGTTGTTGAAGAGTTACATAAAGCTGCACGTCGAAATTTCAAACGTCGTAATGTTATCATTAAAGGTTATGATGATTTGTGGCAAGCCGATCTAGTTGAAATGATACCTTACAGCGATCAAAATAACGGGTTTAATTATTTGATGACAGTTATCGATACTTTTTCGAAATTCGCTTGGGTCATCCCGATGAAAAATAAAAAAGCGATTACTATTTCAAAAGGAATTGAAAAAATATTTATAGATTCTTCTAGAATTCCAAAAAATTTACAAACGGACGATGGAAAAGAATTCTTCAATACAAAATTCAAAAGTTTGATGGGAAAATATAAAGTAAATCATTACTCCACATTCAGTTCGTTAAAGGCTTCAATTGTTGAAAGATTTAATAGAACTTTCAAAGAAAAAATGTGGAAAGAGTTTAGTTTCAATGGCAGCTATAAGTGGATGAATATTTACAAAAAAATACTTTATGATTACAATCACTCCTTCCACCGAACCATTCGTTGCAAACCTTCAGATGTCAACAAGAAAAATTCAAAATCATTATTACCACGTTTCAAAAATAATACAAAAGAAGCAAGTAAACAAAAATTTAAAGTTGACGATAAAGTAAGAATCAGTAAATACAAACATTTATTTGAAAAGGGGTACACACCGAACTGGACTACTGAGGTTTTTAAAATAAGAAAAGTTCAAACTACAAGACCTATTACATATCTCCTTGAGGACTATCAAGGGAAACCTGTACAAGGTGGTTTTTATGAAGCAGAACTGTTAAAAACTAACTGCGCAGATATATTTCTAGTAGAAAAAGTTCTACAAAGAAGAGGGAATAATGTTTTTGTTAAGTGGTTGGGATTTCCAACAGAACATAACTCCTGGATCAATAAAAATGAGATTCTATAAGACTATTCTATAAAAAGTAATGTAATAATAATAATAATAATAAACATGTTTATGTACAATCTGTTTAAATGATTTTTATTTTTCTCTTATCCTTGTTATTATTAATGTTGTATATATATATAAAACTAAAATATGAACAACAAATTATTTAATTTTTGCAAATTTTAACTCGAAGGTTGTTCCAAGTGTTCTCACTATCTCAAATACATAACCTCCTCCACCAATTGCTGCCATACTGTTCGATGTTAGATCTGAATATCTACCAGGTAAAAAGACCTACAAAAGTAATCAAAAAATTAATTTGATAAAAAAGAAAGAAAATGTTTGACTTACCTTATATTCCCCGAGATCTGCTACGATCCGATCACCCCATCTGGTTTTAACCTTTTGTAGGGAGAAAATATTATATTTGAATCCTATGTCCAACTCGGACAACTTCCTCGTTGGCTTAAAACCACTGTTTTGGTTTAGCGAATTTGCCTCCCTCACAGCAAAATCATCTAAGGTAAAAATTGAATACTCTTCCTCGAAATGCATTTTAGTGTTGTCTTCTTACAATCTTGAGAATAACTGTGATGTTCTCCAACAAATATTTGTCTTTTTATAAGAAAATCTTCTCAGATAAGTATGTAGTATATGTCTTTCAATACATATTAAATTTAGATTTTCATTCAACCGATCATGTCCATTCATGTTCATGATAGGGGGAAGATAGACTTACTCCAAAACCAAAACCCCAAACCCAGAACCCAAAATAACCAGGCTTAGAACGTAAAACGAGGTTCAAAACGTACAACGACGTTTTATTATCCCATTATTTTGAATGATATATGGGAGAGGTCTTTTTCTAATAAGTGATAGTGGTTTCAGGATACATTCAAAGATAGATTTTTTTTACATTTATATATATGTAGATCTTTAAAAGGATACTCCCCATTATTTGAAATGGTCTATAGAGATACTTTTCTAAGAGATGATAGTGATCTCTGAATATATTTCTTACAAGTGATGGGGGAGATAGACTTAACCCAAAACCAAAACCCAAAACGACTTTGACAGCAAGGTTTAGAACGTACAACGACGTTTTATTATCCCATTAGTTTGAATGATATATGGGAGAGGTATTTTTCTAAGAAGTGATAGTGGATTCAGAATACATTAAAAATTTTTATATTTTTTCCTAATTTTGTAATTTCTTTTAATAGCATTAGAAAACCCTATAGTATACATTATTCCCGATAATCGAGAATGTTTAAGGATGACCGTAATCTTTTATTACCCCATTAGTTTCAATGATATATAGGAACCATGTTGTGATAGTGGTTTCAAAATGCATTAGCTGTTTCTATGAAAAGATAAAAATTAAAATAAAATAAAAAAAAAATTCTTTGTTTTGGATGAGAAAGATGTGTAATTCAGATTGGGAAAATGAGAATAAAAGAAAAAAAAATACAAGCAAAACCCAATAAACAACCCGATCATGTCCATTCATGTTCATGATAGGGGGAGATAGGCTTAACCCAAAACCCAAAACCCAAAACCCAAACCGACTTTGACAAGAAGGTTTAGAACGTAAAGAAACGTACAACGACGTTTTATTATCCCATTAGTTTGAATGATATATGTGAGAGGTATTTTTCTAACAAGTGATAGTGGATTCAGGATACATTAAAACATTTTATATTTTTTCCTAATTTTGTAATTTCTTAATTCAGGTTGGGAAATGAGAATAAAATAAAAAAAAAATAAAAGCAAAACTCAATAAACAACCTGATCATGTTCATTCATGTTCATGATAGGGGGAGATAGACTTAACCTAAAAACCCAAAACCCAAACCGACTTTGACAAGAAGGTTTAGAACGTAAAGAAACGTACAACGACGTTTTATTATCCCATTAGTTTGAATGATATATGTGAGAGGTATTTTTCTAACAAGTGATAGTGGATTCAGGATACATTAAAATATTTTTTTTGATACGTGTATAAAAGGGAACTCAGATTTTTAAACTTTCCATTCAGTTTTAACTATAGATAGAAAAACGTTGTTTAACTAAAAAAAAAAAAAAGTTATATTTCTTCGAAAATGTATAAGTGTCAAGTTTGCTTAAAATATTTTACAAATAAATGGAATTTGGTGAGACATAATTCTGTCCATAGTGAGAGTAAATTTGAATTAAAGTGTAATATCTGTCAAAAAAACTTTTCGCGCAAAGATGCTTTGCTTCGTCATAAAGACATTGCACATTCCGTAACTGAGGTTGCTGATACTCGTATATCAGAAATGATAATTTCCAAAGGAAGGCAGAGTTTTCCATCTTCAACATCACATGGTGCTGAATGTTCATCGGAGAGGAGTGGAGAAGGTATGTTGGTGAGTAGTACAAGAAAGAGGGATATTTCTCCAAAACCAACTACATCATCTGATACTACAACAAAAAAGCTGAAACTTAACTTTAAGAGATGTGACGTTTGTGAGGAAGACGTTGATGTTATGAAATGGTCTCATCATCAACGTACAAATAAACACAAGAATAAGGCTAAAGTTCTCATCACACATAATGTTAGCTTGATTGAATCCGCTTTCAATAACAGAATTAAGACTTTCTCCATTAAAAATGTGGATGAAAGCATTCTTGACATAAAGATGCTTGTTGATAAGAAGCACCCCATAATCATGGGGCTTCTACAAGAGGAAATTCAAGCGATGAATTCCTTTAAATTCAATCTCGAAGTGTTTGGCGAATTT